>CM019067.1:118479025-118819025 GCA_009667805.1 Leptobrachium leishanense | reverse complement strand
ATCCCTCTTGACAAGATGTACAGATGGAGTCCTTCTTCTTAGTGCTATAATCAAGAGAGGGCTAGGAAGGGGGTGGTGCTGCAGCCAATCTATTTTATGGTAAGGTATTTGCATTTGAAAGCACTGAGCTTCAGGAGAGTGTTTAAGATATTTTTTTTCAGCTTGTCATTAGAAGTCATGATCAATTGAGCTCCTGAGGCATGAAGGGGAGTCATAAAACGAATCACAACTCGGAGGTTTTTTTTTCTTGCTTTATAGTTTTGCCCTTTCAATCTTTCCAGCATGCCCTACTTCTACTCTTTTCACTTCTGTATATTCACCACCCTGCTGTGTTATCTGGTGTAGGATCCTAGTGTATGATTTAGTCTCAGTGTGAAACTCATCAGCTAGAAAAAGAATGTCTTCAAATACTTTGTAACAATAGAGGCTGGTTCAGGTGTACAGTATTGCTGAAGATTCAGTACCTACTGCTCCAGATATTTCATTTCAGCCACTGTCAGTGAATCATAAATACACAATGTGCCTCTTAAAAGGCATGGTGTGACTTTTCTTGCAGGAAATCAATTTTCCTTTTTTTTTTCTTTATTCCAATGTTGAGAATTGCTGTTTTAACTACTGTATTTGATATACAGTAGTTAAAACAGTAATTCTCAACATTGGGTTGAAAACTGTATAGCTCCTGAAAAGCCTAAAGGTATGTGCTGCATCTATTCGTTGTCTGACTACAACTCCCATAACACTTAGACTGCCAGGTTGACGGTGACAGGCACTGAATTGCAGCAGCACCTGTAGGTTGCTGGAGTCAGAGTGAACACTGATTGTATGCACAGTATTGAGACGTATATCTGTCTTGTGTGACTCAGTGTAATAATGATCCACCATGAGAATTATATTTAGGCTGTATGATTCACTTTTATTTTCTTCATACAATTGACCCAAAATAGGTATCCTGTATTGCACATACTACTGTAATATGTGTTAAAATGTGCACATTCATTTAATAACAGAGACTGTAACTATATATACTTTAGAAGATCTTGCTGTGATTTTAAATGATGTCATGCATTATACATACCAGTCTGCAGGCACTGATGGCCACCTTATCACATACATCATCATCATCATCTTTCTTGAAATAGGATGGATGCCAAAGAAATCTTAGAACGCCTGGTCTATAACCAGCTCACTGGTTTTCTCGTTGCTAACTCTCTGCTTGATCCCCACCAAATCTGGCTTTCACTCCCAACACGCCACTGAGACTGCTTTGACCAAGGTGACTAATGATTTAGTTGCTGCTAAAACCAAAGGTCACTTCTCCCTGCTTATTCTTCTTGACCTTTCCAATGCATTCAAAACTGTTGACCACCCTCTCCTGCTCCTCAGGTTGTGTCAACTTGGCCTCAGTGACACCTGCTGTCTCCTGGTTCACTTTCTTTCAAACTCTTCGTTTCTTCGGTGTCTCCTTCGCTGGTGCCTCTTCAACCCCAGTTCCTATTTCAGTTGGGGTACCTCAAGGTTCTGACCTGGGTCCCCTACTCTTCTCGACCTATACTGCCTCTCTGGGCAACCTCATTTCTTCCTATGGACTCCAATATCACCTCTATGCTGACGACACCCAAATCTACCTTTTCTCCCCCGATCTCTCTCCTCCTGTGTTGGAATGCGTTACAGCCTGTCTATCGGTTGTGTCCGACTTTATGACCTCCCATTTCCTAAAGCTTAACCTCTCCAAAACTGAACTTCTCGTTTTCCCTCCCTCAAACATGAACTTTCCTGCACCCATTTTTCTTCAGGTGAATGGTGCCACAATTACGTCTACCTCTCAGGCTTGTTGCTTTGAGGTCCTCTTCGACTCGGATCTCTCCTTCTCTCCTCACATTCAGTCTCTAACCAATTCTTACTACTTCCACCTAAAAAACATTGCACACGTAGGTCCAGGTCTTAATCAGGACTCTGCAAAAATGCTCTTCTAAGCTCTTATTATCTCCTGCCTTGACTATTGTAACCTCCTTCTCTCTGGCCTTAAGAGGTCACAGATTCTCCCATTGCAGCCATTTTTCTTCAGGTGAATGGTGCCACCATTACGTCTACCTCTCAGGCTCGTTGTTTTGAGGTCCTCTTCGACTCGGATCTCTCCTTCACTTCTCACATTCAGTCTCTAACCAATTTTTACTACTTCCACCTAAAAAACATTGCACACGCAGGTCCAGGTCTTAATCAGGACTCTGCAAAAATGCTCTTCCAAGCTCTTATTATCTCTTGCCTTGACTATTGTAACCTCCTTCTCTCTGGCCTTAAGAGGTCCCAGATTCTCCCATTTCAGTCTGTAATGAACGCCTGTGCTAGGCTCATCCACCTCACCTCATGCACCTCTAAGCTCCTGAAGAGAATCCCATTTCCTACTGTTGTGTGTGTTTAACTTGTACTGTATGTATATTTGTTATTCTCTCTCACCCATTGTACAGCGCTACAGAGCTTGTTAGCACTTTATAAATACTTGTAACTGTAACTGAGTGACATATCTAAAGAACTAAATGTTAATATATGTTCTTTAAAAGCATTATATATTGCCTCAATTTAAAACTGAATCTCGTTCTAGTTGTTTAGCCTTTATCAGGGGTCTAGATCTAAAAAAATAAGTGAGGAAACTCCAAGATTATAGCTTTTCAATTAACCAATGTGATTAACCAGTGTCATGTTGCACTTACCACCACTCTACATGCCAACCCACCACTCCACATGTAAATTGAATATCAGTGTTTAAACATAAAGATAGGCTGGGTTTTAGGAAACACCTATGATGATCATAATAAATATCATGCATTTCTAATAAGTTAATATGAAAATATTATTATATATATATATATACTGTATTCTCAGTGTGTGGACAAAAAGGGAACTCTGTTTCCTGTGAAGAAACCACTGGGAGAACCGCACTTGACCCTGACCTTTATTTTAGTTCAACCATACAAATCACTCACCATTATGTGAGTAGGAGTCAAAGACATGAAAGAAAGATTATGGAATGGAATTGTAGTAGGCAATTGTTTTTTCCTTCAAATATCCTGTTAATATGAATTAACCTTAAAGGGATACTCTTTTAAAAATAGAATTCCCTTTTATTGCCCTTATGTAATTGAGAAGATGCTGTTGACAGCATCTACCCAATTATATTTTATTGTACTTGTTTTATTTTAGGTGATTTTACTTGCCATATCTCCTTCGCAGCGTGCTACTCTTCCTCTTCAGCTGCAGCACTTCCAAACACAGTAGTCCCTGAAGCTTTAACTAAAACTGAAAAAAACTAAAAAAAAATTGCTTGTATTATGCCACATTGTGTTTTTTGAATAATATGACTTTGTATAAAACACTGGCCTTGCACGTGGAGTGGGAAATGAGAAGGTCAGTAACGGCAGTAGTATTGCTCATTTTATACATGACAAATGGACAATGCCATTGCTTTGGAACAAAAAATGTAACAAAAAGTATTTTCTATGTGTTTGTGGTTTTTGTTTTACATTTTATATGGTCAGACTCTGACCTGTCCCATGAGACCTAACATGCCTTTATGGGATGTAAAGAATGATAAAGGACCCACTCTCTCATGCTGCAGCGGCTTGTATTTTAGATGGACTAATGTTTAATAACCCTTTGCGACATCAACTCCACATTTGGTCCCAGTGAGCGAAATGAGAAGGTGAGTTAGTCCAGTGGCACTGTTTGCTTTATATGTTACAATTTAAAAATTTAACAATAGTGCTGCCTTAGAAATAAAGAAAAAATATATATTTTTATTGTTTCACATCATTTGATCATTTCTGGCAGGGGTGTGGTCCTGTTTCTGATGTCATCATGCAGCGCATGCACGATGATGTCAGTGGGCATGGGGAGGTCCCAAAGCGTGGTTCCCCAGTGCACGATTCCATCTCAGACCAGACCACTGAGATCTCCCTCAGCTCTGCTGGTAAGTAATGACATGTGAGGGACGTCCTCCACATGTTGCATTGAAACAAACACTAGGACGCTCACAAAAACTTGACGCTCACAATTCCAGCTAACATTGTTAAAAAAATCACCATTTTGGCAACTATGGCGAGCCTTTGGCTTTTCAGAGAAGCAAAGTTCAACAACCGCAGGTAATCTTGCTGCAAATTACCCTGACCAGCTGTAGAACTGTTATTATTCTGTCAAATGAGCAAAACATGCCTTTTCTCCGTTTAGTATTGTTCTACCAATGTTTGCAACAACAGTACATATAATTCATAAATTGTGAAGTGGTAATTTTCAACTATGACAGAAATACTGGTGGAAACTATGCTACCTATGCTAACTATTATATATGTTCAGTGTGGAAAAATTCAGCTCCATTAGGTTTGGATTATGGTGTGGAAAATATTGGACTCAGAAATAATTGGAATCAGCTGAATTGGAATATCAGAAGCTTCTGATATTACAGTGTCGGGCTGATTCGGAATATTGGAACGTCCAAAATATTCAGCGGTTTCTGATATTTGGAACCGTTTTGTATAATATGTTAAAAAAATCGTTTGTGGTGCTTGGATTAAGTTTGGGCTAGGGTTAAGTTTAGTGTTAGGTATAGGGTTAGGGATAAGACTAGGGTTAGGGTGGGAGTTACAGTTTCTGTGTGTCATATGGTTAGGGTTAGGGTTAGTTTAGTGCTAGGGATACAGATTCTAACTGCCAATATTTTGGATGATTTCCGAAATAGTCCAAACCAAATCGCACAAGTCTACTAAATAGCTTCCTCAGAAACTACTGTGGAAATCTTTCAAAAAACTACCCTAGGAATTATGCCAGACAACCTTGTCAAAAAGCATAAGGGTAACAATTGTGAATATCATGGAAAACTATGTTGTAAGTTCCCAAGTAGTGAATTCACTGTATTGTGCTACCATGCTAACCTGGGGTTCACTAAACTAAAAGCACCACTTTTTCAATGAAACAATGCTGATTACAGAATAACTTCTAAATTTTCTATTCTGTCTTCCAGGTTTGCAGAGGGACTGAAAAGAATAACTCGTAGTCCTCTCGTTCCACTCTTTATATGAAGCATTGCTAAAGGTTGACTGGAAAAGGATTTAAAAAGCATCAGAAAAACAGAAACTACATTTTTGTGTTCTTTTATATGCAACATGGCAACATCTGTTTTCTCCTTGTCAGGGCACATAGAGAACATGATTTTTTATAGTTTTATAGTTAAAAGAAGGAAGAACTTCACTTTCATGGCAAGAAAAAAAACTTTACAATTATAAACCGTATAATGAAGCTGAGAAGAAAGAACAATTGTAAATAAATGTTGCCATTTAATATGTAGCATTTCCAATTTGCTGTGTTCCAAGAGTCTCTCATTTCTGTGCATGTACAAATACTAGGTCAGGTTTTCCATTGGCGTCTACCATTTAACACCAACATTGGAATAGGGCTGTATGCTGTTTTCCACTAACATCTGTCATTTAACAATCATATTACATAGAAGCCGGTTTCTCAGCAGCTCCAGCTGTAATACTGCAGAGGTGGTTAATGATAACACCTGCGGCGCTTAGGGCTGCTGGTGTTATCAGCTCCAGGATCCCATAGGACTCCATGGAGAGAGGACGCTAGGTTGCGTTAATGAGATCTGGCCAGGCAGCGCCGTGATACGTGGAGGTACACTGGGAACTATTTGGTCCCAGCGTCCGTATTGAGGTAGGGCAGATCGTACCGCTCTCTGTATCATGGGATCTAAGGTGAGTATGGGATTTTCTGGTGGAGTGAAACCATTGTGTTTGTGCTGAAGTGCAATAACATAACACCAGGGTCTGAAAGACGTTATTCTTTTCCGAATAACAGACGCAGATGGGGAACAGGAGCAGTTGAATTTGTCATTCTGCAACTGTTGGGGCCACATTAGCACCTCCCATACAAAGTATAGGAGAAGCTAATATACAGTAACCTGGCACAACACCTGAGACACAAATTCAATTTGCGTCTCAGATGGAATATGCCATTTAAAAAAGAAAACACAGCGCTCGAGCCATTCTGCTGAATGGCTCGAGTGCTGTGCTTGACAACAACAATGGAATAGAGCCCAATATGTTACACGTGCTGATACTTTCATGAAGTATTTAACTAAAGCCTTATTACATAAGGCAACCACCTTCCCAAATTGACACTTTTATCTCAAATGTATCATATTGCAATCAAATATATTATATATTTAGTCAAATTGCCTTATATATTTCAGATGCCTCAGTGCACCTGCATTGCAGCTACAATGTATCATAACTACATAATCCAAACCTTTTTGTAATACACGGCAAACTGCTGTCTCATGGCACTTCATCTGATACTACCACCAATTTGTGCCACACATTGATGTCACATTCTCCAATTTGCCAACTCCTTGTATACAAATTGCTGTCTATCCACAATAATTCTGACAAATGAATCCTTGCCACCACATAGAAAACTCTACTCACTGTCCATTCACCCATATTTAATTACCAATTAATTTCACATGGCCCCATTATCCTTTGGCGCAAATCACCTCTTATATCAGCATTGTACGTGACACAATTTTGTCTCTTGTCCTCCATTCTCTACATATTACCCCATATCTAAATATTCTCTTTCCCCCTTCTGTGTTCTTAGTCCCAAACCTACCCATAATTGCCCTATTTTGTTGTACACAAACCATTCCTTCTGTGGCACTAGTGCATTCTTTGGGGGGGTCAAAATCAAAATACAGAATGTGCGACTGGCAGATCATCTAAACCTGCCATTGCTGTCTACAAATCTGTGATTAACTGGAGATCCTTCAATAAAACACTTGTGTACTCAGAGTTACCAGAATAATGCGGCTTTCCTCAATACACTGTGATGGAGATATTACATCTCTAGCTCTTTCCAGTGAGTGTGTAGCGAAACCTCAGTTTTTAAAGGTTGAACCATTACAACCAATTCAAACTTAAATTTTCCATATATCTGAACATTAGGACGTAAAAAAATTGGCAAAAATGAAGAACAACTGTAAACCTACCAAATCCATAGGCTTTAATGGAGTTGGAAGGTTTACCATTTTATTGGCTAACATGTTAACTAGATACCTGTAAGGTTTTGCGAGCTGTGCATTCCTGGTTTCCAATAGATCCTTAACTATCCACTGTTAATCACTCTGTACTTTGCAGTAAAGCAGTTAAATTATAGGAAAATTGCAATTATTATAAAGACTAATTTTCTAGGATACATTATTATAATAATGTACCGTTGCAGATTTCATCCTTTTATTAGTTTTTTTTTACTTGAATAAGGAAAGATAAAGAATGAAAAATGATGAAGCTGTGAAAAGGTTTGCGTTGCACTTTACAAAAAATGTGGTAATAATTTTAATAAGGCTGATGCAGGGATGGAAAATGGCCTACATTCACTATTTCTCTAAACTAAATAAATGTGTCAACTGAGAGTTACTGCTGCCAAAACCCCAAAATTCACAATGAACTGTGGTCACCCAGCAGAGTTGCAATCTTTCCAGCATCTTAAGTATAGCTACCCACATTTTCTGACATGTGCGAGTTGGCGTATGAGCTGCTCAAATTGGAGTTACGGTTAAAGCCCCCAAAATGAAATTAGGCAATGCAGATGAAAAGAAAGCAAAAAAAGAAAGATAGGAAAAAAAAACAATGTGACCCAAAATGTTTGCACACATACAAAAAGTTAAAAATGCTGAAGAACATGCAAGTTCAAAAAAAACTGGGCAAGTCGCCATCTGCAATGGGCTGAGTGTTGACAGTGAGGCTGTTCCCCAAGCTAGCCAATGCAGAATTAAGAGAATGGACCAAGGAGGTGGACCAATGAAGACCGGCAATCCACATCCATGATCCGAAACTAAAAAACCTGAAGAAAAATGGATGTGAGCAAACTGATACACACCCCAAACATGCTAATAACAGACCATATGTCACTTAATGACACCCAAGTTGCCAAGATTACAAAAGAAACTTTCTGTAAGATTATACAAGTGTGTTTAATATAAAACTAACATAATAATGATTTTTCTTCAGTGAAAAAAAAAACAGCCATCTGAAGTTTGATAGTGAATGGCGGGCTATAATGTCTAGTGTGGACGTCACGGCTGCCTTTTTCCAGGCTGTTGCCCACTAGCAATCAACTAACATAAGGGATTCACTGTGAATATAGAGAGTCTCCTTGCAACCTGGACAACTGCCAACTCGAAGATGCCACATAATGTATATAATAGTGGGATAATGATTTTAACTTTGGGAAATATTAAAAAAGGTAGAACAGGATAAGGATATATTCATTTGCAAAGAACATAAGCTTCATAAGGTTTATGATGGATCCAATTACAGGTTAAGTATCCCTAATCCGAGACTCCAGGCAACATTTCCCATACTGGGGCTGCCCAGCAGTAGTGACGGTAGGTAGTGCCCTTGGTCTGGAATCACTAAAATCTGGACAGCTCCGAAACTCTGTTTTTTGGAGTCTTCCAGTTTTTTAGAATTCTGGATAAGAGGTGCCTGACCTGTAGTTATTTTACGCAAATGGGTGCACTGAGGAAAATGCAATCCAACAAGGTGCTCATGGACTCCTGAGGCCAAACAATAGAAGTGGAGACCAGGCTGATCATAGGCAGTTTATTGGGGGGGGGGGGGTTGGACAGTTGGGAATTAACTATGCATTCCAGTATTTCAAATAAATATTTTTTTAACAAGGAGCTTGGTAGTGAAAAGTCTAACGTATGAGCTTTATGCAATGTGATGTTGGGGAGCCCACAGAGCACTTGCACAATGTCTTGGGTGAAACAAAACAGCTTTATATCCCCCTTTTAGGGCAGCCAAAACGGTAAACACAAAATACACATTTATCTTCAGCTAAATCAATGTAAAGTCCAAGTCATCAGCACAAGAAACAGAAATAAGTGTGGCTCACCGACTTGTACAAATGTCCCAAATGTCCCAAACCTATGGGGGGAATCCTTTCTCATTAATATAAGTTCTGCAAGGCACAGCAACACAGCTCTCAGTCTCCTGTTTGCACACAGCTACAGCTGATCACTTTCTCCTTAACTCCCACACTCCTCTCTGGGAGTTGCCAACCTTTAGGCTAGGGTCAAACGAAAGCATTTTTACACGCGAACGTAAAAAAGTGCGTCCGAACGCATTGATGTATTTTTTCACGGAATATGCGAAAATGGTCATACGATGCGCATTTTCGTGCGTGATGTTTTACGAATCCAAACCAGGAAACTTTTTGCGTCTGGACGTTATGTTGGCCGGACATGAGCAGGGTCTGACGTCTCCAAATCACACACACACACCGCTAGCGGGCGCAGCGCACTCTGTACGTCCGTACTAGAGGTTCTGCGTTCTCGAAAAAATGCGTTCATTTTCCACTTGCGTTGCGCGGCCGGACTTTCGTGCGACCGTACTTCGTATATTGGTCGTCATTGCCTGTCATTTGCTGCTAGTGCGGCCGTAATTAAGTGCGCTAGAACGCACGTTAAAAGTGCGCTGGTCTGACCCCAGCCTTAAACCCCTTCCTGGACAGGAAGGTTAACCTTGCGGTTGTCCTTAGAGGGATCACAACCCGAATAGGGGTGATACATATCGCGCATCCAGTACCCAGCCTTGCCGACCTCTACAGCAAGGAAGAGTATATTTCAGTTTTTCATGAGGAATTTCACATCCTTTTCAATAAACCAATTAAATATCGAATTGATTGAAGAGACAATGCAACTAAATCAACACTGACTTTTCTGTTGCTGTAAATTAAGGGTCTATATTCTGAGAACAATGCATAAATTATGTTGCTAAAACAAAATTACAGTGACATCTTCAGAGTCACATCAGAATTATTTTAATAAACTGAAAAAATGGGAAAAAAAAGCATTTTCAAAATTGCGCCTGCACTGCATAACAGAAAAGCGCCTAGAGCTTAACAGAAGCATTTTGGACAGATGTACGTATTAAAACGATGTGCACCTGTAGAGAGGACAATAGAACAAATAAAACACCTGCTCAGAAAACGGGAGAAATCAGAGCAGCTACTGATTATGCATTGACCTTCATTATCAAAGACTAAAGAGCTACAGCAATATCTGATCAAATGAAATTATGATGCAAAACAGACACATGGAATCTGCCTTTCCTGATTACTTGAAGAAATAATGTTTCTTGTAAGCACATTTACAAATTCTGAAAATATGCTTCTAAAAGAAGTGCAACCACATGCAATCCTTATATTTGCCAATATGTACAGTTCTTACTGGCAAGTATTTTTAATTTATTGGAAGATAAAAAAAATATGGAAATGAGCTAGGATAAGATTTAGAGGGCACATAGAATGGTACAATAATTTTAATAAGGATGAGGTAAGGTAGAGTATAAAGCAGTAGTGGTAGGGCAATGCTGATTGTAGTGGGATACGTTAACAAATCTACAGGAATCGAGGAACAGAATACGTATTATTTTTTCATCCACATGGATGGAAGATACTTTAATATGTTTGAGGATGGAATTCTGTAACCCCTTCACTACCAAGTTTTACTATACTCGATCTGCAAAACACCTTTTGGTGCCTCAATATCGACTATAGTCATCATGGTGTTCCAGAGGAGAAATGTAAAGGAATTTTTCGATTATAGGAAATTAAATTTGTTTGCATCTGGGCTCCAGAAGTTTTTACACGCTGAGCATGATGCTTTTTAAAACCAGCTGTGAATCGGAGTTATTCAGAGAAAGGTGAAAATCAGGAGAACTGGCAGGAGAAAAGAACAGTCTAGACCAAATAGCCGATTTGGAAAGGGAGATTAATGGGAGAATTTTTCTGGTTTGGCTATTTTGACCTTGAATTTTCATTTCTCCAGTCATTCTCCTGACTTTCACTTTTCTTTGAATAAACCTGAAAGTGTTTTCCTGGCATTTCCCCAGCTGATCCTGCACCGACAGCTGCAATAACTCCTTTTGGCCAGAAGATGGCGATATCTACCTGCCAAGTAGTTTATTACAGTAAGGAGCAGCCAGTAGCCAAAATGGCAATAGAGCCATCACCACCACTTACGATAACAAGACATTTTGGATGCCATGTGATTGGGAGTAAACACAATCTTGGTTCCCCCAGAAAAGATACAACAATCCAACTTCCACAACTGGACACCATAAATGTTTCACTGCAGGGGAATGACTGCTGCGCATACTCAGGACGCTACACCCACTATTACTGCTCAGTTGACATACTGCCAATCACACAGAGCCAGCTAGGCTCTGGACTACGTGAGTGTTTAATCATTCAACACATTTTCCATAAGCCTTTATTTGCAGACTGTACCACACTATTTGCTATGTTTGTTCTTTATATTCTCTCCAAAATTCGAAGTACTGAGACCATTTGAATCATAAGGATTGGATATATAAATATCCATTTACTTTTGTTTTTAACACATGGCGCAGTAATCTTGCCTCACTTTTATAAATTGCACTTACAAAAATTGTTAATCGTGTGTATATTGAGGAACATCTACTGCTTTGTTATTTTTTTTATTACAGTAAGGAATACATTTGGACTATTTCCAAATTTCTCTTACCGTATAACTCATTAAAAATGATTTTCAAAAAAGCAATGATTCCCGACAATGATTTTCTTTCAAATTGCTTGCTGGTGAAGGGGTTAATTAAGCTAGTGTGATAATCTTGAAACACTGTTTAAATGACGTTAGATTATATTGAGCAGTACAAATATGCTAATTGAAATATTGGGTGGATTGTATCTCTTGTATCTACTCATACCACATACTGGCATAGCTATGGGGTGAACTGAAAACTAAAATATTTATAAGACTGAAGACTCTTATGCCCCTGGCCAAGTCAAATCGATGTCTTCACACCATGTCTGCACAAAGCCTATGTAAGGCTATGAATTTGCCTTACGCCAAAATACATTTTATATAATACTATATTTTTCAAAAAGCAGGGTCATACATCATTATAAGAATGATCAAAATTCTAGGACACAGACATTTAACTTTAGTAAAGCAAGATAAAAATATAAAAAAATAAGGTAAAACAACATAAACAAGACAAAAATGTAAAAAAAAAAGGGCAACGGGGGAGAGGGAGGGGTGCCACATCCTAAAAAGCCCTGAACCCACAGTGGCTCCCCAGGGACACCAACTAACCAAACATATTAACAAGACTCATAGTACAACCAATTGTCCCATATCTGATAGAACTGGGGCAAAGTGTCGTGAACCAGCGCTGGTAACTTGTCCATAGATATTCTGATCCTTATCCGCATCTGAGTCAGAGATGGAAGAGCGGGTGCAGTCCATTGATGCGCCGCCGTCCGTCTGATTGCCAGAGCTATTTTATGTAGAAGCTTATTTTCAGACATCAACAAAGTCTGCGGAGATCTATGAAGTAGAAAAAGTCCAACGATCCAAGGCCAATGGTCGGTGCAGCACTTCTTGCATGAGAGAGTGAACCTGAGACCAAAGCCTTTGAACGTGTGGCCAAGTCAACCACATGTGGTTGAAGGAAACTCTCAAACCACAACCCCTCCACAGATCTGTAGGATTTCAGCCCATGTGGGAACACTGAGGAGAAATATAACAGCAAAACAGCATTTTATTTAACTGTTCCTGATGTGCTACTTTAATGGAACAGTGAGTCACGTTGCTCCATAAGTCTTCCCAATGTTCACCAGGGAGAGATTCCCCTACACACCTTTTCCTAATTGAGCTTGGGAAGCCTTCTAAGTGAAGTTTTCAAAGTGAGCACTTAGAGGAGATCTTCTGGTGAGTGATTTTGATTTTTGTTTCAAACAGATCTTTTCTATTCATCTTAAAGTTTTAAATTAGGTCTGGTGTGTAATTTAGGTTAGGCTGGTGACTCATTCCTCTTACTGATTAGCATACAATTGGAATCAATTGCGTGCTATTTGCTAATGTTGTTAAACTTGTCCACGCCTTGCTGGGGGAGGTGTTCTTAGGTGACTATATAAAGCTTGTGGAATATTAGCTTGGTCTAATTGAGTTTGGGAAGCCTTCTAAGTGAAGTCTTCAAAGTGAGCACTTAGAGGAGATCTTCTGGTGAGTGATTTTGATTTTTGTTTCAAACAGATCTTTTCTATTCATCTTAAGGTTTTAAGTTAGGTCTGGTGTGTAAATTAGGTTAGACTGGTGACTCATTCCTCTTACTGATTAGCATACAATTGGAATCAATTGCGTGCTATTTGCTAAGGTTGTTAAACTTGTCCACGCCTTGCTGGGGGAGGTGTTCTTAGGTGACTATATAAAGCTTGTGGAATATTAGCTTGGTCTAATTGAGCTTGGAAGCCTTCTAAGTGAAGTCTTCAAAGTGAGCACTTAGAGGAGATCTTCTGGAGAGTGATTTTGATTTTTGTTTCAAACAGATCTTTTCTATTCATCTTAAGGTTTTAAGTTAGGTCTGGTGTGTAAATTAGGTTAGGCTGGTGACTCATTCCTCTTACTGATTAGCATACAATTGGAATCAATTGCGTGCTATTTGCTAAGGTTGTTAAACTTGTCCACGCCTTGCTGGGGGAGGTGTTCTTAGGTGACTATATAAAGCTTGTGGAATATTAGCTTGGTCTAATTGAGCTTGGGAAGCCTTCTAAGTGAAGTCTTCAAAGTGAGCACTTAGAGGAGATCTTCTGGAGAGTGATTTTGATTTTTGTTTCAAACAGATCTTTTCTATTCATCTTAAGGTTTTAAGTTAGGTCTGGTGTGTAAATTAGGTTAGGCTGGTGACTCATTCCTCTTACTGATTAGCATACAATTGGAATCAATTGCGTGCTATTTGCTAAGGTTGTTAACCTTGTCCACGCCTTGCTGGGGGAGGTGTTCTTAGGTGACTATATAAAGCTTGTGGAATATTAGCTTGGTCTAATTGAGCTTGGGAAGCCTTCTAAGTGAGCACTTAGAGGAGATCTTCTGGAGATACTCTGGAGGTAGTCTGAGGTTAGACAGGAGGTAGAAAACCTACAAAAAGGTAAGATTTGTTGGTTTAAATCCATTCTTTTATAATGGCAGGCTTGGTCCAGTGTAAGAGCTATCATGCATTTGTTTTTAGATCCAATTTTTGGAGGTTTGGAGTGTGCCTGATATGTAGGCAGCTCTCTTTATTGCAGCAGGAAATTGCCTGTTTAAAGTCTGAGATTTGTAAATTATCTGTTACACAAACTCAGGCTATGGCTATGACTGTTACAAAGCCACTGCCACAGAGGCCTCCTAGGAGTGGCAGATGGACTATTGTAGGATCTGGTAGACTTAGAGTTGTGGATAGAAGGCATGTCCCACAGTCTGTGGCTCTTCTTAATTCTTTTGAGGCACTTTCAGAGTGTAGTGGTGAGACGGAAGTAGGCTCAGACACCATAGTTGAGGAACCACCATCCCCTATGCCTAAGGTATGCAGGACTGCAACCAAGAACAATAAGGAAAAGGTGGGACATGATAGAAGGCAATTGTTGCTGGGTGATTCTATCATAAGAGGTGTTGAGCTGGAGAGTAGTGGTTTGGTGAGATGTCTTCCTGGGGCTACTGCTCGTAGAGACAAGAGACGTATTCTCAATATTGTCAAACAAGCAAAGCAGCAAGGGGCAGTGGATGTTCTAGTCCATCTAGGGACAAATGACTTGGCTAGCAATGAGGTTTCTGAGATTAAGGAAGATTTTTGTGTTCTTGGAGGTGAAATACAGCAGTTTGCGTCCACTGTGTCATTCTCTGAAGTTTTGCCTGTGCATAACATTCAGGATAGGCAGATGCGCAATAGGGAATTTAATTTGTGGCTTCGGGAATGGTGTCGAGAGCAAGGATTTGGCTTTGTGTCCCATGATAGCTCTAATTGGAGCAGAAAGGAACTGTATAAAAAAGATGGTTTGCATCTTACTCATAGGGGAACATATGTTCTCAGTGAGAAGTTCAAAGGTTTCGCAAAGAAATATTTAAACTAGGAGGGGGGGACAAAAGGGTAAAAAACAATCTGCCTGATTGTCCCCCAAAACTAAATCGGAGGTGCAAGCAACATGCGGGGAAAAAAATGGCAAGCTCAGAGTCGTGTCTATAAATGCTCGCAGTTTAGTCAATAAAATCAATGAACTGGAGGCAATGATGGCAGCTGAAAAAGTAGATTTAGTTGCGGTTACTGAGACATGGTTCAGTGAGAAAAATAACTGGGACATAACAATACCGGGGTACTCTTTATATAGAAAAGACAGAGAAGGTAGGAAAGGAGGAGGAGTGGCCCTGTATGTGAAAAACAACATAAAAACGAACCAAATAAAAGTGAGCGAGGTGAACATAGAGTCAGTTTGGGTTACGCTAACATTTGGCAATCATACAGTAGCTCGTGTAGGTGTGATCTATAGACCCCCTGGACAAGTAGAAGAGCTAGATAATCTGCTGCTTGAGGAAATAGCCAAAATGGCAATGAAGGGGAAGTTATTATCATGGGGGACTTTAATCTTCCTGATGTGAACTGGAAAACCAAAACAGCTGGGTGCACCAGGAGTACAAATATTCTAAACTCCCTACTGGGATTATCTCTAACACAAGTAGTTGAGGAGCCGACCCGTAAAGAGGCCATATTGGATTTAATACTCACAAATGGAGGTTTGGTATCGGACGTTGTTGTAGGTGAAAATTGGGATCTAGTGATCACCAGTCAGTATGGTTTAATATAAGAACAGGGATGGAGCTGCACCACACAAAAACAAAAGTTTTAGACTTTAAAAAAACTGATTTTTCTAAAATGAGATTTTGTGTGAAGGAGTCATTATCAGACTGGAGGAGTTTAAAGGGAGTCCAGGAGAAATGGGATTATTTAAAGGAAGCATTATTGAAGGCTACAGGCAATTGCATTCGACTTGTTAGCAAAAGCAAAAAAGGGAAGAAACCACTGTGGTACTCTGCAGAAGTGGTCAAAATAGTGAAGAACAAAAAGACAGCATTCAATAATTGTAAAACAACTTAGAGTGAAGAAGATAGGCAAACCTATAAGATTAGGCAGAAAGAGGCAAAGCAATTTATAAGAGCTTCCAAAGCACACGCAGAAGAGAAAATAGCTCAGTCAGTAAAAAAGGGGGACAAAACATTTTTTAGATACATAAACGAGAAAAGAAAAGTAAAACAAGGATTAGTTAGATTAAAAACAAAGGAAGGAAGGTATGTAGAAGAGGATAAAAGTCTCGCTGACTGCCTCAATGAATATTTTTGTTCAGTCTTTGCAGAAGAAAAGGAAGGAAAGGGACCTCAGTTAGGAGGAAACACTAACGAGACAATTACATATCAGTTTACAGAGGAGGAGGTTCTACAGCAGCTGTCTAAAGTAAAGACAAATAAGTCAATGGGGCCTGATGGGATCCACCTAAATTATTAAAAGAGCTCAGTGATGTAATAGCAAAACCGTTAACAGATTTATTTAACCAATCCTTGCTAACAGGAGTCGTCCCAGAAGACTGGAAATTAGCAAATGTTGTGCCCATTCACAAGAAGGGTAGTAGGGAGGAATCTGGGAACTATAGGCCAGTTAGTCTTACGTCAGTAGTGGGGAAATTAATGGAAACCATGTTAAAGGAAAGGATTGTTGAACATCTAAAAACACATAGATTACAGGATCAGAAACAACATGGGTTTACCTCAGTGAGATCATGCCAAACTAATCTTATTGATTTTTTTGATTGGGTAACAAAAATAATAGACACAGGTGGTGCAGTAGACATTGCTTATTTAGATTTCAGTAAGGCTTTTGATACTGTTCCGCATAGAAGGCTTATCAATAAATTGCAATCTTTGACCTTGGATTCCAATATTGTTGAATGGATTAGGCAGTGCTGAGTGACAGGCAACAGAGGGTTGTGGTAAATGGAGTTTATTCGGCGCAAGGTCTTGTTACCAGTGGGGTACCTCAGGGGTCAGTACTTGGACCCATTCTATTTAATATTTTTATTACTGATATTGCAGAAGGTATTAATGGAAAAGTATGTCTTTTTGCTGATGACACAAAGATTTGCAACAGGGTTGACATTCCTGGAGGGATCAGCCAAATGACAAATGATTTAGGTAAACTAAAAAAATGGTCGGAGCTGTGGCAATTGAGTTTTAACGTGGATAAGTGCAAGATAATGCACCTGGGACGTAAAAGCCCAAGGGCTGAATATAGAAAATTTGATACAGTCCTAACCTCAACATCTGAGGAAAGGGATTTAGGGGTTATTATTTCAGAGGATCTAAAGGTAAGTAGTCAATGTAATAGAGCAGCAGGAAATGCTAGCAGAATGCTTGGTTGTGTAGGGAGGGTATTAGCAGTAGGAAAAGGGAAGTGCTCATGCCACTGTACAGAGCACTGGTGAGACCTCACTTGGAGTACTGTGTGCAGTACTGGAGACCGTATCTCCAGAAGGATATAGACATCTTAGAGAGAGTTCAGAGAAGGGCTACTAAAATGGTGTATGGCTTGAAGGAGAAAAGTTACCAGGAAAGGCTTAATGATCTTAACATGTACAGCTTGGAAAAAGACGAGACAGAGGAGATATGATAGAAACATTTAAATACGTAAAGGGAATCCACAAGGTAGAGGAAGGGAGTATATTTAAAAGGAAACAAAGTAGCAAAACAAGAGGACATAGTCTTAGATTAGAGGGGCAAAGGTTTAAAAGTAACATCAGGAAGCATTATTTTACTGAGCGGGTGGTGGATACATGGAACAGTCTTCCAGTTGAAGTGGTAGAGGCCAAAACAGTATTTGAATTTAAGCAGGCATGGGATAGGCATAAGGCTATCCTAAACAAAAGATAAATCCAGGTAAAGTATCCATGTAATTGGGCAGACTAGATGGGCCGAAAGGTTCTTATCTGCCGACATTTTTCTATGTTTCTATGTTTCCTTTTGCCTGTGTATACAATGGCCCCCACACAGAGGAGCCGCAAAGCAGGAAGATGTAGAGAACTGAAATCTGTGATTTAATCAGGTGAGCAGGTGTTTGTATACAGCTGTGTATGAGTGTGTACCAGGGTGCATATCTCCCAAATGTCCCTGCTTTTGACAGACAGTCCCTATTTGGGGGTGAAAATTCCTCTTTACCTCTTTTCTCTAATGTTTCTCCTTTTTAGGAAACCTGCAATATATTCAGGGTGTGCATGTTTACAACAAAGCTACAAAGCAATAAAACTCCCAGCAATGAATAAGTAATCTAAATATAAGATATTTTGCTTTGATTATTGATAACATTTTTATTGACAAAATGGCCAATATTTTGTGATGTTGCCTATAAAGTCTGGGAATAGCTGAGTTTCTGAGCCTGCCTTTAGCGGTTTCCCTAAATGGTCTGTGTATAAGCTATGTGTGTGTTTGTACGTATCTCTGAGTTAGATGGCTATGTATGGACATCAGTGAGTGTCTGGATCTGTGGCGTGATATTGCTGGTGGAGCTTGATTCTCAGTGACAGAGCATGTGCCAGAGTGCAGAGCGTTGCTGTGCAGGGTCTGTCAGGTGTCTCAGCAGGAGGTCAGACCCAGTGCAATGTTCTGGAGAAAGAGAGTGTAAAGAGCAGAGCCAGCGATTAGGCGTGACTCTGCCTGTCACTGAACCGAACACCAGCTCTTAGCCAAAACTGGTAGAGTGCCCCCCACCCCCGAAACCTGTGTCTGGATCTCCCCCTGACTCCTGTGTCTACTAATGCTGATATTGAAAAACGTGATCGCAGTAGTGAAGGGGTTAATCATGTAGGAGTTATGTCTTGACCTTTGTCAAAAAATTTAGCCACTTCTTAGATTTGCTTATTTTACTTTTGATAAAATCAAAAGTATCAATATAACAACAAATATATGGCAGCTTTAAGGCTAACATGTTTCTGCAATACCTATTAGAGATGTTCATTTCGTTCCGAATAAAAATTCAGATGAAATTTTCCCGAATTCATATTTCGGAAGTGGTTCCGAAATACGAATTGTTTCCGTCCGAAATGGTCTGAAAACAAAACGAAAACGAATTGATTTGGACGGTAATGGAACGAAAATGAAATGATATAAAACAAATTGATTTAATTTTTAAAGATCAATTCGTTATACCGTTTCACTTGAGAGCAAGCAGCACCAAAATGTCCTGATTATAGGTGGTTAGTTTGACAGCTTTACGCAGGCGAATCCCATAGGTTTCAATGTAAAAAATATTCCCTGTTTTTAATAAATATTTATTCAACCGTTTATTCTTTTCACTTGCTGCAAAAAAATCTCTATTTTTTTCAAGCCATTTTATTGGTAAAATTTTTGGATTCCTAATTTATTTAAAAAAAGGCTTTTTTGTCTTTGCCGAATGCAGCATTGTTTTCTCTTTCCTTCAGACTGGCTGAGTTCAGCAGGGACTGTCTACGGTGCTGAAACTTATTCAATGCCAAGGACAGCAGTCCTGTGGAGCTACAGAGCCCCGTGCAGCTGCTATCCATGGTGCTGCATAGGTTTCAGCACCAAGAATAGCTGCTGTCCTTGGTTTTGAATAGGTTTTAGTACCAAAGACAGGGGGATTGGGTATCTTTAATTTTTTGTTTACCCCTATCTAAGTAATTAATTCATCTGTTTCACATTACAAAACAATTTATAAAAACAAAATACGAATGGATACGAAATATGGATTATTAATAAAAACAAAATAAGGAATCAATCCAAAATACAAATTACCGATCATCCGAACTAATGAATCAATCCGAAATACAGTAACATAACAAATGCTCCAAAACGAATGGAAAAACTGAACAAATCAATTCGTAACAAAACACATTTTTTCATTGTGCACATGTCTAATACCTATCACACTGTCAGCATCTCATCATCACATAGATGCCAAACTGTTTTTCAACTTTCGTTTTGGTTTCTGAAACTATTTTTATAACAAATTTATTTACATTTTCTTCATCTATCTCTTAATTTTCATTCAGTGCAAGAGAAGGGAGAGTATGTTCCTTTGCTGGTACAGAAGCTCCAGTTTGAACTTACTGTCATGTTCTTTGCCAAGTTATTTGAGAGAGCCACAATTGCTGAGTATACAGGCACAAATATAGGAATCCACAAGCAGATACAGTGCAGGTGATTTATTAAGGAAACAAAACAAAAGCATGGGTTTTATTGACACTGACGGGGAGGACAGGAACAAGTAGGAGACTCATGTAAAGGCAGAAATACACAAAGAGAGTGCACACAGGACCAGGAAAATACAGCAGGATAAACTCAGGACTCAAATCTAAAACTTTCCATCAATGCACATTCTAAACGAAATGCAGACACCCTGAGCATTAGAGGCAACTCCCTTAAAATAATGGACAACCAAAAATATGGACACTGGATATGGATAATATGGATAATTTTAGACACTGAACATAACATTTGGACTGCAGCTAAAACCTGGTCTGGACATCAATAGAATAAGATCATGGGAACAAAAAGCAAAATGCGTGCAATCAGTTGGGAAGTAAAACAAAAAGGTTAAACATAGTGAAAAGTCAAAAATATTTATAACATATATGGTTCACATGAGGAGGAAAGGTGCTGTCAGCACCCAAGATTCAACAGAAACACGGGCCTTTCTCTGTGCCTTTGTTCTTCCAAGGGACAGTATGTGACACATAGAGAAGAAAGTAGAGGTTCTGTCAGGGTGACATCTGGCAAGAGCCGGGTTGGGACCCATATTGTGAGACTAAAACGCCTAAGAGGCAGGGGTGCAAGCAACAGAGAAGCAGACTGTAAATGAGAACAGCACACTTCTGGGCAGGATTCAAGACAAAATAATAACTTGAAAGGAAGACAAGGGTTAAGGGTAGCCAGAAGCACAGAAGCAAACCAAAAGGGAACCCTGAACTAATACAACGGTCCTTGGTGGTCATACCTGACCTAGTAACGGAAAGCAATGAAAATAACGCACTGCTGGGTGATACTCGGCAAGGATACAATAATCAGGAAAACAGGCAAGGGTAAAGGGAAGCCAAATTATATGGACACACACATACGCATAGACAGCGGGAAAGCAATGGAAATCCTCAACTAAACAATGGTCCTTAGGTGGCTGTAACAGCTCTAAAAAAGGGAAAACAGAAGTATTGGATACAGCAAAATAAATAACAAATATAAAACCACAGAGCAAATTACATAAAGGGAAAATACAGAGAGTAGTCTAGGTTCGGTACACAGGGGCAGGTTAAGGCAGGTTCGGTACACAGGGGCTCAAGGAAAGAAAGCAAAGAGGAGAAAGGAGGGAAAATAAACCAAGATAGCAGGAAGCAGCAAGGTATACAAAAAGGATGGGCGAGGCAAACAGAGGGAATAATCAAAGCAAGCAGGGAACAAAGATAAGCTAATCAAAATTATAAATGGGAAAAATATAACAAAGGCAAATATAAAAAAAAAACTACAGGGACAATGGTAAATTCACAGAAAAGCTTCATTCCCAATGTTATCCCTATGGAGGCTCAGATGCATAGCATTGCTACAGCAAACATTAAGGCCGATGTCATGAGCATACTTGCGAGCAGAAGGAACATCCGTGAGAGTGGACGTTTCTTCCACTCTGACGCCCGTGTAGCCACCTCGCTGACCGCAGTTAGTGCGCTCGGTGCTACAAAGCTCAATCCTCCTATGGAAGAACGCACTTTGAAGCCCCATTGAACGCGCTGCGACAGGGAGGGTTTCAAAACATCTACTAGTGCGCGCGTTACACCGTGTGGCACACCCCGTCAAAACATCGCAAACGCTGAGACGGATGTCGGGAGGCAGGTCAGTAGATGCACACTTGGCTTGCTCCTCTGACTGCAGCCTAAAGTTGAGTAAATGACATTATACACTATTTGTTTGAAGGCCCTCTTTGAGTTCTCGTTTTGCTCTAAGGCAGCATTAGTGAAGCCTTAGTAGGTTGCCTATTTCTCCTAATGTTTGGGTCACCCTTGAGTTTGATGGTGAATATAAATGATATCACATGGAAGGCTAGCTGTAATGTTCTGAGCTGAATCTGACAAACAAGTGCTATTAGCATGAGTTAACTGAAATTGGAAGGAAAAGCAGTTTGTTTGACTGAAACAAAAAGTAGTTTGGAAATCAGATCGAAGTACTTTTATATAATGCATTTACTGCATTTTCATTGTAGAAAGGAAAATTGCTGCTTTAGTAGAAAATTGTTCCAATCTTATCAATTAATATAATGCCAGTATTACACCAGGCATCTTGTTCCTTTTATAAAAGATACTGCGTGATTCACATGTCATTACTGAATACAGCCAGTCGCTTAGAATTTCATTTTTTTTCGCAAATTATGTAAATGTGTGTCAAATTTCAATCAATACTTTGCTACGGAACAAAACAAAAAACAATTTTGTAGTGCTTATGCATAATATGGTACAATATATTGCTGGCAATAGTATCTCATTTTTGCATCCAATGTTCTGGGCATATTTAGTAAGTTGATAAGCTATGTATGTCACGTGAAAAACTGAATTTTATCATAAGATTAAAGATATATGGTGTTGTAGTTGTTCTGTCTTTTAATGCACTATATCTCTATTCTGACCCTATTGTTAAGATAATGGCTGGAGCCAAAGAATACCAGCTCACAGAACCTGGAGTTCACTTAACAAAATATAAATTAATAGGGATGTGCATGACTTTTTTTTTTGTTTCGTTTTTTTTTGGGTGTTTTTTCATTTCGGATCACTTTGGACAGTTTTTTTTTGTTTTGGATCATTTCGATTCAGTGATTCGGATCGATTCGGTGATTTGGATCATTACAGGTGATTCGGATCAGTTGGTTTTTCGCTCTTTTATGAGCTATTTCTTTTTTTATTGCTTATTTAAGAATGGGAAGTAGATTACTACCAATAGAATGTAAGTTTCTTTAGGATTCTTTTAGGATTATTTAAGCATTTTTTGGGTGACATTTTAGGTTTCCTAAATTTTTTAAAGAAACAAGGCTTTTTAACCCATAGGTTTCAATGCAGCATATGGATACACACACAGCTGGAAGCGCCTCTCTGCAGTATAATTAATGCAGCATATGAATCCGTACACTGCCAGGCAGCACCTCTCTGGAGAGAGATTGATTCATTGATTCGGATCGATTCATTTTTTGGTCAGTTTGCTTTTTTGTTTTTTATCAGTTATAATTAATGCAGCATAGGAATCCACACACTGCTGGGAACTTCCCAGCAGTTTGCAGATTCATATGCTGCATTAATTATACTGCAGAGAGGTGCTGCCCAGCAGTGTGTGGATTCATATGCTTCTGAATCGCCAAAATGATCCGAACCACCGAAATAATCCGAATCATCCAATCGATCCGAAATTTCAGATTGATCCGAATTTTTTGGATGGTCGATATATTGTTTTCGAAAATGCTCCCGAAATACGAAAATGGTGAATTTCACCCTAATTTAAGATTTGAATGAAACGAATTGCACATATCTATAAATTAACAGCTCCTATACATTGATGGTATGTTGATAATAGCCTAAGCAAAAAACAGCAAACTTTGGACCCCTCTCCCTCCCGAACGGATGGACATAGAACAAAAGAGTGGCACCACTGGAGAGAGCAGAGTATGCCCTTTCCAGTGGTGCCTCCCTTTAACCCCTTAGTTGCCAGATCAGGATTCAGCACTGGACCGTGGTCCGCTCCCAGAGGTGGCTGACAGCCAAGCCTTCGGACCCCCGTATATCCTGATCTGTGGTAGCTAGAGGGTCATGTTTTGTAACATTGGAAAGGCCTGATCATAAATTCATAAATTCAAAGGTAGCCGATCTGGCCCTGAAATGTAACCGGACACTGAAATTCAGCATACGGTTACATTTCCTGGCCATTCGGCTATTCTGGGAGCAGGCAGTTTGCCAAATGTTGGCGAATTGCCTGCATATACGGTGCCTGTTTGAGGGCAGTTAAATCCCCATAGAGAAGCAATGCTTTGTCTATTCAGAGAACACCGAACAGCAGTGAAAAGTTGCCGAAGTGCCCTGCTGTTTGGTGGTTTCATTCAACAGGTTTATTCAGGAGAATCCCTTAGGCTTCAATGTTAAAAATATTCCCGCTTTAATCCAATATCTAATAAATCGTTTATCATTTTATTCTGCAGTAATAAGTCTCTTTATTTTTAGATTTTTTTTTAGGATCTTTTAGGCATTTTTTGGGATTTTTTGTTAAAATGTTTTTTCCTTTGTTTTAAAATAGTTTTTAATTTTTCTGTAAAAGTCCTTTTTATTATCATTCATTGGATCTTGTGTGTAAATTCCATACATTCTCGGTTAGTAGTTTATTTGCAAACAGCGTTTCAAATTTCAAACTTTGAGGCTCGGGTCAGACGAGCGCACTGATCACGTCCGTGTTGCCGCACATTTGTATGTCCGTTATAGCATATAATTATGTCCAGTGGAGCCCCACACACAAAGTAAGTCTGCATGGAACTGCGACGCATAATGGACGCGGCAAACGGATTCAGGTTAGGCAAGAATGTAAATCCGCTAGAAAGGACGCACGGAGTGCGCTGCGTCCGCAATGTCCACATACCTTTGTGTGTGAGTGATTGAACGAAGTCAAACGGACTGCATTTTTGCCGTCCAGCATTTTGATGGACAAAATGGTTTCTCATATTAATTTATTTTTCCTTCTACATCAGTCAAAAAAAGCATCAGTCACAAAAACGGACTGTGTGGCCACTACCTTGTCGTCAGTCAGAAAGTACATCCGTTGTACACGGATGCACAGTCCACACAGATTGCGCTCGTCTGACCCTAGCCTTAAGAAAACTGTTTAGTTTTTTTTTACCCCATTCGTCTGCTAGTCTGCTTTTTCCGGCGACTGCTCTAAGCTGTAATCGACGGCTGTTCCGATTTTTCTGGCGTGTGCAGCTTGGTTTTTGCAGCAGTTTCTGCGGGTTTTCAGTGAGTGTTCGGGGAGTGTTCTGCGGGTTGGCGTTGAGTATTCCCTGCACTATGGGGGCCCTGTGGTGCTTGCTGAATACACCACAGGGTCGGCGAACTAGGAATCGCCGAATCGCCCCGAAGTCCAGGAAACAAAAAGTCACCGAACGTGCGGTGACTTTTTGGATCGCTTTGAATAACCCTCTTAGGACTTCAATGCAGGCACGCTACAGGCACGCTACAGGCGCCACCGCGGAGTTTTCAGAGAGCGCCGCTGGCCGAATGTTAATTTTTATGTACAGAAGGAAACCGGCGGGGGCTCACTGTGTTGCCCCAAACCGGGCCCCTACCGACCCGCATCCCGACAGAGCCGGTGAGCAATGGGGGGGGGGCAAGCAATATATATCCATGTTTGAGCTGCTGGGGCAATTCATTACCATGTTTGAGCTACTGAGGGCAATTCATTACCATGTTTGAGCTGCTGGGGGCAATTCATTACCATGTTTGAGCTACTGGGGCAATTCATATCCATGTTTGAGCTACTGGGGGCAATTCATTACCATGTTTGAGCTACTGGGGGCAATTCATTACCATGTTTGAGCTACTGGGGCAATTCATTACCATGTTTGAGCTACTGGGGCAATTCATTACCATGTTTGAGCTACTGGGGCAGTTCATTACCATGTTTGAGCTACTGGGGCAATTCATATCCATGTTTGAGTTACTGGGGCAATTCATTACCATGTTTGAGCTACTAGGGGCAATTCATTACCATTTTTGAGCTACTGGGGCAATTCATATCCATGTTTGAGCTACTGGAGCAATTCATTACCATGTTTGAGCTACTGTGGCAATTCATATCCATGTTTGAGCTACTGGGGGCAATACATTATCATGTTTGAGCTACTGGGGCAATTCATTACCATGTTTGAGCTACTGGGGCAATTCATTACCATGTTTGAGCTACTGGGGCAATTCATATCCATGTTTGAGCTGCTGGGGGCAGTATATATCCACGTGTGAGCTGCTGGGGGCAATATATAACCACGTGTGAGCTGCTGGGGGCGATATATATCCACATGTGAGCTGCTGGGGCAATATATACCCACGTGTGAGCTGCTGGGGGCAATATATACCCACATGTGTGCTGCTGGGGGTAATATATACCCATGTGTTGCGTTGTAGGGGATGGGTTTTTTATTGGTGTGGCCTCCTGTGGGTGCGGAACAAGGGGGCCCCATGACCTCCTATTGCCCGGGGGCCCCATTAGTTGTCAGTCTGCCCCTGAACGGCTCAGCAGTGAAGGGGTTAGCAAAAACATATACAGGGTTATTCAGAGAGAGAGGTGAAAACCAGGAGAAGAGAACAATCTAGAACAAATAGCCAGTTTGGAAAGTGAGATAAATGGAAAAAAAAATTCTGGTTTGCCTATTTTGATCTTTGATCTCGAATTTTCACTTCTCCAGTCATTCTCCTATTTTTCACCTCTCTCTGAAAAACTCTGTTAAAAATTGGGTATTTCTACCTGTTTTTTCTTTTGCAACTGTACCTTTTAGAATGTCCTACAGGGTTATTCAAAGAGATCCGAATTGTGTCCTAAAGGTAACCGAATACTGGAATTCAGCGTACGCGTACAGCTTCCATTACTGGCCATTCGGCTATTCAGAGAGCATGCAATTCACCAAATCTTGCCGAATTGCCTGCACATGCGGTGCCTGTTCGGTGCCTGTTCGAGGGCAGTGAAATCCCCATAGAGAAGCAATAAATAAACCGTTAATATTATATGCTGCAGTAAACAGTCTCTTTATTTATCGAATTTTTAGGATCTGTTAGGCATTTTTTTTGGCAACATTTCTTTCCTTTTTTTTTTTAATCCTCTTTTCTTTTTACTGTAGCAGACCTTTTTATTATCATTCATTGGATCTTATATGTAAATTCCAGACAGCATTTGAATTTTCCAACTTTTAAGCATACTGTTTTTTTTCTTCACCTCCTTCGTTTACGTGTTGGGTTTTTCCGGCGGTTGCTCTGCGCTGTGATCTGCGGCTAGTTGGGTTTCTCCGGCGTGTTCGGCGGGGTTAATCCAGATGTTTTTGCAGGTTTTGGTGAGCGTTCGCCGGGTTTTGCAGTGAGTGTTCGTCGGGTTTGCGGCGGGTTTTCCCTGCACTATGATGGCCCTGTGATGCTTACTGAATACACTGCAGGGTCACCGAAATAGGATTGCCGAATCGCACTGAATTGAAGAGAACGAAAAGTCACCGATTGTGCGGTGACTTTACGATTCTCTTTGAATAACCCTGCTAGTTGCCAACAGTCCCAGTTTTCTAGGTTTTATGCTCAGTGTCCCAAGTAGTGATGGGCCGAACACCCCCGTGTTCGGTTCGCATTCGAACTCGAATATCGGAAAAAGTTTGACTGCGAACTCGAAGACGGTGCGAACACAGTGCAAGTCAATGGGACTCGAACGTTCGAAAATTAAGGTCTCCTCCAAGAGGGCATATATGAAAGATATTGGCCATAAAAGGTGTATGGGGGTCCAGGTAGTGCCCCGGGGGACAGGAAACCACGAAAAAAAAGTTAAATAAAAAAAAGGTTTTTAACCCTTTCACTGCTGAGTGCTGAGCCATGTCACCGCTGTGCGCTGAGCTCATTTTTACTGCTTTTGCTCATGTTTAAACGCGATTTGAAGCCATGGGAAATGTTTGACCAATAAGGAGTGGGAAATGTTTGACCAACAAGGGGCCACATTCCATTCTTGTTGCTAACGGTAGCGCTCACTTGCGTGAGCACTAACGTTAGCTGCGGTATCTACCGCATATTACAATCAAAATGCAAACGGGTTAAGTAATCCGTTTGCGTTTGGTACCTTGCGCTTTTCAGCATGAGGTTACTGTACTCAGGGGCAGATCCAGACACAGGTTTCGGGGGGGGTGGGCATTCTACCAGTTTTGGGCAAGAGCTGGTGTTGGGTTTGCATTGACAAGCAGAGACGCGCCTAATCGCAAGCTGTACTCCTTACACTCACTCTCCCCAGAACATTGCACAGGGTCTGGCCTCATGTGGCTCATGAGCCCTGCGAACCCTTTCCATACAAGGGGCCCAGGGTACCCCCTCCCAGCACATACCCCTTGAAGCAATGCAGTGTAGGGTAACCCAGGTGTGGGCTGCCCAATGCAACCTTTCCATGCTGGCAGGACACATGTGGCATCCCATCTGCGCAGCCCTGCGAATCCTTTCCGTACCGTGGGCCCAGGGTACCCCACCCAGCTCATATGGATATATTGCCCCCAGCTCACATGGATATATATTTTCCCCAGCTCACATGGATATATTTACCCCCAACTCTCACCTCCTCTGCTGCCAGGCCCCTCCGAGTAGTACCTGCCGGCTGTTCTTCTCCCTTTGAGGCGAGCGGCCGCCGGCATGCATCTTGCCTGCTTGCCTGGGAACCACCTGACCAGTGCAGCCATGTTCTCGCAAGATCGCAGAGTTCACAAAATCTCGTGCGCTAGTCAGGTGGTTCCCATCACAGGCAAGCGGCCAAGGTGCATGCAGGGGCGGATCCAGGGGGGGGCAATGGGGCAATTGCCCCCCCCCGAGATTTGGCCCGGGGGTTGAGGGACCCAGATGCCGGCAGCGCGAGAGCGCCTGCCCGGTCTTGAACAGTCCGTCCTGTGAAGTGGATGCGGCTGTGTGCGTGCGCAGCCGGTCACGTGGTCGGCTAATCAGGTGTACTGAGTCTCTGTACCACCTGACTGGCCGGACCGCGTGACCGGCTGCGCGCGCACGCACACAGCCGCATCCACTTCACAGGACGGACTGTTCAAGACCGGGCAGGCGCTCTCGCGCTGCCCGGCATCTGGGTCCCTCAACCCCCTGCCGGAGCTGGGGGGCAACAATCCAGGTGAGAGCTGGGGCAAATCCATGACCTGGGGGCAAATCCATGTGTGACCTGGGGCAAATCCATGAGCTGGGGCAAATCCATGAGCTGGGGGCAAATCCATGAGCTGGGCAAATCCATGTGCTGCTGGCAAATCCATGTGCTGGGCAAATCCATGACCTGGGGGCAAATCCATGAGCTGGCAAATCCATGACCTGGGGGCAAATCCATGACCTGGGGGCAAATCCATGAGCTGGGCAAATCCATGACCTGGGGGCAAATCCATGACCTGGGGGCAAATCCATGAGCTGGGCAAATCCATGACCTGGGGGCAAATCCATGAGCTGCTGGGGCAAATCCATGTGCTGGGCAAATCCATGACCTGGGGGCAAATCCATGACCTGGGGCAAATCCATGACCTGGGGGCAAATACATGAGCTGGGCAAATACATGAGCTGGGCAAATCCATGACCTGGGGGCAAATCCATGAGCTGGGCAAATCCATGAGCTGGGGGCAAATCCATGAGCTGGGCAAATCCTTGAGCTGGGGGCAAATCCATGTGTGAGCTGGGGGCTCTCTGCTCCTCTAGATTGTAAAATCCGGGGTGCCCTCTGCTCCTCTAGATTGTAAAATCCGGGGTGCCCTCTGCTCCTCTAGATTGTAAGCTCCTGGGTGTCCTCTGCTCCGATAGATTGTAAGCTCCTGGGTGCCCTCTGCTCCTCTAGATTGTAAGCTCCTGGGTGTCCTCTGCTCCTCTAGATTGTAAGCTCCTGGGTGCCCTCTGCTCCTCTAGATTGTAAGCTCCTGGGTGCCCTCTGCTCCTCTATATTGTAAGCTCCTGTGAGCCGGGCCCTCTGCTCCTCTAGATTGTAAACTCATGTGAGCCGGGCCCTCTGTAAATTCTCGTGAGTCGGGCTCTCTGCTAAAACACCTTATTTTCTGTAAGTGCCCCTCCCGAGACTAGTCTCTGGATCCGCCCCTGGGTGCATGTCGGCAGCCGCTCGCCTCGTAGGGAGAAGAACGTCCCCGGCGGCGGCGATTTTCTCAGGGGGAGCAATTGCCCCATTGCCTCCCCCCTGGATCCGCCCCTGACTGTACTTTGTGCTCCCTATACTTAACATGGGGAGCGCAAAGTGTTAATCAGTGTTACAATCTAAGAAAAAAATGTCATCTGCGCTAATTCCCATTATACCGTGTGAAACTAAACACAATTAGAGGTTTGGTTTCTTATCAATGGCTATTATAAGATTAAGCTCGCCCGCCAAACGTCCTATCCAAAAATTGAAACCACAGGCTGCTGCATAGCAAACCATACCTGCTCATGCTGCTTGTCAAACATGAGGTAAACTGGTGGGCCATAATTTATGCTCCCCCAGAAACAAAATCCACTTTGGGATTAATATCTTTTAATGCATTTTTTTTTAAAAAAATAGATTTTTTTCCCCTCGAACTTTCTGGGAACGTCCCGAAAGTTCGAAGTTCGCGAACTTTCGAACAGCCGATTTTCAAATCGAACGTCGAACCGATTCAAACCGGCAGCCCATCCCCAGTCCCAAGGGATTAATGGTCTCAAGGCTTTAAACCAGTGTTTCTCGACTTCAGTCCCAAAGACCCACTAACAGGCCATGTTTGCCAGATATCTAAAGTTCAACACAGGTGATATGATTTGCTGCTCAGTAATTGCAGGATACAGTCTGCAGTTCCCCAAGGTGATCCTTAAAACTTGACTGGTAGTGAGTTCTGAGGACCAGAATTGAGAAACACTGCTCTAAACTTAACTCCTCTGCTGCAACTCTCTATCTCAGGACAGGGTCCTGGAACAATCAAATCCAGGACTCAGAGCACATATTGCCCAATACATCCCTGGAAAACTGGGACTGTTGGCAACCATGGAATGTTAATGTAGAGACTCGCGTATTATATTATGACAGTGTAAACATTGAAGGCCTGAAGCACCTAAGGCATAGGGCCCTTAAGTTGCCTCTGATGCCAGGACGCAGGGAGGATTTTTCTAGAAAGGTTTTGCAGCGCGTGAGGAGATTGAGCAGGAGTGGTGTGGGAGGAGTCGCCAGGAGGGTACTTAAGGCACGTGTGGAGAGGCTCTGCGCACCATTTTTCTCCTGAGGTAGAGCGGTGAATATCTGTGCTGCGTCAGAGAGCGGTGTATTTTCGGCTTTTGCCTTAAAAAATTGTCTTGGTGGATGGCGGAAGGCGGTGAACTGGAGTCGCTATTGGAGAAGGTATGGGAGGCAGCTCGGCATCGTGGTGTGGAGTGGGCTAGAAGAACCCTGTCAGAAGTGCTGGCGGCAGATTTGGAGGTAGGATCTTGGCCTGCCAGGATTTCGAGGCCTCCGGAGCGGTTCAGTCCGGGAGGTGAATCCAGTGGTGTATCGGCAGCTGAGAGGTTGAGAGTGGAGGCTGTGAGAGGCCGAGGACGGTTGGTTCAGCGGATGTTGGCTGGTGGTGACGCAGTTGGAAATTAGGCTGGCGTGAGCGCTTCCAGACGTGTGGAAGGTAGGAGCTCGAGGTCGGTATCGGGGGCTAAGGATCCTTCTGGTTGGAGGGGTGGTGTGGTGAGCTCTACCAGAAGAGAAGGAGTGCGAAGGTCGAGGAGTTCCTCGGGGAGAAGAAGAGTTCGGTGGTCCGCCAGGGGTCCCAGAGGTGGAGCAAGGGCTGTCTCAGGGACGGATGTTTCGGCGGTAAGACAGTTGGTGGATGGGGGTGTGGACGGTGGTGTGGCACAGGGTGTTGGTGTGCGGGATGAGGTCACTCAGGAGCTCGAAGTAAATTGGTGTTCGGATGGTGGAGCTGATGGGGCTCTGGATTTTTGTGTGAGGGAGCGAGTTAATGATTTTGGTACTTCTGGTTCTGGGGCTCATCGCACTAATGTTTTTTCGTCCACAGTTCCAATGGTTCGGGAGAGGAGTCCACAGCCGGTTGGTGGTTTTCAGGCTGCTAGAGTCGGTGGAGTTGGTGCAGGGGGTTCGGAAACTGTGGCGCAGGAGGTTCCAGGAAGTTCGGGTGGACCTCGTGTGGTAACAGGTAATGGAAATGGTGATTACTGGTGGTACTGGGTGCAGGTTCAAGCACGAATGTTCAAATTGTGGAGGATTGCATTCATTGTCCAGATGTTTTAAGAGGGCAAGACAAGGAGGTCTGCCTTTTGGTGGGTCTGGAGAGGGGAGCTTCCCTAGTGAAACTCAACGCGATGTTACCGTGGCTAAGGCTTTACGGAAGACATAGGGATGCAGAGTAGGGATGTGCGTTTCGGGTTTCGGAATTTCGGAATTTTCACAAAATTTCCCGATTCGGGTCTTTCGATGCGGCCGAAATTCCGAAATTTTTTAGATCCGAAAAAGTCGAATCCGAACTGTTTTCCGAGCCGAATCGAAAAATTTTCGGAATTTTCGAATGGACTTGGAATGTGTCAAATCGAAATCTATTGCTTTGAAACGAGAACAGACTTTCTGAAAAAACGAAAAATTTGCCAAATCGAAAATTTTTCGGAATTTTCGAATGGACTTGAAATGTGTCAAATCGAAATCTATTGCTTTGAAACGAGAACAGACTTTCCGAAAAACCGAAAAATTTGCCAAATAGAAATTTTTTCGGAATTTTCGAATGGACTTGAAATGTGTCAAATCGAAATTTATTTTCCCTCTATTCATGATTTCAGTTCCATTCGGGATTTCGGTTCCATTTCGGTAAGTCTGGACATCGTATATTTAACTAGTATCGGTTATATCACTGATTCTGTAATTTTTTTTATTGTTTCCAATGATCCGATAAGAATTTTCGTATTTGGGTCAGATCCGATTCGTCCGCGTGGTCGCGCAATGCGCACGCGCGCGGATGTCGTAACTTTATTGAGCCAGTTTTATTGACAACTTTTTTGAACAAAATATTGTTTTTATTATTCATCATCATGGCCGCTGCAAGAGATGAGTGCCATTCAAGCACCTCATCATCTCTCCGTGATGAACCACCACCACCCAGGAAGAAACGGGCCAGCAATATGGCGTTTGAAGAGATGTTGGAGCTGGTACGGATCTTTGATCTGAAGGATTATGATTGCAGTAAGGGCCCTTACCGCAGGAAGTCTAACGCCAGGAAGGATCGTATCTTAGAGAAGCTACGCACCACCATTTTGGAGTTGTTTGGGAAGGACCGGACAAAGGAACAGCTCAGGAAACGCTGGTCTGATTTGAAAGTACGTGAGCAGGAGCAGCTGAGACGCATCCGTCGCGTCATAGCGAAACGTAAGTGTCATGTTATTTGTAAAGCGCTGCGCAAACTGTTGGTGCTATATAAATCCTGTATAATAATATATATGTGCTTGCATGTGCTAATGTGCACAGAAATACGTTGATTTATCTAGTCCTTTTTTCATGCAATGTGATTGTGTATAGCTTTGCGTTTTCACGACTCGTCATACATGCATTTTTGCCATAGCTCTTCCTTTTTGTGATTTTAACGTATTCGTGAAAATTGTGACATTTGATGTATGTAGATGAAGTTACAATGCTGGATTTCTTTTGGCACTGTGTGTATAGTCTGTAGTGTGCTGGGGGGGGTTGTTGTGATTGAGTGATGCATACGAGATGACCCGCAGCTTGCCCAGTATTGGTTCCCACCTGCGCATCAATAAAAATCTCTGCGTCTCTGCTAAGTGATAGGATGGGACATGTAGTTCTTCTGAAAGTGCATCCAAACAGAGCTGCGTTCAATACATCCTCAGCAGCTGCTGAATTGTTGCAGCGCAGCGATTCAGTTTGCTGCAGCAGTGTGTTTATTGAATGCATAAGATGCAAATTTCAAAACAAAATGGTGGATTTCTGTTGTTGTTTCTGCAATATCCAGTTTTATTAGCAGAAACTGAAAGTGAAACTGAGGCTGAGGCCTTCTATAAAATAACTAAAAGCAGTCAGCACAATGCGTTTTGTATGCACACAACACAAATAATAGTTTTTATTGAATAAACGTAATGTTTACTTCTGAAAAAAATATATAAATGAACGGTAATATATGTCTATGTGCAGAGGAAATAAATAAATATTTTGTGACTTTAGAACTATGAGATGGGAGTAGTGGTGGGTCAAGCTGGTAGTGCTAGTGGGTAGTGGAGGGGTGTCGCAATACTTTCGGCAATATATTGTATAGATATACCATTTTTTCCAGTCTGCATTATTTACGTGTTATATTTTTTGGATTTCGCAGAAGACAGGAAGAAGAAGGCCGCAGAATCTGCCCCGGCGGGGACCAGTGCCCCAGTGGAGGAGGAGGAGGAGCCACGGGCATCCACCAGCGCTGGTATATACTGTTTTATTTAGCAACGACTTTTGGTCAAAAACAGAAACATTTTTTGTTTACTGTATTTTAATTTAATTTTTTTATGTATAGCACAAGAGGAGCAGGAGAAGGAAGAGGAGGAAGAGGAGGATGGCGATGATGGAGAGAGGGAGCCGATGCAGCAGGAGGCCGCCAGTCCAGGTTTTTTTTTTTTACTGTTGTATTTTGCATCGACTTTTGTTCAAAAATAAATCAGTTTTGTTGTTTACTGTATTTTTTATTTCTTTAATTTCTTACATATAGCACTGGATATGCAGACGGTGGGTGGTGGGGGAGGAGTCAGAGGAGTCGGAGCCTCAGGAGGCCGCCAGCTCTGGTATATACTACTGTTATATTTTTTCAAGACTTTCAGTCAAAAATAGAAACCTGCTTTACTTACTGTATTTTCCTTCTTTCATTTATTGGATATATAGAAGGAGAAGCCAGACGCCGACGGGAGGCGATCGGTGAGCTTCGCCTGGCAGCTACCTCCATCAACACCCTACAGGAACTGCTCCAGGAACTGCGGGAGCACATAAACAATGCCGCAGACCTCCTGGAGCAGCAGTGAGACCAGTGGCAGCCTCCTCCAGAATGTGCCTCAGCTGCTCCTGCTCGCGTGCCTTGAGGTCGGACCAGCGTTTTCAGAGATGGTCCTTCGTCCAGTCCATCCCGAACAGCTCCAGGATGGTGGTGCGTAGCTTTTCAAGGATACGATCCTTGCGGGTGTTATCTTCCTGCCGTAAGGGCCCTTACAGCAATCGTAATCTTTGCAATCCAAGATGCAGACCAGCTCCAACATCTCCTCAATGCCAGTAACTGTTGGGCAGTTTGCCATCCTTGGCATGTTCCCTTCCCTATGTTCATATGTTGTAAATAAATTTTCTATTTTTTCACTATTTTCCTGTTGTGTGCGTTGCTTTTCCTTACTTAATAAGTTAATATGTATTGCTTGGTTTCACTTTCCACACTGTTAAAATTATATGTACATAAATGTATTGACATTTCTATGGACCCTTTGTCATAAATTTGTCAACATATTTGTGGCCATGAATGTGACTGCACATTCTACACTTCCTGCCTGGCCAAAAAATGTCACACAGTAACACAACCTTGTTGTACGGCCTTGAGATTTGATTGCTGACGTGGCCTGGTTTTGTTAAGCTTAGGCGATGTCACAACAACACGGATTTTTGTCCACAGTCACATTCATTGTATAACCAAGAATTTATCAAAAAATATTGATGGCAGCACTGCGTGAAGTCTCCTCCGACACAACCCAAAGATCCTTAGTGCGGCTCAGGTCTAGTTTATTTGTCCCTGTTTGCAGCTTCACACAACACCTCCTCCCAGCTATGAGCTCTCTCTCTCTCTCCCACCGCTGCCCGCTAAGACGCTGCCCACCAACATGGTCACGTCTTTGCAGGAAGACAACAGCGTGGGGGAACAGCAGCTGCTGACAGTCCCAAGACCTCGTCACAATGACGTCAGTTTTGGAGTTAACCCCTAACTGTGACCAATGGTGGAGATAAGGGGTTCATTGGAACCCCTATCTCCCGATCCGCGGCAGCTATCGGTTGGTTAATGTTTGGTATCTTTGGATCGACCAGAGCATGGCCTTTCCAACAATACCAAACATGACAATGTTAAAAATTTTAAAAAATTTTAAATTAAAAAAAAAATACAGGTTTTTTGTTTTGTTTTGTTAATGCAGCAATATTGTTGCCATTTCAATTATAATGTGAACAATGATGCTGCACTAAGGATTTTGTATGGGGTGCGTTTGTTAAAAATAGTGTAATTGTCACCCAAAAAAATATAACAAGTCCCCTTTTCAATTTTTTTTTAACAAACGCAACTCATAAAATATAACCGCAAACACTTGCATGTTAAAATGTGAAAAAAACACTTTACACCTTGTAAAACAAACATTGAAAATTCAAATTTTATTGCATTTTTTGTTATAATATACAGACAGGACATGACGCATACATATGATAATGATATATTATGAATCATCTGCCGAGTCTGCCGGAAAGAACGATATATAACATGTCTGGGTCATATTATAAAGAAGGCTTCAAAACGCGTTTAAACAAGAGGAGCGAAACTGTTAAAAATTAGCTCAGCAGCAGACCGCAGTGAGGAACACAGGCGTGAAGGGAAGCCGTGAAATGCCTCAGCAGCGAAAGGGTTCATTTATATTTTTGTCTGTTTTAAATCATTTTATTTTATTATTTTTTTTCATTTCAGATCATTTTGATCAACTATTTTTCCGTTTTAAAACATTTTTGTTCTGGTTTTTATTTTTAAAGTCAGACCATTCGGGTCAGTTTACCGTTTTTTAAATCGTTTTGTTCTTTTTTTTTTGTTCCTTGGCCTTCATACCATTTTTTTAATGTGATTAAATAAATAAAGTTGTGAAATGTATATTCATAAGAAAAAAAGGATCTTTATTTAATAAAAAAAAAAACGATAGAATCGCCAGAATTATCGTATCGACAGAATGAATTATCGGATCCGAAAAACACAAACCAAAAATTTATTATAAAAAAAATATATAAAGTATAAAAAAGTAAACCATAGTAGTTTACGTCAAAACGAATAGAGTTAGACACTTTGAAACGAGGAGAACAGACGTTCCGAAAAAAAAAAGAAAATTTCCGAAATCACGAAAAGTCGATAAAAAAACGAGCAAAGTGACCCGAAAATAGAAAAATGGTCGATATTCCAAAAAAATTTTACACAATCGAAAATTTTAAACATCAGAACAAATCGAACCGAATCGAACCGAAAAAGAAATCGGTGCACAAGCCTATTAATATCTGACATCCCGATGTGAAACATCGGGACTTTTGCATTAGATTTCGACCATTTTAATTTTTTTTAACTTCTGGATAGTCGAAAATCGAAATCTATCCAAAAAGTCCCAATGTTTCACATCATTCTGAACTTTGTTTGGATAGAGTAAGTCGTGGGCGTGCGGCCGTTAAATGTATATACCAGTGGCGTCGCTACGTGGGGGCGGGGGGTGCGGCCCGCACCAGGTGACACCCGCCTTTAGGGTGACACCGTCACCCTAAGGGCGGGTGTCTCACCCTCCGCCGCGTTTTTCGCTCCCTGCAAGCGTCCGAAGCATGCAGCTTCGGCACTCGCCTGGAGGAAACATGTCACCAGCCAATCGCAGCTGGTCACGTGGCTCCCCCTGGCGAGCGCCCAAGCTGTGCGCCGCCGGACGCTCTGAGGGAGCGAAAAAGGCGGCGGAGGTGAGCTGGGGCCATTATCATGAGGTGCTGGGGCATTCCATGTGCTGGGGCAAATCCATGAGGAGCTGGGGTATATCCATGAGGAGCTGGGGCATTCCATGTGCTGGGGTATATCCAGGAGGAGCTGGGGCATATCCACGAGGAGCTGGGGCAAATCCATGTGTGAGCTGGGGCATATCCACGAGGAGCTGGGGCATATCCACGAGGAGCTGGGGCATGTCCACGAGGAGCTGGGGCATGTCCACGAGGAGCTGGGGCATGTCCACGAGGAGCTGGGGCATATCCATGAGGAGCTGGGGCATTCCATGTGCTGGGGCATATCCAGGAGGAGCTGGGGCATATCCACGAGGAGCAGGGGCAAATCCATGTGTGAGCTGGGCATATCCACGAGGAGCTGGGGCATGTCGAGGAGCTGGGGCATGTCCACGAGGAGCTGGGGCATGTCCACGAGGAGCTGGGGCATTCCATGTGCTGGGGCATATCCAGGAGGAGTTGGGGCATATCCACGAGGAGCAGGGGCAAATCCATGTGTGAGCTGGGGCATATCCACGAGGAGCTGGGGCATATCCACGAGGAGCTGGGGCATGTCCACGAGGAGCTGGGGCATGTCCACGAGGAGCTGGGGCATGTCCACGAGGAGCTGGGGCATATCCACGAGGTGCTGGGGCAATATCCATGAGGAGCTGGGGCATATCCATGAGGATGTCGGATGTCGGCCAAGCTTCCGGGAAACTCCCCTGAGGACTGGCGTCATCGTGCATAGCACGATGACGCCAGTCCTGGAGTTAACCCCTAGCTGCCACCAATGGTGGAGATAGGGGGTTTATTTTGGAACCCCCTATCTCCCGATCCGTGGCAGCTAGGGGTTAAAGTTTGGTATTGTTGGATCGGCCAGAGCATGGCCGTTCCAACGATACCAAACACGAAATGTGAAAAAACGTTTGTAAAAAAATTAAAAATAAAAAAAAATATTTAAAAAAACTTTATAAAAAAATAAACAATTTTTTTTTCTTTTTTTTGGTTTGTTAATGCAGCAATATTGTTCCCATTTCAATTATAATGTGAACAATGATGCTGCACTAACGATTTTTGTATGCGGTGCGTTTGTTAAAAATTTTGTAATTTTCCCCAAAAAAAATGTAACGAGACCCCATCTCTAATTTTTTAACAAGCGCACCCCATACAAAATATAACCGCAATTGCTCGCATGTTAAAATGTGAAAAAAAAAACCACTTTACAAGTTGTAAATTATTGAAAAAATCATATTTTATTGCATTTTTTGTTATAATATACGGACAGGTCATGACGTATACATATAATAATGACATATTATTAATCTGCCGAGTCTGACAGAAAAGAACGATATATAATATGTCTGGGTCATATACTAAAATAAGCTTCAAAACACGTTTAAACATGATGAGCAAAACCGGTAAAAATGAGCTCAGCACAGAGGTGTGAAAAGCCTCAGCAGCGAAAGGGTAATTAAAAAAACACGATAGAATCGCCAGAATTATCGTATCGACAGAATGAATTATCGGATCCGAAAAACAAACCAAAAATTTATTATAAAAAATATATAAAGTAGTATTAAAAAAGTAAACCATATTATTATTATTATTATTCTTTATTTATAAAGCGCCAGCATATTCCGCAGCGCTGTACAATAAACACAGTATAGACAGGGTTACAATACATTGAACAACATTTGACAAACAGTACAGGAGGAGATGAGGGCCCTATTCCCGTAGGAACTCACAATCTGGGAGGGTTGGGGTTGGAAACAGGAGGAGAGGACTGTAAGGTTAGAGTGATTGATGATTGCGTCAGTGAGTTGGGTGGTAGGCTTCCCTAAATAGGAACGTTTTAAGGGAGCGTTTGAAGGAAGAGAAGTTAGGGGAAAGTCTGACAGTACGAGGGAGAGCGTTCCAGAGAGTGGGGGCTGCGCGTGAGAAATCCTGCAGTCTATCATGGGAAGAGGTGATGCGGTGAGAAGCTAGGCGCAGGTCACTGTTTGACCTTAGGGAGCGGGCTGGGGTGTATTTGGTGATTAGTGAGGACAGGTAGTGGGAGCTGAGTTAGTGAGGGTTTTGTAGGTAAGGATAAGGATTTTGAACTTAATTCTGCAGTGGATGGGGAGCCAGTGAAGGGACTCGCAGAGGGGAGCGGCAGAGACAGAGCGGCGGGTGAGGTGAATTAGTCTGGCGGAGGCGTTCAGGATGGATTGTAGGGGGGAGAGGCGGGACAGAGGGAGGCCAGATAAGAGATTATTGCAATAGTCGAGTCGGGAGATTACCAGGGCGTGTATGAGTTTGTTTTGTGCAACAGCGGTAAGAAATGGCCGAATTCTGGAAATATTACGCAGTTGGTATCGGCAGGAGGAGGAAAGAGACTTGATGTGGGGGATGAAGGAAAGAGCAGAGTCAAGTGTAACTCCAAGACAGCGAACTTGGTTTGATGGGGAAATGGTGATACCCTCCACCGTGATAGAGAAGTCAGGAGGTGGGGAGGCATTGGAGGGAGGAATAAGTAGGAGTTCAGTCTTCGACATGTTGATCTTTAGGTGGTGGGAGGCATCCAGGAGGAGATGCCAGATAAACAGTCACTGACTTTTGAAAGGACAGGGGGAGAGAGATCAGGGGTAGAGAGGTAGATCTGAGTGTCATCAGCGTAGAGGTGGTAATTGAAGCCAAAGCTGTTGATGATTTTGCCCAGGGAGGAGGTGTAGATGGAAAAGAGCAGAGGACCAAGGACAGAGCCTTGAGGTACACCAACAGATAGAGGCAATGAGGAGGAGGAGTTTCCAGCAAAGGACACACAGAAGGACCTGTTGGATAAATAGGATTCGACCCAAGCGAGTGCAGTGTCACCGAGACCCAGAGAGTTGAGGGTCTGTAGAAGGAGGGGGTGGTCAACAGTGTCAAAAGCAGCCGAGAGGTCGAGCAGGATGAGAATAGAGGTTTTGGCGAAGGAACTGAAATTTTTCACGGACGCCTCGGGAGGTGTTGGTTGTGGTGTATATTTTGGGGGGCGTTGGTGTGCTTCTCGTTGGCCTGACCGTTGGCTGGCATCTTTATTTGTGCGGAATTTGGCATTTTTGGAGTTGTTACCATAAGTGGTGGCCTTAGAGCTGTGGGGAGGTGCTCTGGAGGGGAGAAGGATTCTGCTCCGTTCTGACAAAATGGCGGTGGTGTCGGCGGTTTATTCTTTGTCGGCTTCATCATTGCCAGTCATCAGATTGCTGAAGAGGTTTGCATTGCTTTGTCTTAAATGTAATGTTTTATGCAAGGCACGTCATGTTCTGGGTCACCTTAACTCAGTGGCGGAAGCTTTGTCTCGTTTGCAGTGGGACAGGTTTCGTTCCCTGGCTCCGTTGGCGGAGGAGGTGGGCACCCCTTGTCCGGAGGGCCTTTGGCAGCTAGGCTCAGAATTTTTGGAAGATGGGTGAGAGGTTCTTTGTCTGAGTCCTCTTGGAACGCCTACTCGCGAGTGTGGAGGGATTGGGACGCATTGGCTGAACGGTTCAGGTACGTTTTGGTGGGTGGATTGGATGAGGAAAGTTTGCTTAGGTCATACCTCATTCGGTTATTCGAGTCAGGGGCATCTCCTGGAGTGGTACGTCAGTCTTTGGCCGCCTTGGCTTTCCTTTTTCAGGTATCGGGGAAAAGAGATGTCACTAAGGATTTTGTTATAAGATGGGCAGTTCGGGGTTATGTGAAGGGGAGGTGCAGGGTAGAATGCTCGGCGTCCAGTGTCGAAACAATTATTGGAGGGTCTATGGGATTGTTTGGGAATTTTTGTTCTTCACCTTATGAGGTTCTGCTTATGAGGGCAGCTTTTTTGTTTGGCGTTTTTTGGGGCATTTCGAGTGGGTGAGCTGGCGTGTAATTCTAGGAGAGGAGGTGGTGGTTTGGGAGCTGATGTGGTTTGGTTTGGAGTTAATGACCTGGTTATTTGGGTTGCTAACTCCAAGACTGATCAGTTGGGTAGGGGGCGTAGAGTTGGTTTATTCAGTGTGGATAACTGTGTGGTGTGTCCAGTGAAGAACGTTAAAGAATTTATGGAGGTACGGGTGGAGTCTGGTGTGGCCTTTTTATGTCACGCAGACGGGTCAGCTTTATCAAGGTATCAGTTTGTTTCCATTTTTAAGAAGGGTTTGTTGAGTTTAGGGAGAAATCCGAAGGAATTTGGTTCTCACTCTTTTCGTATTGGGGCAGCAACGGAAGCTGCAAAGTTGGGTTTGTTGGCAACGGAAATTCAAGAATTGGGAAGATGGAACTCCAGGGCTTTTCAGTACTATGTTCGTCCTGGTTTGGTGTTTTGAATTTTGGAAAGGCTTGTTAATGCTGGGAGGTAATGTGGAGAATAGTTTGCTGTATGATCTGTTCTGTTAAATTGTCTTCTTTAAAAAAAAAAAAAAATATGATTGAAATTTTGAAATATGAAAAATAGCAAACTTATATGGAATATGAATTTATATCTTTTACGGAATATATATATTCTATTTTATCTTTGTATATTTGTTTGTTGTTTGGGGAGGAGTGTGGGGGTTGGAGAATTTGGAGGTGAGGAGTATGGTTCTTGTTTATGTTATGTTTATCTTTACAGGTCTGGCCATGGTTTATTGGGTGGTGTGGTGTTTTGGTGGAAAAGAAAAAAAAAATTCTTTTAAAGTATTTTGTGTGGTGGAGATGTTGGTAATTTGTTTTTGTTCTTTGAAGATCCTTCAAGAGTTGTGTGGATCATTGGAGACTCGCTGATTTTTTTGGGCGAGGAGAAGGGCATTGGTGCGATCATCTGGAGTACAGATGGGTCTGCTTGGGTCGGCGACACGGGTACGGTGGTTCGGGATCCGTGGACTCCTATGGGAGGAGTTTAAGCTGACGATTTTGGGTGCCCTTAGGCACGGTGAAGTTTCCCATGTGCTGGTGGTTCACATGGGAGGGAACGATTTGGGGTTTTCCCTCTTTGTATGCTGCTGGAGCAGATGCAGGAGGATCTGCGGCAGTTGAGGGTGTGGTCACCAAGATGTCTTGAAAAAGAGGGGGGTGGAATATAGTGAGGGAGCTCCCAGGACATACTTGAAAACAAGAAAAATCTCAATGTATCCTTCCTGGTAAAATCCTTTCTCAAAAAAAAAAAGCTGGAAAACGTAATGCTGGCCATGTTAGAAAGGTGTCAGAACACAATTGCGACTTACCACCTAGAGTTTGTCGCAGACCACCTATGACACACCCCTTAGGGCTTGTTCAATCCCTTCCTTGAGTCCCAGGATGAACAGATCCTTGCCCACATCCGTCAGGTGAACGCCATCCGCCATGAAATAACACGCCGCATCTTCCTCTTCAAACGATGCCGCACCACCGCACCCTCCATCCGCCTCACAAACCTTCCCATTGTCACGAGGCGTGTGCGGTTCTGGTATGAGCCCAGCAGGCGGCGACACAGAGGGGAGGCCAGACAGGAGTCACGCAATGCAGATTCTTTAATAAAACATAAATGGTCCTTAACTGCAGGCAAAAGAACAAAGGGAATAGCAATAAAGTCCAGGGAGAGTCCGTGGATTGTGGGTAGTGCAGTCCTAGACTGCAGACAGGGCCCACCAAGAGGAAGTCTGGACAGTGGTACCTTGATCAAAGAGGTCAGAGGGTGATCAACAACTGTGATCCACGGGTAGACAGATGGGTCCTGGCTACATAGGATAAGCTGGTTCTGGAAGAGCAGGTTAGCACACCATCAAGGCAATCTCTGCCTTTTAAGGAGGCTTAAACATGGATAGGCCTCAGCTGGAAGTCCAGGGCTAGCCAGGAAAACCCAGGCTGGATCTCCAGGAGCCTGGACATGGTGCTTAGCCTGGGCAAAATCTGGACTGGAATCCAAGAATGAAGAAATCCAGGGCAAAGTTCTTAGATCCAGGTTTGCTAGACAGGTACACGGGGTGGACCGTGACACCCATACAGCGATTCACCTTAATCCGGCAAAGCTGCACCGCCTCCTCATTCTCAGCCTGTTTCCACACCATCCTTGGCATCACCTCGGACCACATCACCACTGTCCATGGTGACCACACCCTCAACTGCCGCAGATTCTCCTGGATCTGCTCCAGCAGCATACAAAGAGGGAAAACCCCAAATCATTCCCTCCCATGCTCGGGTCCAAACCCGAACCCGAACTCGAACCCAATGTAAGTCAATGGGGCTGAAAATTCGGTTTTTAGAGTGCCCTCCAAGAGGGCATATATGCTACATATTTGCCATAAAAGGTGTATGGGGGTCCGGGTAGTGCCCTGGGGGTCAGGAAACAAGAACAAAAAGTTAAAAAAAAACAGTTTTTAAAGGGACATTGAGTTTTCCATGAAATAAGGGTTAAAAATAAAAACCAAAAATTCCTTCAAATATCGTGCCTAGGAGGTCCCCATAACCTGCCCGTGAAGTGGCGGATTTCTAGGATGTATAGAAACACTTAAAAACAAAAAAATGACGTTTTCATATGACGGTAAATGCTTTTCCTTTAATCTATCCATAAACAACTGCTTGGGGCGGCAGTCTGTATGAAAAGAGGAGACATTTTCATACACGCAGAAAATGTTTACTGATTTTTTTGGCTAAATTATTGTGAAATATATGCAGGCTTTGGATGAAAGTAACAATAGGTGCTTTAAAATTGGTCCTTTAGCATCCCCAACAGTGCTGTCACACCGTAACCCCTCTGAGGATATGAATCTGATACAGGCGTCAGTGGCAGTGCACCCAAATATTGTGCTTTTGGTGCCAGGCCTGCAAGTACTATCATACAGTAACCCCTCTGTGGTATTGTGGAAGAATGCAGGGGTGGACCATGTGGTCCTATATTGAAAAGATATGATTCTGGTCAAGGTGTCAGTGCACCCAGATATTGTGCCTTTAATACCAGGCCAGCAAGTATCATCATACAGTAACCCCTCTGTGGTATTGTGGAAGAATGCAGAGGTGGACCTTGCGGTCCTATATTGAAAAGTTTTTGATCTGGTAATGGGCGTCAGTGCACCCAAATATTGTGCCTTTATTGCCAGGCCAGCAAGTATCATCATACAGTAACCCCTCTGTGGTATTGTGGAAAAGTGCAGGGGTGGACCATGTGGTCCTATATTGAAAAGATATGATTCTGATCAAGGCATCAGTGCACCCAGATATTGTGCCTTTAATGCCAGGCCAGCAAGTATCATCATACAGTAACCCCTCTGTGGTATTGTGGAAGAATGCAGGGGTGGACCATGTGGTCCTATATTGAAAAGATATGATTGTGGTCAAGGCGTCAGTGCACCCAGATATTGTGCCTTTAATGCCAGGCCAGCAAGTATCATCATACAGTAATCCCTCTGTGGTATTGTGGAAGAGTGCAGGGGTGGACCATGTGGTCCTATATTGAAAAGATATGATTCTGGTCAAGGCGTCAGTGTGCACCCAGATATTGTGCCTTTAATGCCAGGCCAGCAAGTATCATCATACAGTAACCCCTCTGTGGTATTGTGGAAGAATGCAGGGGTGGACCATGTGGTCCTATATTGAAAAGATATGATTCTGGTCAAGGTGTCAGTGCACCCAGATATTGTGCCTTTAATGCCAGGCCAGCAAGTATCGTCATACAGTAACCCCTCTGTGGTATTGTGGAAGAATGCAGGGTTGGACCTTGCGGTCCTATATTGAAAAGTTTTTGATCTGGTAATGGGCGTCAGTGCACCCAAATATTGTGCCTTTATTGCCAGGCCAGCAAGTATCATCATACAGTAACCCCTCTGTGGTATTGTGGAAGAGTGCAGGGGTAGACCATGTGGTCCTATATTGAAAAGATATGATTCTGGTCAAGGCGTCAGTGCACCCAGATATTGTGCCTTTAATGCCAGGCCAGCAAGTATCATCATACAGTAACCCCTCCTGTGGTATTGTGGAAGAATTCAGGGGTGGACCATGTGTCCTATATTGAAAAGATATGATTGTGGGTCAAGGCGTCAGTGCACCCAGATATTCTGCCTTTAATGCCAGGCGCAAGTATCATCATACAGTAACCCCTCTGTGGTTTGTGGAAGAGTGCAGGGGTGGACCATGTGGTCCTATATTGAACAGATATGATTCTGGTCAAGGCGTTAGTGCACCCAGATATTGTGCCTTTAATGCCAGGCCAGCAAGTATCATCAATACAGTAACCCCTCTGTGGTATTGTGGAAGAATGCAGGGGTGGACCATGTGGTCCTATATTGAAAAGATATGATTCTGGTCAAGGTGTCAGTGCACCCAGATATTGTGCCTTTAATGCCAGGCCAGCAAGTATCATCATAACAGTAACCCCTCTGTGGTATTGTGGAAGAATGCAGGGGTGGACCATGTGGTCCTATATTGAAAAGTTTTTGATCTGCTAATGGGCGTCAGTGCACCCAGATATTGTGCCTTTAATGCCAGGCCAGCAAGTATCATCATACAGTAACCCCTCTGTGGTATTGTGGAAGAGTACAGGGGTGGACCATGTGGTCCTATATTGAAAAGTTTTTGATCTGGTAATGGGCGTCAGTGCACCCAGATATTGTGCCTTTGGTGCCACGCCAGCAAGTATCATCATACACTAACACCTCTGTGGTATTGTGGAAGAGTGCAGAGTTGGACCCTGCTGTTCAAAAAATTAAAATGATATAAATCTGGCACAGGTGTCAGTGCAGCCAAATATTGTGCCTTTCATGGCAGCAAGTGCATTCACACCGTAACCCTTTTGTGGTATTGTGGAAGAGTTCAGTGCTGGAGGTTTTGTGCATGCAGAAGACATACCCGATCTATTCCGTTACTTCGGCATCAGGGGATTGATAGCTGCTGATCCAGGACTGATTCATTTTTATAAATGTCAGCCAGTCTACAGAGTCGGTGGACAGACGCACTCTTTTGTCTGTGACAAAACCTCCAGCGGCACTGAACGTCCTTTCGGAAAGCACGCTAGATGAAGGGCAACCTAGTAGCTGCATAGCATATTGGCTAAGTTCTGGCCAGTGATCCAATCTCAACACCCAGTAAGTCAGTGGATCATCTGCTGGAGAGGTATCCAGGTCTGCCCTTGCCCCTAGGTAGTCCTGCACCATATGGTTAAGACGCTGGCAATGGGTGCCTACATTTGACGACCCTGGGCGTTGTGGACTAAAAAAAATTAAAAATGCATCAGTCAAGCTGCCCTGGCCTTCACCAGTATTCCTCTGATCATCCGCAGCCTCAGAAGCACTTGTGTCAGCACTTGGTAATCTACCAGTGCCTGGAAAGGTGTTACACAAGTGTTGCTTTAGAGCGTCCTCAAGTTTTTTCATCCTGTGCTCCCTCTGTGCGGGCAGGATGAGCTCTGCAACTTTACCCCTGTATCGTGGATCAAGAAGGGTTGCCAACCAGTAATGATCCCTCTCCTTGATAGCACGAATCCTGGGGTCCTTTAGCAGGCTTTGCATTATTAGGGAGCCCATGCAGCGTAGGTTGGAGGTGGCATTAGCTTCCAAGTCTTCCTGGTCAATGAGGATGACGTATTGTGCACTTCCTCCTCCCAGCCACGCACTAGCCCTTCTGTTTCTGGGCACACAAAACCCTCCCTTGAGGAATCCCCACCTGCAATGCCCCCACTACTTAAATACTCCTCCTCCTCCTCCTCATCCTCCTCCTGTCTGATCTAAGTAGGACCCGCTGGAATGCTGTCTGCGGAAAGACTGGGACCTTGAGAGCTAGGGAAGGCCTCCTCTTCCTCCCGCTGCTCTGCCTCTAGAGCCACATCTATAATTCCCCGCAGAGTGTGCCTCCAGCAGGAACACTAAGGAATTGTTCACTGATGCATGCACTGTCCCTGCTCACCATCCTTCGTTGCCTCCTCAAATGGTGACAGTACAGTGCATGCATCCTTGATCATCAGCCACTGTGGGGGGGAAAAAAACAAGTTTACCTGAACCTGTCCTTGTGCCATACTCACACAGGTACTCGTTGATGGCCCTCTGCTGCTTGTGCAGATGCTGCAGCATTGCTAATGTCGAGTTCCACCTGGTGGGCATGTCACAGATCAGACGTTTGTGGGAAGGTGGAACTCTCTTTGAATTTCTGCCAGGCGAACGCTTGCTGGGAATGACCGTCTGAAGTGGCTGCAGACTTTTCTGGCCTGGATGAGAAGCTCTGGCAGCCCTGGGTACTTGGTTAGGAAATGCTGTACCACCAGATTTAGGACGTGTGCTAGGCATGGTACATTCGTCAATTTACCCTTGCGTAGGGCTGAGAGAAGGTTGCTGCCATTATCGCAGACGATCATTCCCAGCTCAAGCTGGCATGGTGTTAACCATCTCTGCACCTGCTCCTGCAGAGCTGACAAAATTTCTGACCCGGTGTGGCTCCTGTCCCCTAAACAAACCAGCTCAAGCACAGTATGGCATCTTTTTGCTTGAGCCATTGCGTAGACCCTGTCAGGCGTCGGTTTAACTGCCACTTTGCCAGAGACAGAGAAGGAGGAGGAGGAGGAGGAAGAGATGGTGGTGGAGCAGACAGACCAAGCAGCATACAAGCAGCTTTCTGGAGGCGTGGTGGATGAACAAGCTCCAGCACAGAGCCCCATCTTGGATCCCTCCCAGCTGCAATCAGAGTTACCCAGTGTGCCGTGAAGGAAATGTAACGACCCTGTCCATGCTTGCTGGACCACGTGTCTAAAGTCACATGCACCTTGCTGCTGACTGCCTTTCCCAATGACTCAATAACATTGTCTTCCACGTGCTGGTATAGTGCTGGAATGGCCTTGCGTGAAAAGTAATGGCGTTTTGGAACCTGCCACTGTGGTACAGCACATTCAGCAAATTCATGGAAGGGAGCAGAGTCCACCAGCTGGAAAGGCAGCAGCTGCAATGCGAGTAATTTTGCTAAGCTGGCATTTAGGCGCTGTGCTTGGGGATGGTTGGGACTATATTTTTTCTTTTGCTGCAGCAGCTGTGGCAACGTAATCTGACTGCGTAAATCTTCAGCTACTGGGATGATGTCACATTGTGAGGAAGGACCTGGTACATCCATTACTGTAGCATCATCCCTGTCAGTGGAGGTTGTAGGCAATGACATGGCAGGACATACAGTGGGAGTAGAGACAGATGAGGAGGAGGAGGATCTACGCAATGTTTTGCGCCAACGGGATGTGTGGCACTTATTCATATGTCGCCTCAAGCACGTGGTACCCAAGTGTCCGGTATCTTTCCCACGCTTAAGCCTCATCTGACATAGATTACAAATAGCAACGCTGCGCTCTACTGCACATTTCTTAAAGAACTCCCAGACAACAGAGTTCCTGCATGTGTTCTTTGAGACAACAGCACTCTGCACCGGAGCAGCTCTGACATGTGATGCCTTTGACTGGCTAGTGCTTCGGTTGGTCACAGAGGATGTTGTGCCTCGTGTTTGCTGTGCCCTCTTCCTCACTTAATTCCTCTGTTCGATCTGGCACCCAGGTGGAGTCAGTGACCTCATCATCATTGTCATCATCACCCCCTATCTCCTCGTCACTGGAGCCAACTTGGCAGTATGCTGCAGCTGCTGGGACAACATGAGTGCCAGTTATTTGTGTGTCATCACTGGCACCCCCTTCCTCTAGGTTGATTATACTCCCTTCCTCAACCTCAGAGATTGAATCAGAGCACTGTACTTGCTGCGCATCCTCAAGCAGCATGTCACTCTCATTGTAGTCAAACAATTCAGCTGACTCCTCCGTGTGTGATAGCGAGGCTACGGCAGGAGTAGCTGTGGACATGGAGGCTGCATTAGATACTGGATGTGTGACGAGACACAGATCACCTCAATTCCCAAATGTTTTGTAGAAAATTGTGACCCCCAAAATACTTGCTGGCAGTGACAAGAGACAGATCACCTCAATTCACAAATGTTTTAAAGAAATTAGTGAGCCCCAAAATACAGCGTGGTACTGGTTGTGTGACAAGAGACAGATCACCTCAATTCACTAATGTTTTGTAGAAATTAGTGAGCCCCGAAATACAGCGTGGTACTGGATGTGTGTGACAAGACACAGATCACCTCAATTCCCAAATGTTTTTTAAAAATTTGTGACCCCCAAAATACTTGCTGACAGTGACAAGACACAGATCACCTCAATTCCCAAATATTTTGTAGAAATTTGTGAGCCCCAAAATAATGCGTGGTACTGGTTGTGTGACAAGAGACAGATCACCTCAATTCACAAATGTTTTGTAGAAATTAGTGAGCCCCGAAATACAGCGTGGTACTGGATGTGTGACGAGACACAGATCACCTCAATTCCCAAATGTTTTTTAGAAATTTGTGACCCCCAAAATACTTGCTGGCAGTGACAAGACACAGATCACCTCAATTCCCAAATGTTTTGTAGAAATTAGTGAGCCCCAAAATAATGCGTGGTACTGGATGTGTGACGAGACACAGATCACCTCAATTCCCAAATGTTTTGTTGAAATTAGTGAGCCCCAAAATACTGCGTGGTACTAGATGTGTGACGAGACACAGATCACCTCAATTCCCAAATGTTTTGTAGAAATTTGTGAGCCCCAAAATAATGCGTGGTACTGGTTGTGTGACAAGAGACAGATCACCTTAATTCACAAATGTTTTAAAGAAATTAGTGAGCCCCAAAATACAGCGTGGTACTGGATGTGTGACGTGACACAGATCACCTCAATTCCCAAATGTTTTGTAGAAATTTGTGACCCCCAAAATACTTGCTGGCAGTGACAAGACACAGATCACCTCAATTCCCAAAAGTTTTGTAGAAATTTGTGACCCCCAAAATACTGCGTGGTACTGGCTGTGTGACAAGACACAGATCACCTCAATTCACAAATGTTTTAAAGAAATTAGTGAGCCCCAAAAAGATTTGCTGGCACAGTGACAAGACCCAGAAGATCACCTCAATTCACAAATGTTTTGTAGAAATTAGTGAGCCCCAAAATAATGCGTGGTACTGGTTGTGTGACAAGAGACAGATCACCTTAATTCACAAATGTTTTGTAGAAATTAGTGAGCCCAAAAATACTGCGTGGTACTGGATGTGTGATGAGACACAGATCACCTCAATTCCCAAATGTTTTGTAGAAATTTGTGACCCCCAAAATACTTGCTGGCAGTGACAAGACACAGATCACCTCAATTCCCAAATGTTTTGTAGAAATTTGTGACCCCCAAAATACTGCGTGGTACTGGCTGTGTGACAAGACACAGATCACCTCAATTCACAAATGTTTTAAAGAAATTAGTGAGCCCCAAAAAGATTTGCTGGCACAGTGACAAGACCCAGAAGATCACCTCAATTCACAAATGTTTTGTAGAAATTAGTGAGCCCCAAAATAATGCGTGGTACTGGTTGTGTGACAAGAGACAGATCACCTTAATTCACAAATGTTTTGTAGAAATTAGTGAGCCCAAAAATACTGCGTGGTACTGGATGTGTGATGAGACACAGATCACCTCAATTCCCAAATGTTTTGTAGAAATTTGTGACCCCCAAAATACTTGCTGGCAGTGACAAGACACAGATCACCTCAATTCCCAAATGTTTTGTAGAAATTTGTGACCCCCAAAATACTGCATGGTACTGGCTGTGTGACAAAACACAGATCACCTCAATTCACAAATGTTTTAAAGAAATTAGTGAGCCCCAAAAAGATTTGCTGGCACAGTGACAAGACCTAGAAGATCACCTCAATTCACAAATGTTTTAAAGAAAGTTGTAAACCCCAAAAAAACTTGCTGGCACAGTGACAAGACACACATCACCTAAATTCCCTGATATTTGGTAGAAATGAGACCTCCCAAAATTTGCCCAATCAGGACTCTGAGCGGTGATTGGCATAGTGTTGAACCAGTCTTGCACCAGACCTGTGGTCAGGTGCAAGGCTGTAGCCAATTACGAGCTTCGGGCCAGTGGGAAAATGCATTGTGGTCCATTGTGGTCAAACATGCGGCGAACACCCGGAAATGTTCGGTGTTCGCGATCTCATCGAAAAGGCCAAGTTCGGGTCAAACCCCGAACCGCTCATCCCTATATATAAACAGAAAAACTATCTTTAATATGTATTTACATATTTGCCATATCGCTAGGTTTACCCCATCGTAGACCAAATGAGTTATTCTTCAAAATTCCCCATACTTGACGTGAGCCTGTTGCCCCATAGCATTTCCTTCTAAATATAGCTGAAATTTATCATTCTCACATCAGAAACCTGTGTGTAAGGATGAATACAAAATGTAATTGATGATGAAATATGTTGTTTACAAAGATTGGAATATGTGGCAAGAAAATACTGAATCACCTTACACTTTTCAATGTGCTGTATTCTGTAACTGTGTATACTTAGAGAGGGTACTTCAGCAGCAGTATATAAAATAAAATCTGAGAAAAGGAGGGGGATCCTAGTGGTGCAGTCCCTTCTGAGGGTAATTTGAGAGGAATAGTAAGGATTCCTATTAGTTCAGAAGCAGCGTGGTCTGAATGACCGTTCTAAAGTGCTGGTTAGAGGGCGGGGCTATAGGCAAGGTGCAGACAAGCTGTGAAGCTGTGAGCAGGTTATACAATAGCAGCCTTCCTAGATCAGGGAAACATTCAAATGCATACAAAGTGCAAAACGTGCGTACAAAAAATGCATGTAAAGTGCAATATGCGAATTGTGAACAAAAACACAATGTGAAAGAGTGTATAATTGCAAAGTAAAATAGGGTACAATTGACCAAGTGAACAGTAGATGCCCTGGTGGCTCAAATGTGCGTACAGATGTAAAAAAAATATGGGGTTAAATGTACATAGGAAGGTTATTCAAAATATTAAAAAGGGGGGGGGGAAGTCTTGTTTCTATTGTCCGTAATGGATAAAGGAAAAGTAGAAAAAATTCGGACCGTATATTGCGGTGAAGGCAAGAGATAGCCCGTTCTGATCTCTATTGGAGGGATCTAGTAGTTCCAGGTGCAGTCCTAAAACGCAGTCTTTGCCGTGGTCCTATATAGGCTCCCAATTTCCAAAAAAAATGGGAAAAGAAGGAGGGTAAAGAGGAAAGAAAGAGTATATAGTGCAATTATGCTTAATAAATAGTAGGTGCCCAAAAGACAAAGGGACACTTACAGTGTCCAGAGCCTCTTCTACCGGCTCTGGTGTGAAATGCCTAGGCCTGGTCAAGGGTGGCCTCTGCCCTTCTTTACAGGTGCGGGGTGGTCTTCACAGTTGCTATGGGGCAGCCTTCGTCTTTCTTCTGACGATTTAGTTGTTGCCTCCAATACAAAGGGAAGACATCTCCATAGCGCAATGAGTTTAATTATTAAGTGAGGTATATAATAGTCAAGGACAAACTCACCAATGCTGGAGCCATAAATCCAGGCTCAACTTGTAGGCCTATGGTACTTCTATGGTGGGTACCTGCACCTCTTTCAACAGCAGCGCAGCTTCCATGCAGGCAGAGAAACAGAGGGGGGGGGGGAAGGGAGAGATCAAGCATAAAAAATGCAAAATAAAATAAAGGATTCCTCAATGAATGTAGATGATTAGAAAAATTCTAATTTTCTGAGACTGTTTTCTCCACACAGACTGATGAAGGCTATATTTAATAGCCGAAATGCGTATCTGTGATACTCCTTTTAATTAATAAACCCTTTTTTCTAATCATCTACATTCATTGAGGAATCCTTTATTTTATTTTGCATTTTTTATGCTTGATCTCTCCCTTCCCCCCCCCCTCTGTTTCTCTGCCTGCATGGAAGCTGCGCTGCTGTTGAAAGAGGTGCAGGTACCCACCATAGAAGTACCATAGGCCTACAAGTTGAGCCTGGATTTATGGCTCCAGCATTGGTGAGTTTGTCCTTGACTATTATATACCTCACTTAATAATTAAACTCATTGCGCTATGGAGATGTCTTCCCTTTGTATTGGAGGCAACAACTAAATCGTCAGAAGAAAGACGAAGGCTGCCCCATAGCAACTGTGAAGACCACCCCGCACCTGTAAAGAAGGCAGAGGCCACCCTTGACCAGGCCCTAGGCATTTCACACCAGAGCCGGTAGAAGAGGCTCTGGACACTGTAAGTGTCCCTTTGTCTTTTGGGCACCTACTATTTATTAAGCATAATTGCACTATATACTCTTTCTTTCCTCTTTACCCTCCTTCTTTTCCCATTTTTTGGGAAATTGGGAGCCTATATAGGACCACGGCAAAGACTGCGTTTTAGGACTGCACCTGGAACTACTAGATCCCTCCAATAGAGATCAGAACGGGCTATCTCTTGCCTTCACCGCAATATACGGTCCGAATTTTTTCTACTTTTCCTTTATCCATTACGGACAATAGAAACAAGACTTTCCCCCCCTACCTATGTACATTTAACCCCATATTTTTTTTACATCTGTACGCACATTTGAGCCACCAGGGCATCTACTGTTCACTTGGTCAATTGTACCCTATTTTACTTTGCAATTGTACACTCTTTCACATTGTGTTTTTGTTCACAATTCGCATATTGCACTTTACATGCATTTTTTGTACGCACGTTTTGCACTTTGTATGCATTTGAATGTTTCCCTGATCTAGGAAGGCTGCTATTGTATAACCTGCTCACAGCTTCACAGCTTGTCTGCACCTTGCCTATAGCCCCGCCCTCTAACCAGCACTTTAGAACGGTCATTCAGACCACGCTGCTTCTGAACTAATAGGAATCCTTACTATTCCTCTCAAATTACCCTCAGAAGGGACTGCGCCACTAGGATCCCCCTCCTTTTCTCTGCTCTATCACTGACACATTTCTGTCGAGGTTTTGTGTTGAAATCCCTGTTGGCCGCATAACATAATATATCCACATTTAATTAGCGCCTCCATTGCATTCTCTCTTTATAAAATAAAATCTTCCTGCCGTTGCACATCAGAAAGGATGTTACTTACCTGTGTGCTGTTTCTCAGACAGGAATTTGATCCACAGATTTGGAATATGTAAGAGGTGTGGGAGTCATTGCCTTAAATTATCAATCTTCCAAGTGTTTTATGTAGTGTTTTATGCATTTCTGGGACATAACAGAAAATAGGACTGCTTTGACTTAAAATACATTGATAGTCATATTTCCTTGTGATCTAAAATTCCTCACCATAAGTCTCTCTTCAAAGTGGGAAAGCAGTTCAACTTCATAACTGGATTATTAGAGATTTTTTGATATGCTATGCAATCCGAGATCAACCAATGATTTTCACATTGATAATTTAAAGTATAATAAATCTGTACAACCAGATCTCCTCACCTATCAGAAGTTGTTATAGTGATAGCAATTAATGGAAAGCATGTCATTCGTGTTAAATTACCTTTGATTAATACCTGGACAGATACTGAGCCATTGAAAACTTAAAGGGATAACATAGGGTTAAAACAGGAAGGGGTAGTAAATGGGGGAGTTAAACATTACCCATCCTGCCCACTCCTCACTCCCACCTCCCATTGTAACCCTTTAATTTCTATTAAAAACTATTAATCCATCACTGATCCCCTGCCAATCCCTGCCGGATATAACATGCTTCCAGTTCAACATGTCACATGACTGCAGGGGCGTTGGAGGATTCAGCCAATCCAGTGGCTCTCAGTGTAGGAATGCAGTGAAGTCATTGGAAGCTAGTTCAAGTAGTACAGTATACAAAATTGGCCAAAATTGGCTGAATACCATCCAGCCTACTGACTTCTCTTTGGCTGCTTGCACCAGGGGTTGAGTTGTCAGACGTTTCCATTTGAACAATTGCCTAAGAGAAACTTGGGAGGCAACTTGCTCGCCACTCCTTCCCACCAGGCTGGCTACCCCCAAGCTCCTTCCTTGGCTTAAATGTAGATCTTATCTGCATCACACATGGGTGCCTTCCTTAACCCTATAATTACAGAATGTACTGGCGCAGTACATTGTGGTTTATGCAGGATATCAGAGTGACGGCAGGCAGCCTGATGTCTCAGACTGTGCAGTCTGAGGGGAAAAGTCTATGCTCAAGATTTCATCTGAAATCAGAGAAATGCAACTTGTTAATTTTTTGTATTCTTTACACATTGAAATTGTCTAGTCTCGAAGACAGTTATTTAGGGGAAACTGGGTAGGATTAAGGTTTCGTTTTTGTAATAAATCACTTATAGATTATTTTATACTGAATGTTTAAAGTTAGTTTATTCTCTATATATGGGATCGTCTGCATACTTTGGAGTTAGTAGTGCCATATAGACATATTTGCAGGGGCGGACTGACCCATCGGGCACTCGGGCACTGCCCGAGGGCCCGCGGGTCAGTGGGGGCCCGGTTTAGTCAGGGACGTTCCAACCACAGCGGCGCACTAACAAACGGTCTCGTCGCCGGCACTGCAGCGTGCCTTCCTGGGCCCCACGTGCACCATGCATTGATGCCACCCCCTCACATGATGGGCGCGCATCATGTGGGGGGTGGCGTCAATGCAGGGTGCACATGGGGCCCACGAAGGCACGCTGGAGCGCCGCCGATGAGGCGGTTTGGTAGTGTGCCGCTGTGGTCGGAACTTCCCTTACAAAACCAGGCCCCTGAGCTGCTGGGGTCAGTATATATCCATGTGTGAGCTACTGGGGGCAATATAAATCAATGTGTGAACTACTGGGAGCAATATATAAATGTGTGAGCTACTGGGGGCAATATATATCAATGTGTGAGCTACTGGGGGAAATATATATCAATGTGTGAGCTACTGGGGGCAATATATATCAATGTGTGAGCTGATGGGGGCAGTATATACCCATGTGTGAGCTTCTGGGGGCAATCTGTATCCATGTGCGGTGTGTATGAGTGAGTTTTATTGTTCTGTGCAGCAGCCGTCGCTGCCACGAGTGTGTGATGGCTACTGCAGCAGAGCAGTGGCAGTTTGTAAGTCTGGAGGGGGCACAATGGATTCTCCAATCGCTGGGGGCCCGAGTGGATTTTATTAACTCGTTAAAATTAATAGTTGAAAATTGTGCGAAGAAATAAATTCTTTAACGCAACAATGTGCATGTGGGTTGTGTGTTGTATGGGAGGGGTTTATGGGTGAGGCCTACTGTGTAGGCGTGGCACAAGGGGCCCCACTAACTCCTATTGCCCGGGGGCCCCATTACTTGTCAGTCTGCCCCTGCATATTCGGCTTCATAATTAAAAAGGTTTCCAGTCTGGCCCCCACCAACCTGAAAGGTCAACAGTCACCACTGGTGTAAAGTGTCCCTTTAACTGAATATGTTGTAAACTTAACAAAGACATTGAGATATATGGAGTTGCTACATTCACAGAAGCTCTGGTTACGTTTACATCTGAGATGGAATGTACCTTCTAGTTTTTGAGGTCTTCCTGTACTAGACCCTGAATTACCTGAATTAAGCAACATTTATTGCCATGGGGATAAAATCATTAATGCAGTTGTGTGATGATAATAATCTTCTTCCAGGTTAGGCCGGAGTCAGACAAGTGTTTTGAAGAGTGGAAGGAATGTCCTTGAGAGTGGACATTCATTCAACTTGATGTCCATCTGGCCGCCTCGATGAGCGCGGTTAATGCGCTCAGCGCTACAAGGCACAATCCTCCTATGGAGGATCGCGCTTTGCAGCCCCGGCAGCGTACATCCTAGCGCCTTGACGGGGAGACTTGCTGTACAGACGTAGCACGGCTGCTGATGCGCGCACAATTTGTACGTGCAACAGAGTGTGGCCGGCCCCGTAGCAGCGTCACAATGCTGCAACGGATGCCGGAAGGCATGTCAGTATGGGTGCACGCAGTGCGCTTGTCTGACCCCAGCCTTAATTATTGAATTTTTTTTTGCTAAATATTTTTTTACTACGTTTCCTCAAATTTGTTTACACCAGTAAGCTGAATTTGGACATTATTGGAAGAATCACTTTTTTTTTTTTTTTACCGTATTTTCCCATGTATAAACCCTTTTTTATATCACTGCTTTTGGCACCATGACAGAAAGGACAGAATTGCAAAGGATAACAAACCTGCACAGATTTTCTCATTTTACAGAATACAAAACAGCCAGTCCCTTAAAATAGACATATATAAACTAAAATTATGTAGATATAATAAAACCACTATAACTCCCACACACTTGGCGAGCCATGCTCTCCGAGTTGAATCTCATATTAAATCATACAAATTTACATTAGCTTCTTCGAATGAAGACATTTTAAGATAATAGGAATCAAAGCAATCCCAAAAAGATATCATTTTAATTATTAATTTATTCATTCTGGATTTCTGCCACTTTTAGCACAATACATATGATTGTATAATAATGTTTATACACAATAAGATATACATTTGCCATAGGAAAATGCAAATGAATAGCAAGCATTCTGTGTTTTTTTCTTATATATTTGCTACCAGGAGCTCTATTAGATGGAAGAATAAAAATGAGCTACTATGGAGAAGCTGTTTTAACTGGCTTAAGTGTTTAAGCTATTTAATCAGTTGAAAATTTGTTTTCAGACCAATTCATTAGGCGGTGAAAAAATAAACTCATTTAAAATGTATTTGAATAACATCTACAGGAACGACTTATGCTGGGTGTGTTGGGAAACATGTCCAAATGTTTCCCTGTTTAAACCTTATTTTTCTTTCAGGAAAACGTCACTACTTTTCTCAGATAATATTGTCCTCCTGAAAGAAATTTGTGAAAAGGAGCAGCTGTTATCATGTCGGTACGCAGTTTGTCTTTTTATTCTGTTTAATTTCTATAACAAATAGAATGCTGAAATAAAATAAGAAAAATCTTAAATCACTGGACCATTTTCTACTGTAGAAAATCTGTTTACATATGCTCGAATGACTGTACTAAAAAGACTGTGTCTTTTGCATTCAGCCTGGGGTCAGCCCTAATGCTCTGCACACTGGTCTACACTCTTTTCACATGGAGCAGCTGCGCTTAATTGCCATCACAAATTGATATGATTTAGACCCCTAGCAGAGTGTCAGTGCATGTTCTGTTCATCAGGAACAGAGGAAAGCCTTAGAACATGGCCAACTGGGGTTTTTAACAATAAACCAGAAGATGTGATTTGATACACTTTGGATCAAGACATATTCTTTTTGTAAAGAATATTATGTATACTAAAGAAACAACAAGACAGCTACTCATTAAATAAAAGAAAATATGTTTTCGTATTCATTATCTCACATTTAATTAGTTACTAATGAAAGTAAAATAAATCAAATGGAGGTATTAAAGCCACACTTGTTAATAATTTATTTTATTATTTCATTTGTGTCGGAGGTGTTTAATGAACTTTCATAAGCAACGCACATTAAGTTTGGTAATTCTATTTATAGCATTTATTAAAACAAGAGTTTGTAGAGGATTATGAGATGAAGTCTTATTTTTTAATGAACTGAGATTTAAGTACCTTGGAGCTGCCACAAACCGTATGTGCTAACTGTTTATGATAGCCACCGGCTTGTACCGACTGAGTGGAGTAGAGATAACATCACTGTGGAGACCCAGATTTGAATCCCAGCCAGAGCACCACTACAGTAAGTGTCCTTGGGCAAGACACTTAATGGTACATACTTGCCTACCACATAATATGGGCTGTGGAGTCCAGCGGTAACAACTCTACCCTTTGACTGTGGAGAAGCAAGTCAAATCCCTTTCAGCACAGCCCTCCAGTACAACTATGGAGAAGAAAGTCTCAACTTTACAAGAAGCAGGTTTAACCTAACCACCAGATCCCTGCTCTACAATCATGGAAAGCCGACTCGATCTCACTCAGAAGACACCACCAGTGAGTGTCCTTGGGCAAGAGACCTAATGATATGGATGCGCCTACCTCACAAAATACATCTCATTAATTGTAAGTTCCCTTGGGAACAAGGACCCACTGAATCAGGTCATCATCCATGTGTGATATTCTAATGTATCAACCCCTCGTACACCAATCTTGTAAAGCGCTGCAGAATATGTGGCGCTATATAAATAAAGGATAATAATAATAGCCACATAGTCCACAGGACCCACAATATTTGTTGAAAGTCGCAGGATGTCCTGATAGCACCTGCAATCAGTTTGTGCCATGACATTCTTGCACTGCTATCAGATATATTACAGCTTGATGTGCTATCCATCTTTCATGCTTCTTTGCAGTGTGCCCGAGCTGACCTGTACTGGAAAGATCATAGTTACAATGGGCAATAATATTGCATACCCCATACTTTGCAAAGGTCAAATCAAGCAGGAACACTCATGAATACAGTTTCTCCACATTTTTGTGCAGTGGATCAGAGTTTTCTGTTGCTCCAAATACTGTAAAGCTGTACTTTTGTAGGTTTAAGATATCTCTCCTTTTAACGCCTTCAATGCCAAGTGATTTTCCAAATTAACAGTTAGAAACCAGTGTTTTTTTTGTAAAATCATTTAATTACTAATTATAAAGTAAGAAATATTTGAACTTGCAGTATACCTCTTGTATGTCTTACTGTAAATAACCTATTGTCTGCCAGTAGATGGTTCCATCCACAGCCAAATTGAGTTACAGAGGTTTCAGTGGCTGGTCTATTTTCTTTTTTCCCTGCATCAGCTGCTGACAGTCTCTGAAAGTCCAATATTTCAGAGCTTCCAGCAGCTGATTTTACAGTTTTAGCTCTTTGGGCATTATGCCCATAGAGCTAAAATGTTGGGGGCACAGTCTGCAGCCCAAAAGCAAACAAAATTTGCTTGCAGCAAACAAATTTCATTTGCTTTTGGGCTGCAGATCAGCATATAGAGATATCTTGATATCAGGGCACCAGATGGTGTCTTTGAAGCACGAGATATTGAGATATTGGTAGTGAAGGGGTTAAGGCACAATAAAACATATAAATGTATGTCTTAATTTTTAAAATATCATAAGGATTCCCTAAATCCTAGCTTGCTATCATAGCTATAATATTGTTATCAACATCAAATTTCACCGTAGGCTGCAGGCAATGTAAAAACCATTACTTGAAAGGGGGGTCTAGGTGAGTTCCAAAACTTCCTTATGTTGGACCTGACCCCTGTTTATGGCTATAACACTTGCCACTTATTTTTGAAGGCTTTTCACAAATTCCTGGTGTCTGTGGGAATTTATGCCCATTCAGCCAGTAAAACATTTGTGAGGTCACAACATGATGTTGGGTAAGAAGATCTCTGTCACGGATCCCTCTGATTACCAAAATAGTGGTCCCTTTACGCAGACCGCTCTCTACCCTTCCGATCCTTGAATGGTCGGCAAAACTAGAAAGACAATTAACCAGACAATAGATAATCAAGGGGTAACACCAGACAGAGGTATGGAATAGAGTATTGTCACGAATCCTTCTGACTACCAAGATAGTGATCTCTTCATGTAGCTCACTCTCTACTCTTCCGATCCTTGAATGGTCGGCAAAGCTATATAGACAATTAAGCAGGTAACAGATAAAGAGTGGAAAACACCAGACAAAGGTACAGACCAGAGTACAAGTCCTCCCTAGGACTTTAGTATTAGCAGAGGTAATCTGATGTGTGCTTAGGGTGCCACATAGACTGACCTCGGTATCAACGTTAAGGCAGAACCAAGAGCAGAGTAAATGCCAATACCAGGGGTTATACACAGAAGGGTTCGTTTGCAAATACCAGGGGTCATACACAGGAGAGTTCGTTTGCCAATGCCAAGGGTCATACACAGGAGGGTTCGTTTGCCAATGCCAAGGGTTATACACAGGAGGGTTCGTTTGCCAATGCCAAGAGTCATACACAGGAGGATTCGTTTGCCAATGCCAAGGGTCATACACAGGAGGTTCGTTTGCCAATGCCAAGGGTTATACACAGGAGGGTTCGTTTGCCAATGCCAAGAGTCATACACAGGAGGATTCGTTTGCCAATGCCAAGGTCATACACAGGTAATAGCCAAATATTCACAAGAGCTCTGCGGGAAGTGAATACCACGTCAGGGCACCGTTATAGTGGTGAGACTGGGTTTTAAACCGGCGGGTCCGCGTCATAAAGCCAGGCCCCGCCCCTCGGCGTCCCACGTGAGCGCACCCGGAAGCGTTTACATTCGGCGCCTGGCCAGCGAGCAGCGAGGAAGCTGCTGCCAGGCGCCCCATCCCCTGACCCACCGTGACAATCTCTGACTTGCATTTGGCATTTTAGTTCATCCTAGTCAGGACCCTTTGCAGGATATGCAGCTTGCTCCAGACCTAACTTGTACCTGGCTTTGGGCACTGTCATACAGGAACAAGAAAGGGTCTTTCCTAAACATACAATTGGTGGTAAATGTCGCATTGCATAAAACCCATTTAATAACGATCCAGACACACAGTTCTAGAGCTGTTGTTACTCATTGAGACAATTTTAGAGTAATAATACAGATGGACGGTTTGTAAAGAGCCCCTGCTCTATGAGTTCGAATGGTCTATCTCTTCATAGTTGGCATACTGGTGCTCCTATGGAGGATTCCAAAAGGTTCAGAGGCATTTCAATGAGCAGTCATATTCAAAATCAATGCCCTGTGCATGCCTACGATAGCAGCGGTGACAAGCGAATAACTAGAATATCTACTATAGCAGAGGTTTTGCTAACTGACTCATGGCAAAGGTGGCATCCTATGACAGTACTGTTTAATTACCACTGAAATGAAGATATATTGCTTTGTGGTACGTAAACAGGACAATGGATTTGCCACACATTTCTTCAACTATGGTGCTTCCCTCCGCTACAAAATATACTTGGAAATACAAAAAATGGAAGGCACAGCACTTCCTTGACCCCCACACTTATTGTGCGCATATATTGAAGACACTTGCTTACGTTCCTATTACGTAGTATGGGGTATGGTGTAGAGCACTTCACAGGAGGAATTATGTTCTTTTTGTATTCCCCACGAATCTCAAAAGTAGAAATGACAAACACATAGAACCATAATGTTTATCAGTAGATCAACTAAGTCAATATAAACAGGCTAGTATGCATGCACAGTCTTTAAGAGCTACCCAGCTCTAACGGTATCGCCTTTCAGATTTTTATGGGCCAATCCGTCTGCCACAATTTCTCCCAAGAGTAACTTCTCACATATCCTCAAAGGACAAGAAGAGAAACATTCATGGCATAATACAATACCAACATTGATGGATACAGGAAGATGTAGTATGCTACTCATCCTTTTCTGAGCTTTACCTATTTCAAGGGACCCAGCGTTAATAGGGTGTTTGGGCACAACCTTACAAGTCCTGCTCGCTGTAGGTATGAGGCCGTCCTGCTCCCGTCGGTATGTAACACCGGAACCCAAGAGGTATACGGTAAAAATTATTTTATTGCATAAGTACAGATAAAATACTAATAAAAAGCACATAGCTTAAAATCTATATTGCATAAAAGACAGCCAGACACGTTTCGAACTAACCAGCCCTTTTTCAGTGGCAAGAAATAAGAGCATTTACCACTGAGCTGTTCAGTACAACCCGTTGTACTGCTAAATTTGATCTATGGAAATGTGTGCTGGATTTTCGTTTTAGCCTCTGAGTGTGGTTATAGCACCTGAATTAATTTATATGTGGACGCCATATACAATTTGAAGTTACATTTTTCTATCTGTTGCCTAGGCAAACACATGTTGTTTTTCAACCCATTATTAAGATAACATACTAAATAGAGCCCTAGAGGTGAAATATCCCTTTTTTTAATTATAAAAAAGGGCTTAAAAACAGGTTTCACTTCAAAACCACCATGCTTCACTGCCCACTGTGATAATGGTCAATGTTTGTGATTATATCCAATCGCAAGCCTCTGGTATATAAAAATTGAGACATACAGAAGGAATAAATAAAAACATCACGCGATTATACACCGACAGATATCTAGCATGTTAACACATTGTACACAGACACAACCACTGCACTGACATATTGCACCAATTATCTGATTGTCTGATCTGCCTTGTTTTTCTGGACACATGTTACTCTTCCATGAGGAGGGTGAGCAAATGGAAGGATCTGCCTTGCAACTTGTAGATGTTGTAAAAGATAAATCAATGGCCTAATGTAGGCAGTTCAGTTTTGATCCCACTCCAATTCTTACTTGCGGGATACATATTCTGCATAATGTAGGACAGTGTGTTTCACGCACATCTCAAAAGCAACACAATGTCTATACTTTTACCAGAAAACCACAGGGAAACTGTAAAAAAATATATCACAATGGATGGCCTGTGGGAAGCAAGCTAACTGGGAGCCTAAACTCCACACATCACCAGCTCAACCCTATCCATAGTCCAACCATACATATAACATACTCCTGGGTCACCATGATCCCATCCCTGCCACCAGTACACTGGTATCTGCCCATCGTCATGTCCCTGTCTGATATGATTTGTTTCAATTGAAGAATATTTCGTTCTTGCTGTCACAATCAATATGATCCTTTTTTTGTATGCAATAGAATGCAATATGTTGTCCTCTAACGTGTGAGTTGCTTGTCAATGTAGATTTAATTGCTGTGGATGACTAATCTCATTTATACAGCGAACCCACCATCCATAGAAAACCATCTACATCTTGCTTTGAAAAATAGTTTTTATAAACATTGATTTACTGGACTAGGATGATTATTGGAAAAAAAAAAAAAACAAGTGTGATGTTGTGCTAAGAAAAATTGCAATATTTAATCAAATTTGCATTGTCATTTATTTTTAATAAATACTTTTCTTTATAGTATTTCAGTAATGACATGCCTTTATGCGTTAGAAACATTATTCTATACATTTGTGTAAATTAAATGTAGTAAAAAGACATAACTGAAAAATACATTTGAGAACAAAACCTTTTAATATTCAATTTTCTAATGTTCTTTATGCACTATAGTAGTTAGTATTTTTAATTGTCATAATGATATTCAGATCTGTAAATGTGTTCAGGGTTTTTAAAAGTATGAAGAAACCTGCCATACTAGTATGTAAGAACATGATGAACATGTATAGAAATAATAATCAATATGGTATACGTATTTTATATTTAGAATTTTGCTCTTTATATTGTCACATTTACATAAAAAGACATTTTATTTCGTGGAAAGATATAAACATGTTATATTGGTTAAACATTTTAAAAAGTAAATGGTTTTGTGCCACTGTCAAATATATCATCTTTTTACTGAACCTGTTCCATCTCCTGTAGAGTAAGGTATGATAAAGGAATGACATTTGATTTCTGACATACGGGAAGTTGGATGTGTGCATTCAAGATATTTTGGATGATTTCAGTAGTTATCTGTTTTTTATAAGAGAAAGTAGACGTGCCCAATGAAAAAGTTTGTTTAGTTTCGGATCAATTCGTTACTTTAATTTGTGTGGGAAAGGGGTTTGTGAGGATCCTGAGGACGAGCAACAGTACTAGTGGCCTGCTCTACGGTGGGGTCCGCTCAGGTCTCACAAGGTTTTATCTTGCTTGTGTCATTACAGGGATGAATGCTCCATATGCAAATCAGCCTGCTCTCACCCAGAAAGGGAGGCCAGTACTGATTGCCAAGGACATCATCCCTGCACGAGAGGTGCAGCAACCCCCGACGATCGTTTCGGCCTTGTTAGGCCTCATCAGGAGGGTGTAGCTGACACCCCTCTACGTGCATCAAGCAAAGGGTCCACGTCTGGATGACCCTTTAAACTTATAGTGAGGGAAAGGGGGGTTTGTGAGGGTCCTGAGGACGAGCAGCAGCACTAATGGTCTGCTCTACGGAGCTGCTCTATGTTACTTTAATTTGTTTCGGTGCATTCGTTATGTTACTGGGATTCGTATATTAGATTGATTTGTCATTTCGGGAGATTAGTAATTCGTATTTCGTATCAATTCGTTATTTTGTTTTGATTCTTTATTTCAGAATGGTGAAACAAATGAATTAATTACTGTTAGATTAGGGTTAAAAAAATGAGGGTTAAAAAATACGGTAATCCCCCTGTACTTGGTGCTGAAATAGGTTTCAGCACCAAGGACAGCAACACCATGAGGCTCCCAAGGAAAAAGTCCCCCTGTCCTTGGTGATGAAATAGGTTTCAGCACCAAGGACAGCACCTGCCAAAAGCAGCCAGACTGAAAGAAAAAAAAATGCTGTGTTCGGCACAGAAAAAAGCCTCATATTTTTAACATAATTGTGAATCCAAAAATTTCACCTAAAAAACACAAAGAAATACGCTAAAAAAATTCAATACATAAAAAAAGATTTTTGCCGCAAATGAAAAGAATAAATGGTTGAATAGATGTTTAATAAAAATGGGATTTTTTTTTTTACATTGAAACCTATGGGATTATCCTGTTTTAACCTGTCGGATGAAACCACTGAAAATCAGGGCATTTCACAGACATTTTGGTGCTGTTCAGTGTTCTCTGAATAGATTAACCATTGCTTCTCTATGGGGAATTTCACTGCCGCCAAATCACACCGAATGGCACTGTATGTCGCTGTCCATTGCCTGTGATGCTGAATTCAACCGGCTGGGTGGAGTAGAGGTAACATCACTGCTCTGCATGGAGAGAGCCTGTGGAGTCATGGGTTCGATCCCAGCGAGCAACCTCTCCAGTAAGTGTCCTTGGGCAAGACACCTAACGGTACATACTCGCCACCCAGGACATACTTGAAAACGAGAGAAATCTCAATGTATCCTTCCTGGTAAAATCCTTTCTAAAAAATTAAAATAAAAAAGATTCAACACCACGGCTAATGAACATGGACGCGGTGCTGAGTCCAAGACTTGAAACGGTATAACAAACTGATTTGTTAAAATAAAATCAATTCATTATATACCGATTCATTTCATTCCGAACTAAATTGATTTGTTATTTCAGAAGTGCTTCTGAAATACAAATCAGTATAATTTCGTCTGAATTGCAATTCAGAACAAAGCGAAATGCACATATCTAAGAGAAAGCATTTATCTGAACTATATTCAAAATAATCTCGTTTATATACTGTACGTCTGTCTCTAGTGATAGTGAAGCAAATTTTCTTCAAGAACAAAGTTATTGCTTTCCATCGCATATTAAATAATTACATTTCCTATTCAATGGTCTCAAATTGGCGGTGAACACTTGGAGTTATTCGTAACCTCTTCAATGCCAAGTGATTTTCCATAAAACTATCGGCAAGACCCTGTGGTTTTATGGAAAATTATTTTCCATTACCAACACTGTAAATATATGCAAAATTGTCACACGGTATATGATCATTGTCGGTAAGCCCTTTTTGACAAGCAGAGGGCTCGTTCTGTTCACCAAAAAATGCTACTACTTTTCCAATTTAGTTTTACCTCTGAGTTTCAATGAAGGATAAACGGATGTCAAACTTTTTGGAACAATTTCAACACATCGGCTGTCATGTTGGATCTGTTGAAATTGCAGGGGCGCACTCTGGAGTCTGTTTCCAAGTAAATTACTTTTGCAATAAACAAAATCATTCTAATTGTCCCAGAATTAGGCTAGCATCAAACGAACGCAGTCATCACATCCGTGTCACCGTACAGTTTAACGCTCGTCGTAGCATTGATTTGTGATCAATAGAGACCAACACACAAAGTATGTGCGCACCGAAGTGCGCACACACCATGCAGGTGGCAACGGACCCCATTTAGGCCGCGACGTAAAAGCGCTATGACAGACGCCCAGAGTGCGCCGCATCTGTGTAGCGGCCTGCGTGCGTGATGATGCAACATCAGACACAGCGCATTTGCGACGTCCATCACGTTGACGCTCAGAAGTCTTTTTGGTCTGACTGACTGTACCTGTCATTTAATATTAATTAATTTTGATTCCCAGATTTCCCTTTTCTTTCTACATCCGTTAAAATAAACTGACCCTGTGGTGTCTACAGTATCTTCTGTCAGTACGTCTGTCCGTTATGCATGCACGCAGAGTGTGCTCAGACTGCGTTCATCTGACATTAGCCTTAGACCACACGTGTATAGTCAATATTGGGACACCTGCAGGTGCTTCTGAAGATCGAGTGTACTCGATTTTGGTAGTGAAGGGGTTAAAATGTAATGTTAAAAAATTTAAGTAATTTTTCAGAAACCAGGTCTTCGCGCAAAAAAAGAAGGGAGTAACAAAAATACCACAAAAAAATGTTCTATGTGTATTTATCCTCATCAGCATTTAACTAGCAGTAACATTTTCTGCTTTGTTATACAATATAAAATATGAACATAAATCTGGCAAATTTAAAATGACAGAAACAAAAGATATAGGGCCCTATTACAATGTTAATGCTAAAAAGGGGACGCTAAGGAAAAAAACCTGCGCCTGCAGATTTCTCCTTAGTGTCCCCGTTTTAGCGTGATATTACGGTGCAGGAGCTAATCCAGCAGCCTGCACCGAAACACTGTGCTAGGTGCCGCCGCGAGCATCCCCTTGATGAAGTCCATGCTGGTCATATGACCTTCAGGATCTCACCTCGCGAGATCCGACAGGTCAGCATAGGGATTCGCAGAGGGAAATTGAGGGACTTTTTCCCTCGGTCTCCCTCTGCTCAAGGCGACAAGAGGCGGATGGAGATGGCGTTCTCGCCACGGGATGAGAGGTATGTGATTATACGCAGATTATACGCAGAAGCGTATCAGTAGGAGCTGCTGCTAACTTTTCAGTAAACGCATCAGGACGGCAATTAGCATTAGGACTTTGTAATCCTACCACTAATTATCACTTGTAGCTCCCCATGTTAAGCACAGTGCAGTACAGTAAGCTTGCGCTGAAAAATGCAAGATACGAATCGCTAACGGGTTTTCTAACCCGTTTGTAATATGGTTCGCCCGCACTAGGGCAACCAAGGGTAACGTTAACGCTCACACATGTGAGCGCTAACGTTAACGCTATGATTGCAATATGGCCATAGAAAGTCCATCGTTTGCTCAAATGATCTTTGCAAAATGTGAGTGTATGACCTATCTCTCCAATACTTGGAAATTATTACATAAGGGGTTTTTCAGAAAGCACCAAAATTTCAGTGCTTTCTAGTGTCGGCACACTTCGGCGATTCTGTTTTGCTGACCATACGTTGAATTCACTGTTCACCGCAGGGTCACTGAAGCGCGCCAAAGATGGAGTCTCCGAGGACTGCTGAGCTCACAGCCGAACTGACAGCCAAAGACCGCCAAACTCCAGAAAAAAAAACATAACTCTGCTATTCTTCTAATAGGTGTTTAAAACAACAAAGATACATTAAAATGTGTCTAAATATTAAAAAAGGTCCTATAAATAATAATAATAAAGTTTGTTATAGAATAAAAATAAAGTGCCTTTTAAAAAATTGGGAAACAAAAATTTCATCAAAAAAATACAAAAAGGTGTTCTAAAAAATAAATAAATAAATAAAGAGACTTTTTGCTGGAAATGAAAAGAACAAACGGTCGAATAAAAAAAATAAGAACGATAATATTTTTTTACATTGAATGTTATGGGATTCACCTGCTTAAACCTGTCGAACTGAACTACCAAAATCAGGGCATTTCCCTGGCACTTCAGTGCAGTTTGGCGTCTCTGGATAGTTTAACCATTACTACTCTATGGAACAATTTCTCTGCCACTGAAGACTGCCGAAGATTGCCGATCTGCGGCAAACTGCAGCATATTTCGCTGTTAATTCACCAGTTATTGACAAATTGACAGCTTTCAGAATATAATAGAATATACTGCCACGAAATTGCACCATACGGCATGGGCGTCCGAAACTTTTCCAGGGGGAGCAAAATTTTAATGGCATCCATATTCTGCACTTTTGACAATGTCATGAAGGGGACAGTTATAAAATAAAGCGTAGTAGTACAGAGGCTGCGAAACATGATGCAAGTCTAATAGAAGAATAAAGGTTTAAGTGTCTGATCTGAGCGTTGCATTTTCTAGTCTGGTAACGCCATTCAATGCACCACACTAGTCACACACCCAGGATTAACGCACTAAAGGGAGGGTCTGTAACTGGTGTTACCACAATGCTAGCACAATGCTCTGCAGTAATACGGCACTGTCTCCACTTGCGATGCATCTGCCATGCTGCAGCTGCAAACTCAGGTGAGGTGACACTACTGCAGATGAGTTACTGGAGTGCAGTAAGATCCTGCCTGGTGGTGTCATCTGCAGGGTGTCACCTGGGGGCATCCTGCACCCACTTTCCCTTGACCTGTTCACTGCAGATGCCCGCAGATAAGAGCTGGAGCAATACTCACAGTTCGCTTCTTCATACATCGCGCAATGCATTATAATGCTGAAGTCTGTGCCGCGGATCACTCTCTCTCCTGTCTGTCCTCAGCGAAGGCAGCTCTAGACATGGTCAGGTTGAGGCGAAACTGAAATGGGTGGCCATAGGGCTAGCGATGAGACTTTACCAAGCGTTTTAGATGACATTACAAACCTTTTTTTTCTCCACTTAAAAAGACACCTGCACACCCTGAATATATGGAGGAGCCCCTACAAATACACCCGCACACCCTGAATATATGGAGGAACCCCTAAAACTACACCCACACACCCTGAATATATGGAGGAGCACCTAAAAAGACACCCACACACCCTGAATATATGGAGAAACCCCTAAAAAGACACCCACACACCCTGAATATATAGAGGAGCTCCTAAAAAGACACTCACACACCCTGAATATATGGAGGAACCCCTAAAAAGACACCCGCACACCCTGAACATATGGAGGAGCCCCTAAAAATACACCCACACACCCTGAATATATGGAGGAACCCCTAAAAAGACACCCACACACCCTGAATATATGGAGGAGCACCTAAAAAGACACCCACGCACCCTGAATACATGGAGGAGCACCTAAAAAGACACCCACACACCCTGAATATATGGAGGAACCCCTAAAAAGACACCCACACACCCTGAATATATGGAGGAACCCCTAAAATGACACCTACACACCCTGAATATATAGAGGAGCCTCTAAAAAGACACAAGCACACCCTGAATATATGGAGGAGCCCTTAAAAAGACACAAGCACACCCTGAATATATAGAGGAGCCCCTAAAAACACACCCGCACACCCTGAATATATGGAGGAGCCCTTAAAGAAAAGGAAATTATTGTTCTGTCCCTAATTCTAGAATTAACCCAAACTCAAAAATTATCCCAAAGGGTAACCCTAGTACTAGATTTAACTCCAAGATTAACCCCTAATGTTAAAACTAATCCATAGTCAAATACACCCAAGCATCACCTTCCCCGCCCCAAAAAAAAAAATACAATAGCTTTTTGTTTAAAAAAAATCTTTATTCTTTCTCACCATACACTGATCCAGGAGAGCTTCTCTGTCTCTGTCTCTCCTTGTCCCCGGCCAGCACCACATGCTGCAGTCACGTGACACCCTGCAACCAGTCACGTGGTGGGAGAGGAGACGGGGAGGAGCCTGCAGCAAATCATCCTGTTAACCAGCGATGAAAAGTGCTGCGTGCTGTGCTGTGAGTGATGGGCAGTTCCAGGGAGGGAGGCACGTGCCCCCCCTTGCCTCATCCTGCGGACGCCCATGCCATACGGTGAAATTCGCTGTTCGATGCAATTCGGTGGCAAGTTCATCCTTTCTGACTAACCCCTAAAATCTTTTTTTCCTCAAATTTTATTACGTAGAAAAAATATATTGTACAATATTGGACATTTTTATAGACCTGCATATGTACACATATGCTATCTGAACCATTTTCGGTTACTAATTTCAAATGCTGACATGAAAAAGACTGGTTACTAGGTAACAATTATGCCAGCAACATCAAGAAGCAGAATTAAGTAGAAATTCTAAAGAGAAGCCAAAGGTGAATGCTATAACACTAGCTACATGGCAAGTACCCAGTGTGAAAACCATTGCATTGATATTGTCAGTAGGAAACATCTTGTCAGAGACAGGATTGCATGTGTGCTCATCAGTGCCAGTCTAATGCCAGTCTAATGCCAGTCTAATGCCAGTCTAATGAAATGGAATAATGAACATTTAAATCATTTACAAACATTCGTAACATTGTCTAAACATTCCAGCTTCCAAATGACAATGGGACACAGTATAAGAGTTAAAGACACACAAACGCTTACATAAGCTATAACTAGACTGCTGGTGCATTACAAATAAAACCACATTATAAAACACATGCTGCTGTTTGTTTTTCTTTATTTGAAGAAATTACGTAAATTACTTAAAATGAAAAATTAAACTTAGGTTTATGGGGCGGAGCTAGCAGCGGCAGCGAGCCGCTGTGTTTTAGACCGGCTCCGATGCAACTTGGGCTGTACTATGGATTTCGCCTCTCATTTGCCCACATAAGGCTCCCAGCTGCCTTCAAAGGGTCTTGGGAGACTCGTGAGACCTGACTGCCTCTTTTCAAGGAGTTCGGAGGTGGATTTTTTTGCCCCAGAGGAGATTCGGGCCTGGAAGCGGCGACCATTTTGGAGGCCCTTGTGTAAGCCTGCGGAGTCTCGATCTTTGGGACACCATCTGGGGCATCCTTGCCTATCGAGCGACTACAAATCGTCCGCACCTCACCTTGCATGTCCACGGAGGTCCTGGGGCAGGAGTCTACTAGGCCCATACCTGTTTTGCCCTGCGGGGACAGGGCCTTCCTCTGGGCCCAAACCGAGGCCTACTACAGTGGTCGGAGAAGGCGATGCTGCGCAGGCCGGAGTGAGTGCTGCCTTTCTCCCAGTTCCCCGCAGAGCTGATAGACGTGCGCCAGGGGGTCCTGCTGCTTTCCCTGCGCTGGACGAGTGGCGCCGGGGATTCTGACCTTCCCGGCGGCGCCTGGTGTTGTGCTGACAGGTGAGTGGGGACCGCCTCCGGCGAGCGCTCTCCTCGTCTCCACCATCCTCGAGGGGCTTCAAATCAAATTAAATATGAGCAGTGAATCTTCTGCCCTGCGCGGCATTCTGCTGATCTGAGCAGGAGAGTGCCCAGCAATTTAAACAACCACCTACAGCATTACCTGATTCCCAGCAAGATCCACATCTGGTAAAAAAAATTCTGCACATACTACACTGTGTGCCCGTATGTGGTAATTTTTCTGGACTGCCCGTATGTATGGTCCACATATATTAATTTTTTCTAAACATCCTACACTGACTGTCTGCGTAATATAATTTTCCTCTGGACACTCTGCACTGACTGCGTAATATAATTTTTTCTACACATCCTGCACAGACTGTCTGCGTAATATAATTTTTTTCTAAAAACCCTGCACTGACTGTCTGCGTAATATAATTTTTTCTACACACTCTGCACTGACTGTCTGTGTAATATAATTTTTCTCTGGACACTCTGCACTGACTGTCTGCGTAATATAATTTTTCTCTGGACACTCTGCACTGTCTGCGTAATATAATTTTTCTCTGGACACTCTGCACTGACTGCGTAATATAATTTTTCTCTGGACACTCTGCACTGACTGCGTAATATAATATTTTCTGGACATGCTATACTGACTAGCTGCATATCATAATTTTTTCTAAACAGGCTGCATTGACTGAGTAAAGTAATTTTTTCGGTGGTCCCCGTAGGGCCCACTACTTCATTATTACAATTTTTTGCACAGGGCGGAGTTAGCGACTGACCGTGGTGACTATGTGATCAGGCGGCCCTGCAGGTAAACGGCGCCACTCAACGGACACCGACCTTTCAACATCACAGACAGAAATGCACACGTACAGCAAACCAACCAGCATATCATGGCCTCCAGCAAAAGTAAGAAACCGGGAGCTAAACCGGACTTTTTTACCCCCAAATCCACCAAGCGCCGCAATGGCACGGAAACCCAAGAAGGAGGAGGATCCCCGTTGGCAGCCTCAGACCTACTTCCCACTGCTGACAATGCAAACCTCTCGACGTTCATATTGAAGATGGAGGCGATGTTCAAAGATCTATCGTCTGCACTGACCTCCCACCTTGACGCAGTTTCAGCTGACATACGGAAGGAGATCCGAGATATAGGAGACAGAACATCCCATTTGGAGACAAAGACGGATGAACTTGCTACGGCTCACAATTGCATGGCGACCACCGTGGAGACGCTGGAAGAACAGATATGGAAATGTGAATCTAAACTAGCGGACCTTGAGGATCGCTCCCGACGTCACAACGGAAAGATAAGGGGCATCCCTGAAATGGTCTATCCAAAGGAATTGTCCTCATACGTCTCAGAATTCTTTACTCATTTACTACCAATCATAGACCCGGAATCCCTGTTGATGGATCGCATCCACCGAGTGCCAAAACCACCATCCGCACCACTAAAGGCGCCTAGAGATGTTATAGTGAGACTTCATTACTATCGTCCCAAGGAAGACATTCTGAAAGCTCTACGCAGCCCAACTGCCCTCGGGGAGGAATATGCCCACCTAGCAGTCTTTCCGGATCTCTCAAAAGCTACACTCCAACTTCGACGTTCGTATCGCCCTATTACCTCTGCACTACGAGAGGCTGATGTGAAATATCGATGGGGCTACCCTACAAAGTTGATAGTGATCCGGGATGGATCCACATCGGTGTTCGGATCACTCGCTGAGGGCCGCGAAGCCCTGGAGGCCTGGGGGCTGAAAATACCCGAAGTGCCAGGAGAACACTCCAAAACAACCAAACGAGTTCGCGCAGAATGGCATAACCGCTGAGTAATAGTAACGACACTGATATTCAACACTCATTTATGTTCAAGGGTGACCGTACCCTTTTCTCTGGTTTACTCAGTAGTTAGTTATGTAATGTTATGTGTGGTTTTCTCATTTTTCTGATTATACAAATGTTTTTTCTATGTTATACACGCGGAACCATGGCGCTGTTTGCCGCAGTATATGCTCCCCCTTTCTCCCCCTTCACTGGAAGGTATCAGGCTTCCTTACAGGGAACCCTTGATGGAGATATTTTTGTTATTTCATGTATATAGTTGTACAGTGCACCAGCACTGGTTTCTTTATTTTTTCTATTCCTTTTTCCTTCCCCCTCTTTTCCTAAGGGCTACTGACGCAGTCGAAACCTATCCCGACTGGAGACATTGAGACGGACGTATGCAAATGTTAGTACTTGGAGTTGCACAACCTTCACGATTCGCAGTCACTATATTAAAACCATTTTATGAAGTTTGTTTTTATTAAAACTCACTTATAATGTGAAAGGCCTCAATCTGCCTGTAAAAAGACATTCCCTACATAGAGATCTGCGCACTCACAATGCAGATATGGTATGTTTGCAGGAGACCCATTTCCGCAGGTTGGACCACCCTAAACTTTTTGCTCCCCAATACACTAGACAATACCACTCACCGTATCGAGCTAAGTCACGAGGAGTCTCTATCTTAATCCATAATAGGGTAGCATTCGAAGCACATAGGATAATTAAAGATCCGGGGGGCAGGTTTGTGATTTTAGTTTGTACGATGAACTCTAAGTTATATACTCTGGTAGCAGCTTATGCCCCGAATTCGTCGCAGAATTTCTGACTCAATTGCTTGACAAAGTTTTGGACGTTCTCTCGGGGGATCTGCTGCTCTGTGGAGATTTAAATGCCTGTATGGATCCCTCTAGGGACCGCTCCGCCTCACAGATATCCTCTTCCGCTACCTCCTCTTCGAATAAACTCAGGTCCATATTACAACAGTACCAATTGTATGACGCCTGGCGTCTCCTTCATCCCTTTGAACGAGACTATACTTTCAGGTCCATGGTGCACAATATTATACCAGATTAGATTATTTTTTGATATTAAACACGCTCCTCCCTCGAGTAATTGACTGTGTTATTCTTCCCTTTACATGGTCAGATCATTCTCCTGTGCTTCTAACGCTGTCAGATGATTATAAATATTACACGAGACCGCCGTGGCGACTTCCAGCACACGTACTCAAACACGACCAGGCTGCTCCAGCGTTGATGAACACATTGACAGATTACTTCACTGAAAACGACACCCCTGACGTAAATCCTTTCACTTTATGGCAAGCACATAAGGCGGTGTTTCGGGGGGAATGCATAAAATGGGCAGCCAAGTTATGAAAAGACTATGTCTCCGCACGATTAGAGCTTCTAGCCTCTATACAAATATTAGATACTCAGAATAATTTATCTCCCTCACCTGCTTTGGCCAAGGAGTTGGATGGAGCTATATGCTCTCTACGAACCCTGGAACCAGATAGATATTTTGGTTCTATGGCCAAGCTAAAAGCAAAGTATTATGCATTCCAGAATAAACCTGGACGCTTATTAGCTCGCAAGCTTAAGCCCTCTAGGGCTCCCACTAAGGTTGCCGCAATTCAAACTGCGCAGGGTCTGATTCATAACCCTATAGCTATTGCAAACGAATTTGCAACTTATTATGAGTCTCTATATAATCTGGCTATAGCCGACTCAACGCCCAACCCGACCGCTGACGACATTAATGCATATCTAGCGAACTTAAATTTACCGTCGCTGACAACCACACAAGCAGAATCTCTGTCAGCTCCTATATCAAAAGAGGAACTCTCCGACGCCATTAAGGCCCTCCCGAAACATAAAGCACCAGGCCCAGATGGACTGACTGATCAATATTACTGATACCACACTTAAACTCAGGTTTATCTTCTGTTTCCATTTTGTGGATTTTTCCCATGATGCAACATTTACTTTATTGCTGTGGTTTATCTTCTACAGTATTTAACAATCGTTATTCTGCAATTCTTTATTCAATAATAGCCGAATTTACCACCGAATTGCACCAAACGGTGAATTTCCCCATACTGTGCAATTTCGTGGCAGTTCAGCTATTCAGAAAGCTGTCAATTCGCCAAATATTGGCGAATTGCCAGCGCAATACGGTGAAGTTTGCCTCAGATTGTCACAATTCGGCAACCTTCAGCACCATTGAAATTGTCCCATAGAGAAGTAATAGTTAACCAGATAATGCTGAACTGGACCGAAGTGCCCAGATTATGTAGAAAAATATACTGTGGAGAGCGCACAAAATAAGTGTGAAAAAATAGGTAAATCAGTCACCGTCACTGAAAGACACCCACATGTATTTCCCTAATACATGTAATTAGAACAGACAAATTTGGAAAAACAGGTGCCCAGCGCTCATGTGACACAGAATAGTAATACTTTTTTTTTTACGTAAAATAAATATTGAGCGTTGTTCACAAAACACCGACTTGTATGTGCAATATTAAACCTCCATATGCACTTCTAGAAAACAAAATAGGTATACACAATAGTGAAGTCCAATATGACAAGATAAATAAATGGACTAGATGGTGACGCTCACACTTCTCTGAGCCTAATAAGGCTTGATGGTTACACCTGTGGGTGTCTTAAACTGCTTGCCCACTAGCCCGAAACGATTCCATGACCCTCGAGGACTAGGATGATGTTCCTCTGTCAGGATGTGCAGGAGGATGTAGATCCAGTGGGATTTCGTGTTGGGGATAATTCCCAGATGAAAACAGTGTCACCAAAATACAGGCCAATTTATTTAAAAAGGGAAGTTTTATTGGTCACAGCAAAACATAATAAAATAACATGGCAATAAGCAACAAAACGCGTTTCACCCATTCATGGAAATCATCAGTTGGTAAAAACAATGGGGAGCATGGCCTTTCCAATGGTATCAAACATGACCAGGTTCGGTGTAAAATATATATTTTATAAAAATAGAAATTTTACTCTCACCTTGCAGTCCTCTCCTCCAGTTTCCAACCCCAATCCTTCTAGATTGTGAGTTCCTATGGGAATAGGGCCCTCATCTCCTCCTGTACTGTTTGTCAAATGTTGTTCAATGTATTGTAACCCTGTCTATACTGTGCCCATTGTACAGCGCTGCGGAATATGCCATCGCTTTATAAATAAAGATTAATAATAATAATAAATATTTTTTAATGTATTAATGCAGCACTATTGTTCACTTTTAAACTATAATGCGACACAATGATCCTGCAGTAAAGAAAAATTTATTTTCAGTTTTAGCTAAAATCGCATATTTTCTCCAAAAAATACAGAACCGTTTCCCATTTTAGTATTTTTAACAAGCGTACCCTATAGCAGTGTTTCTCAAGTGGTGGGTCACGACCCAAAAGTGGGTCACGACCAGGGTCAGACTGGGTCACGGGGCAACTGCCCCCAGGCCTCTCTAATGCCTGGGACCCGCTGATGCATCGTACCTACGGCAGCGAGTCCCAGGCGATGCGGCTACCTCTTAATGTTCCCAGGCGCCACCTGGGACCCGCTGCATCGGGTAAGATACTCTGTAATGGCAAGGTGGGGGGAATCTGAAATGGGAGGTGTGGGGTGGGACTCATTGACTGGTGGCATGTTCTGTACTCCCAACACCAGGAGCCACTGTGCACAATCCACACCTAAGTGAAGCAAAGTATATTTATATAGGCCAGCCTCCCACGGAGGCGTTTTTTGACTGGCTTGGACCAATGGTGCTTTCCCATTGTTCCAAGCTATTTCATTGCTCTCAGTTCCTCTCTGAGGCACTGAAGAGTATAGGTTCAGGAAGTAGGCAGCGCCAGAGACGCGCTGCAGACTTCTCAATCTCTTGGCCAGCTTGAGTTTATCCATGTAATTGGGCAGACTAGATGGGCCGAAAGATTCTTATCTGCCGACATTTTTCTATGTTTCTATGCGATTAGCGTAGCGTTCAGCTACGTAAATTGTGTAGGCTCAAGGAGGGCAGACTGCTGTGAAAAAATAATGTGCGCAGTGGCAGATGGCGAGGAAGTGCGGAGCAGATGAGTTTGTTAATTTTTTTTATAATATTTTATTATTCATTCAGTAGTGATTTAAATTTGAGTTTCTTTTTCTACCATCACCCCAGACTTTGAGATATTTATTAAGAGCAAGAAGTTTTTAAGTTCTAATTAATTTCATATGTTTCAATTACAGTTTATTTTATTGGGTTTTTGCCTCCGCAGCGCTTTCGTTTTCACTAGTTCTGTGATTACTGCCCTATCCATTTTGGAAAGAATCCCTCTTTGTTTACAAAACTGTTTAAAAAGTGCATACATCGTAGAATATTACGCACGTGGTTTTGTGGAATAAATTATAATGTTTCAGAAATTCAATTATTTTTGGGTCGCGACTTAATGACCAAGGACAATTGTGGGTCCTGAGGGTCCACAGGTTGAGAACCACTGCCCTATAGAATATATAACCGCAGAGGCTTGCATGAAAAAATAGCTTTACACCCTGTAGATGATTTAAAAATTATTAAATTCACATTTTTTTTTTACATCTTTAGCATTCTGGCAGGACATGATGTATACATATAATAATGATATATTATGAATCTGCCGAGTCAGCCGTAAAAAAGTATATATAATTTGTCTGGGTCGTATAATAATACATGACTTCAAATCACATTCAAACATGATGAGCAGAAAAATTAGCTTAGCACACAGGTGAAATGGCTAAGCAGTGATGGGGTTAAAGCAAGAAAATATTTTTTTTTACATATTCTTAAAACTTTTTATTAATTTAGTCTAGTTTGTCTATTGGTTAAAGGTGTTTAACTGTCAATTTAAAAAAAAAAATATTCTAGGCATGCATGTCCCTTTAAGTATTACCAATCCCTTTGAAACTGCTGTAAGCAATCTGTGCAATACCACCATCTGCAAGAGTCGTCATACTAACACACATAACTACCACAACTTCTCCTGAGTAGAAAGTTACTTCAGAATAATTTTTAGTACAACTTGTGGACATTGTTACATTGTTAGGTTCTGTACAAAGACGCTTTCAGATTGAAAATTATTTTGGTTTGAGAATATATTTCACAACATCTGTGTGAAAACAATACTTACATCTCAATAAAAAAGCGAAACTAAAGTAACAAAGCTTATTTTGTATTTCTATGTTTTCCTCTTGTAATATTTGCACTTGCAATTACTGACAAGTGAGGATTTTGGTAATCGTTTTCCCCAATACGGTGTATACTCTCAGAACAAAAACTCCACCGGTTTGTAAACTAAACACAATCTTCTATACTGTACTTAAAACCAGGCATTCCACTTGATTTGATAATAGATAATTGTAGTACAGATGTTTTGCAAGCTTTCTTTTACAGCATAATTCGATAAAGCTCAGCAACACAGATATTTTATTCCTGTTTGCTAAATGTCATGGAGAAATGTTCCATGTTCTGCAGAGCCCTACATCAGATTTGTCAATAGTTAGGTCACATAATCAGACTTCACTGTATTATCACTTTGTTGTTGTAAACACACTGTGTAATAAATGGTAAAGGGAAAACTTCCATATGGATAGTGCTCACTCAGTTACAGTTACAGTTCCAAGTTTTTATAAAGCGCTAACAAGTTCCGTAGCGCTGTACAATGGGAGGCAGAATAACAAATATACCTACAGGTTCAACACACAGAACAGTAGGAGAGAGGACCCTGCTCAAGAGCTTGCAATCTCGGTGCAATATACTTTGTGGAACACATGTTTATAGTAGTAACTTTTAGTAAATACACACAATATTATGGTTCTTTGGTGGAACTGGAATCCAGGGAGACAGTAACTCACATTAAACTGTGCCAAAATACTTTTTTATGATACAAGGAGTAATCCAGGTAATTCAAAAATGGAAGTAGAGGCTTAACCCCTTCACTGCTGAGCTATTTTAGCCCCATATGCTGAGCCCATTTTGACTGTTTTGAGCTCACCATCTTTAAACACGATTTGAAGTCATGTTTTACTATAGGACTCAGTCTAAGGCTAGGGTCAGACGAACGCATTTTTCACGTTGTCCGTGAAAAAGTGCGTTCGAACGAATGGACGTATTTTTTCACAGAATACGCGATAGCGGTCATACGATGCGCATTTTCGTCCGTGATTTTGTACGGATCATCAATAAAACCCTTTTGCGTCTGGACGTTATGTTGGCCGGACGTGTGCAGCGTCTGACGTCTCCTAATCACACACACACGCCGCTATGCGGCCGCAGCGCACTCTGTACGTCAGTAGTAGCGGTTTGACGTTCTCGAAAAAATGCGTTCGTTTGCCACTTGCGTTGCACGGACGAACTTTCGTGCGGCCGTTCATCGTATGTTCCCCGGCATTGGACGTCATTTGCTGCTAGCACGGCCGTGATTTCGTGCGGCTAAACGCACGTGAAAAATGCTTTCGTCTGACCCTAGCCTAATTGTATATCCTTTATTTGCAGCAGGCTCAGCAGATCATCATTATGTGTATAGAACTAGTGATGGGCCGAACACCCCTGTGTTCAGTTTGCATTTGAACTCGAACACCCTAAAAAGTTCGACCGCGAGCTCGAACACAATGCATACACCATTAAAGTCAATGGGGCTCGAACGTTTGAAAATTAAGGTCCCCGCCAAGAGGGCATATATGCAAGATATTGGCCATAAAAGGTGTATGGGGGTCCGGGTACTGCCCTGGGGACAGGAAACAATGAGAAAAAAGTAAAAAAAAATCGTTTTTAACCCTTTCACTGCTGAGTGGGAAACATGGGAAATGTTTGACCAACAACGAGTGGGAAAAGTTTGACCAACAATCAGTGGAAATGTTTGACCAACAAGGAGTGGGAAATGTTTATGAATCCTATAGGCTTCAATGTTAAAAATATTTCTGTTTTAATTCAATATCTAATAAACTATTTATTATTATAGTGAGAAAAATGGGGGGTGTTTGTGAGGGTCCTGAAAACGAACAACAGTACTAATGGCCTGCTCTACGGTGGGGTCCGCTCAGGTCTCACAAACAAGGTTTTAGCTTGATTCTGCCATTACAGGGATGAATGCTCCATATGCAAATCAGCCTGCTCTCACCCAGAAAGGGTGGCCAGCACTGATTGCCAAGGACATTGCCTCACAAACACCCCCCTTTTCTCACTGTATGTGTAAAGGGTCATCCAGACGTGGACCCCTTGCTTGATGTGCCTAGAGGGGTGTCAGCTATACCCTCCTGATGAGGCCCAATAAGGCCAAAACGATCGTTGGGGGTTGCTGCACCTCTCATGCAGGGTTGACGTCCTTGGCAATTAGTGCTGGCCACCCTTTCTGGGTAAGAGCAGGCTGATTTGCATATGGAGCATTCATCCCTGTAATGGCACAAGCAAGCTAAAACCTTGTTTGTGAGACCTGAGCGGGCACCCACCATAGAGCAGGCCATTAGTGCTGTTGCTCGTTCTCAGGACCCTCACAAACACCCCCCTTTTCTCATTTATTGCTTTATTCTGCAGTAAAGAGTCTCTGTAGTTTTGGATTTTTTAGGATCTTTAAAGCATTTTTTGGAGAAAAAACAATCTAACTTTCCTCGAATGTCCCGAAAAGTTCGACGTTCGTGAATTTTCGACAGCCGATGTTCGAATCAAACTTCGAACCGGCAGCCCATCCCTATATAGGACATGTGCCATCAGAATGTTAAAACAAAAAATGTCCAAAAAATGTAACTTTCGATTCAGATTTCAATAATTTACAGCTTGCAAAAACTTCTAATTTTATCATCCAAATATTTCTGGGTATATATTCTATGGGGGTACTATATGGAAAAAAAAAATTAAATGGAAACCTGTTACATTTTTTTTATGAGAAAATATGCAATTTTAAACAAAACTGGAAAAATCTATTTTTGCAGTTGTTGTGGAAGGTTATGTTGTGTGTTTTTTGACAACATAAATACATCATCCCAACAGTATAGTGGACAGAGCATCATGATTTTGGGTTGTTTGCTGCATCTGAGCCTAAATGACTTGCCATCATCAATGGGAAAATGATTTCCCAAGATTATTAAGATATCCTAGAATAGTGTTTCCCTACTCTGTTCCCAAGTAGGGATAGGCTGGCGGTTCGATGCGAACATGAGTTTGCATCGAACATTGGCCGTTCGACCGTTCGTTGAACAGTGAACATTTCCACGTGTTTGCCACGTGCTCGCCCACAATGCACCACAATGGACCACAATGCACTTTTCCACTGGCCTGAAGCTTGTAATTGGCTACAGCCTTGCACCTGACCACAGGTCAGGTGCAAGACAGGTGCAAGACTATGCCAATGAGGGCTCAGAGTCCTGATTGGGCAAATTTTGCCCAATCATGGGCTCACAGAGCTAAGTCCCTCACCACACTATATAAGGCTTCCCCGCAGCCCCAGCATGTGTGTTGCAGGAGTGAATCAGAGAGGAGAGGAGAATGTTGCATATCAGGGTGTATCACTGAGTTATACCAGAGTTCTGGAATTTGAATCTGTGTTGTGACGGGACGGCCGCCACTATGCTGTAGCGCAGTACAGCAGTTCAAGTGTTTATTTATTTGTGTGTTATTAAAAGTTCGTTAGCCCTTATTTTTATAAGTACCCCAATGTGCTTTTCCCTGTTCTTCCCCTGTTCACCGCTCATTCAGAGCCACAGAAAGTTCACCAGACGAGCTGGCACCGAGCCTCAAGATAAGGGCTGCACCCACCAGGGGGGCCCCAGGTGAACAAACGGAAATTGGGCCATGGCTCCAGGCAGTGGCAGAAATCACCCCGGGAGGGCTGAGGGTGGACCAGGGGAGAACAATGTATTTTTTCCCCATAAATAAGCTGTGTTCTCCAAGAAAAATAAATCACTCGTGTTTGAACCTTTACTCCTGCCTTGGCTAGTAATTGGGGATAACAGGGCTTTGGGAACCGAGACGCTTCAAGGACCTCTCTACAGCGCTGCAACCTCGGGGTATTCTACGAGCACCAGCGGCACCTCGCTACCACACTACCGACCTCCAGGTGTACTCGGCGCTGACGGCGGATCTACTCACCGCGAGTACCGGGATCCGTCACATTGGCTGGCAGCCTGGTGGGATCGGCTGAGACCAGACAAGCAGGGGGAAATACAGCCGGTGGCTTGACCCCGGTCTCAGCCACCGCAACACGCCGAGCATCCGGAGCGGCCGCCATCCGGGGGGAGATTCTGAGACCAGCCCAGCAGGGGGAAAAACAGCCGCTGGCTTGACCCCGGTCTCAGACACCCCTGGGTCCAAGAGGCGGACACCCCAAGTAACGGCCATAACCCCGTATGGCCCAGCACTACGAGGGTCTTAAGCGCACGGTCCTTAAAGAATTGCTGAAAGCCAGAGGCAAGATCCCCGGGGGCAAACCGAAGGTGGTCATCATCAGCGAGTTTATGGAGGATGACCGTGCTTGTATGCCTCCCTCCGAGGGCTCTGAGACCTCAGAATGGCGGCGAGAGGTACAGTGGCGGCTGGCCCTGTACGGAACAGACCCCTCCGCCGACATCATCGGGAGGGTCTTGGCAGATACAGACAGACTCCGCCAAGCAGAAATGCAGCAATGGTCCGCTGGGTCACTGACTCCCCAGGGCAGCACCGGACCCCCCAAGCAAAAGATTCCCTTTGCCGCCTTCAAACTCTTCCCGGAGGGAAGCAAAGATATTGACGGCTTCCTGCAAGATTTTGAAAGACAATGTGCCCTGCAAGAGGTGGCGCCCGAGATTGGGTACCTCTACTGACGAGTAAGTTGACGGGCAGAGCGGCTGAAACTTACCGGGCTGTGGCGGATGAGGACTGCATGGTGTACGAGCGGGTCAAGGAACACCTGCTGGCCCGCTATGCGCTCACCCCCGAGGCGTATCGAGTCCGGTTCCGAGCTCTAAAGAAAGGGACCCATGACTCCTACGTGGAATGGGGGCACCGCGTGCAACAGGCCGTCCGCAGCTGGATCCAGGGATGCCAAGCCACCCACCCAGACCAGATCATCCAACTGCTCTTGCTGGAGCAGTTCTATAACTATTCACCTCCAGAGGTCCGGGATTGGGTGCGAGACCGACGTTCCCTTACCCTGCCCGAAGCTACCCGCCTCGCCGATGAATACCAGGACGCCAGGCGAGTACCTCCTCCTGACATCCGGCCCCCACCTCCCCAGTTCCATCCAGCACCCCAGCCTCGTACCGCACCCACCGAGAGAGCACCCGGCCCCCGACAATCCACACCCTGGTTCCTCAGACCGGTCCCCAGTGCTATGGGTGCAACCAAATTGGGCATATCCAGGACCGCTGTCAACTGACTGCCAACCGTCCTGCCCCGCATCGCCCAGCACACCCTCTGGGCAGAGCTACGGCATATTGTTGCCAACATGAGCCGGAGCCAGAACCCATAGTGATTCCAGACAAAGACTGGGGCATCCTACATGAAGCAGACCCGATTCAAGCAGCTGCCCAAGATAACCGGCAGCACCATCGCCAAAAGGTTCGGGTGAATGGACGGAGTTCCAATGGCCTGTGGGACACCGGCGCAACCCTTACCCTGGCACAGCCCCACCTTATTACCCCGGCTGCCTCCACAGAGTCACCGGCGGCCATGTTTACCGGATCCCTACGGCCCGCATCCATCTCGATTGGGGCACGGATGCCCGGGACTTGGAAGTTGGGATCATGAAAGACCTACCAACTGAAGTACTACTCGGCAACGACCTTGGTCTGCTGACCTCTACTTTTGAGGACACCCACCCTGGCGGGGTATGCCCCGTCACCACCCGTCATCAAGCAAGGAAGGCTCCGCACACAGACTCCGAGGGGACCGCAGTAAGTGAGACCAGCCCAACCCTTGGCCCTGACAATACCCCCTCCCTGACCTGGGATTCCCCGACAGACTTTGCCCAAGCCACCAGGGAAGACGTCACCCTTGCCTCTTACAGACAACAGGCTGGGCGGGATCCGGGAGGGGTAGGGGAAGTGAGATTTGCCTGGGACCAGGGGAAGTTGTATAGGACCTCCGGGGGAGCGAGGAGGGGAGTGGACCAGGTACTCCATAGGCAACTGGTAGTGCCGGGGAGATATCGGCGCGATCTGTTGAAGATTGGGGATGATATTCCCCTTGCAGGCCATCTGGGGCACAGGCGGACACTGCACCGCCTGACCCAGAGCTTCTTCTGGCCCGGGTTATCCGGGGATGTTAGGGACTATTGCCGGACCTGTGAGGTATGCCAGTGGGTAGGAAAGAGGGGGGACACCCGGAAAGCAACCCTGAGACCCCTACCCATAGTGGGAGAACCCTTTAGACGGGTGGCGGAGGATCTGATAGGACCCCTGGCGGTGCCTAGTATTACGGGCAAGAAGTATATCTTGACCGTAGTAGACTACGCCACCAGGTACCCAGAGGCCGTGGCCCTCCGAGATATCCACGCAGAGACCGTTGCCGGACCTCTGCTACAGATATTCTCCAGGGTCGGATTTCCCCAGGAAATCTTGTCTGACCAGGGCACGCAATTTACGACTGAGGTGACCCTGCAGCTCTGGAGACTGTGCGGGATTAAACCCCTGTACAGTTCCCCTTATCACCCGCAAACCAACGGGCTCTGCGTGCGGTTTAACGGGACCCTCAAGCAACTCCTTCGCACCTTTACCATGTCCCATAAGGACTGGGAACGCCACTTGCCCCATCTGTTGTTCGCGTACAGGGAGGTACCCCAGGAAGCCACTGGCTTCTCTCCCTTTGAGCTGTTGTACGGCCGGAGAGTCCGAGGCCCCTTGGACTTGCTCCGGGAGCACTGGGAAGGTGCTCTGGCCGAGGAGGGGACTTCGGCCATAGATCATGTGCTTGAGTTTAGGGACCGGCTGCAGGAATTGACCGCCCTGGTACGGGACAATCTCCAAGCGGCCCAAACCAAGCAGAAGAGGTGGTATGACCGGTCGGCTAGGGACCGCACCTTCCAGCTAGGGCAGAAAGTGTTAGCGCTCCGGCCGGTCAAACAAAATAAGTTGCAGGCAGCCTGGGAGGGACCCTACAAAATTATAGAGAAGATCTGTGATACCACCTTCATCGCAGCCAGATGTTCGGATGAAAGGCTCCAAAGAACCTTTCATGTGAACATGCTGAAACCATTTCATGAAAGAGAAGAGGCAGTAGCCGCCATCTGTGCACCGGACGTGGGGGATCTGGAGGATCTCCCCCTGCCGGTACTGCCTGGGGATCCGAACGCCCAGGGGATAGCTGATGTCCGGTTGGGTGAGGGACTCAGTCCACGCCACAGGGAACAGGCTCAGCAGGTGCTACGGGAGCACCGAGACCTGTTCTCATCCCGCCCCGGCTACACCTCTGTAGCTCTGCATCGGGTCGATACCCAGAGTCAAACCCCCTTGCGGCAGACGGCATACCGAATCACCGATGCAATGAGAGACGGGATGCAGAAGGAGATCCGCGAGATGCTGGATCTAGGGGTAATAGAACCATCCGAGAGCCCATGGGCCTCCCCGGTGGTTCTAGTACCCAAGAAGGATGGCACTACCAGGTTCTGTGTAGATTACAGAAGGCTCAATGAGCACACCGTTACTGATGCCTACCCCATGCCCCGGGTAGACGAGCTCTTGGACTGCATTGCCCAGGGTCACTTCCTCACCACCATTGACTTGTGTAAGGGGTACTGGCAGATTCCCCTTGCCGAGGAAGGTGTGCCGAAATCGGCATTCGTCACTCTGTTTGGCCTGTACCAATTTCGGGTCATGCCATTCGGGATGAAGAATGCCCCGGCCATGTTCCAACGCATGGTTGATTGGCTGCTAGAGGGGATGCAGGACTTTACCAGCGCCTACCTAGATGACATAGCCATCTTTAGTAACACCTGGGAGGAGCACTTACAGCACTTACGGGCAGTACTGGAACGCCTTGGCACTGCAGGTCTGACAGTCAAACCAGACAAGTGCCACGTTGGCATGTCCGAGGTCCAGTACTTGGGCCACCGGGTGGGCTGCGGAAGGCAGCGCCCGGAACCCGCCAAGGTTGAAGCTGTCGCCCAGTGGCCCACACCCCGCACTAAGACCCAGGTGTTAGCATTTCTAGGTACGGCGGGGTACTACCGCCGCTTCGTCCCCAACTACAGTGCCATTGCCAAACCCCTGACTGACGTGACCCGCAAGAACCTTCCCCGACAGGTACTGTGGTCCCCTGAGTGTGAGGAAGCCTTCCAGCAGCTCAAGCGAGCCCTGGTGGAGGCCCCCGTGTTGACAGCTCCTGATTCAACTAAATGTTTCGTCGTCCACACAGACGCTTCTATGTTTGGACTGGGAGCGGTGCTGAGCCAGGTCGGTGAAGATGGGCATGACCACCCGGTTGCCTACATCAGTTGGAAACTTCTACCCAGGGAGGTTGCCTATGCAGCAATCGAGAAGGAGTGCCTAGCCCTGGTATGGGCACTGAAGTAATTCCAACCCTATTTGTATGGGCGCTCCTTCACGGTCCTCACAGACCACATCCCCTAGTATGGCTGAACCGAGTGGCCGGAGACAACGGCAGGCTCCTGCGGTGGAGCCTGGCCCTACAGCCCTTCAACTTTACTATCCAATACCATCCTGGTAAGCAAAGTGCCAATGCGGATGGGCTATCCCGACAGACTGAAGTTGAGACCTAAAGTGGGGTCCGTGGACATCCCCAAGTGGACCCGCAGAGGGTCTCACCGGGTCTGCCAACTGGTAACTTGGGGAGATATGTGACGGAACGGCCGCCACTACGCTGTAGCGCAGTACAGCAGTTCAAGTGTTTATTTATTTGTGTGTTATTAAAAGTTCGTTAACCCTTATTTTTATAAGTACCCCAATGTGCTTTTCCCTGTTCTTCCCCTGTTCACCGCTCATTCAGAGCCACAGAAAGTTCACCAGACGAGCTGGCACCGAGCCTCAAGATAAGGGCTGCACCCACCAGGGGGGCCCCAGGTGAACAAAGGGAAATTGGGCCATGGCTTCAGGCAGTGGCAGAAATCACCCGGGGGGGGACTGAGGGCGGACCAGGGGAGAACAATGTCTTTTTTCCCCATAAATAAGCTGTGTTCTCCGTGAAAAATAAATCACTCGTGTTTGAACCTTTACTCCTGCCTCGGCTAGTAATTGGAGATAACAGGGCTTTGGGAACCGAGACGCTTCAAGGACCTCTCTACAGCACTGCAACCTCGGGGTATTCTACGAGCACCAGCGGCACCTCGCTACCACACTACCGACCTCCAGGTGTACTCGGCGCTGACGGCGGATCTACTCACCCCGAGTACCGGGATCCGTCACATGTGTCTTGGCACTGCCAGCTATCACGGCGTATCATTGAGTTATACCAGAGTTCTGGGAATATAAAATCTGTGTCTTTGCACTGCCAGCAATCAGGGTGTATCACTGAGTTATAGCATATTTCTGGAAATTTGAATCTGTGTTTTCTTGACACTGCCAGCTATCAGGGTGCAGGGTGTATCACTGAGTTATACCAGAGTTCTGGGAATTTGAATCTGTGTCTTGGCACTGCCAGATATCAGGGTATATCACTGAGTTATACCAGAGTTCTGGAAATTTGAATCTGTGTCTTGGCACTGCCAGCTATCAGGGTGTATCACTGAGTTATAGCATATTTCTGGAAATTTGAATCTGTGTCTTGACACTGCTAGCTATCAGGGTGTATCACTGAGTTATACCAGAGTTCTGGGAATTTGAATCTGTGTCTTGGCACTGCCAGCTATCAGGGTGTATCACTGAGTTCTACCAGAGTTCTGGGAATTTGAATCTGTGTCTTGGCACTGCCAGCTATCAGGGTGTATCACTGAGTTATACCAGAGTTCTGGGAATTTGAATCTGTGTCTTGGCACTGCTAGCTATCAGGGACAGATTGTATCACTGAGTTATAGAATACCACAGTTGAATCAGAGTTCATCTGTATCTTTAATCTGTATCTTTATCTATCCAGAGTTGAATCTGTGTCTTGCCAGCTATCAGGGTGTTGCAGCCTGCAGGAGAGGAAGTGAATCAGAGAGAGAGTAGAGGACATTGGCAGCCTTGCAGGGAAAATATCAGTGAAATCGCTGACTTTTGAGAGTTCTGAATATCTTTTATCTAGATAACACAGTTGAATCAGAGTTCTGCATATCTCCAATCTTTATAACAGAGTTGAATCAGAGTTCTGTATATCTTTAATCTATATATCACTCACCATGTCAGAAAGACCAAAAAGGACAGGCAGACGCTCCCAGACACAAATAAGAGGGCAAGCAGCCTCTGTGCCGGAAGGCTGTGCCCCTGGTCATCGTGGACATGGTGCATCCTCTGCAGGGACATGCTTGTCCTTGTTTCTAACCGGTGCTGGCCGTCTTTAGCAGCAGCAACATACAGAGGATTTGCAGGATTGGCTAACCAGGCCATCCTCATCCTCCGAGTCCTCTGCCAGCCAGGCTTGTAGTTGTTTACAGTCCACCTCAGCTGCCAAAACATCAAATTTAGCCTCTATGTCCACAGCTACTCCTGCCGTAGCCTCACCATCATACACGGAGGAGTCAGCTGAATTGTTTGACTACAATGACAGTGACATGCTGCTTGAGGATGAGCAGCAACTACAGTGCTCTGATTCAAACTCTGAGGTTGAGGAGGGGTATAATCAGCCTAGAGGGAGGGGGTGCCAGTGACACACAAAGAACTGGCACTCATGTTTCCCCAGCAGCTGCAGCATACTGCCAAGTTGGCTCCAGTGACGAGGAGATAGGGGGTGATGACAATGATGATGAGGTCACTGACTCCACCTGGGTGCCTGATTGAACAGAGAAGTCAAGTGAAGAGAAGGCACAACAAAAACGAGGCACAATGTCCTTTATGAGCAACCGTAGCCAGTCCAAGGCATCAGATGTCAGAGCTGCTCAGGTGCAGACCGCTGTTGTCTCAAAGCACACGTCCAGGAACTCTGCTGTCTGGGAGTTCTTCACGACATGTGCAGCAGACCGCAGCATTGCTATTTGTAAGCTATGTCTGAAGAGGATCAAGCGTGGGAGAAACATCAGCCGCTTGGGTACCACATGCTTGAAGCGACATATGACCACCTGTCACGCATCCCGTTGGCACAACACTTCCCATCGGTCCTCATCTGTCTCTACCCCCACTATATGTCATGCCATGTCTACAACCTCCACTGACAGGGATGATGTTATAGTAATGGGTGTACCAGGTCCTTCCTCAGAATGTGACAGTATCCCATCAGCTGCACATTTATGCAGTCAGATCTCATTGCCCCAGCTGCTGCAGCGTAAGAAAAAATATAGTCCCAACCATCCCCTTGCACAGCGTCTAAATGCCAGCTTGGAAAAATTACTCGCATTACAGCTGCTGCCTTTCCAGCTGGTGTACTCTGCCTCCTTCCGTGAATTTGCCGAATGTGCTGTACCACAGTGGCAGGTTCCAAAATGCCAGTTCTTTTCATGGAAGGCCATTCCAGCACTATACCAGCACGTGCAAGACAATGTTATGGAGTCATAGGGAAAGGCAGTCAGCATCAAGGTGCACATTACTTTAGACACCTGGTCCAGCAAGCATGGATAGGGCCGTTACATTTCCTTCACGGCACACTGGGTAACTCTGCTTGCAGCTGGGAGGGATCCAGAACGGGACTCTGTGCTGGAGCTTGCTCATCCACCACGCCTCCAGAAAGCTGCTTATATGAGGTCTGTCTGCTCTACCACCTCTTCCTCCTCCTCCTTCTCTGTCTCTGTCTCTGGCAAAGTGGCAGTTAAACTGACGCGTGGCAGGGGGTACGCAATGGTTCAAGCAAAAACATGCCATACTGTGCTTGAGCTGGTTTGTTTAGGGGACAGGAGCCACACCGGGCCAGAAATTCTGTCAGCTCTGCAGGGGCAGGCGCACAGATGGTTAACACCATGCCAACTTGAGCTAGGAATGGTCGTCTGTGATAATGGCAGCAACCTTCTCTCCACCCTATGCCTGGGTAAGTTGACGCATGTACCATGCCTAGCACATGTCCTAAATCTGGTGGTCCAGCGTTTCCTAACCAGGTACCCAGGGCTGGCAGAGCTTCTCAGCCAGACCAGAAAAGTCTGCAGCCACTTCAGACGGTCTTTCCCAGCAAGTGTTCGCCTGGCAGAAATTCAAAGAGAATTCCACCTTCCCACAAACCGTCTGATTTGTGACATGCCCACCAGGTGGAACTCGACATTGGCAATGGTGCAGCATCTGCACAAGCAGCAGAGGGCCATCAATGAGTACCTGTGTGAGTATGGCACAAGGACAGATTCAGGTCAACCTGGTTCGCCCCCATAGTGGCTGATGATCAAGGATGCATGCACTGTACTGTCACCATTTGAGGAGGCAACGAGGATGGTGAGTAGGGACAGTGCATGCATCAGTGACACAATTCCTTTAGTGTTCCTGCTGGAGCGCACTTTGGGGGGAATTATAGATGTGGCACTAGAGGCAGAGCAGTGGGAGGAAGAGGAGGACTTCGCTAGCTCTCAAGGCCCCAGTCTTTATGCAGACAGCATTCCTGCGGGTCCTCAGATCAGACAGGAGGAGGATGAGGAGGAGAAGGAATATTTAAGTTGTGTGGGCATTGAAGGTGGGGATTCCTCAAGGGAGGGTTTTTTGTCCCCAGAAACCCAAGGACTAGTACGTGGCTGGGAGGAGGTAGTGCACGATACGATCATCCTCAACGACCAGGAACACTCCTGCAAATTTTTAGTCCACGACGCCCAGGGATGTCAAATGTAGGCACCCATTCCCAGCATCTTCACCATATGGTGCAGGACAACCTAGGGGCAAGGGCAGACCTGGATACCTTTACAGCAGATGATCCACTGGCTTACTGGGTGTTGAGATTGGATCACTGGCCAGAACTTAACCAATATGCTATGCAGCTACTAGGTTGCCCTTTATCCAGCGTGCTTTCTGAAAGGACGTGCAGTGCCGCTGGAGGTTTTGTCACGGACAGAAGAGTGCGTCTGTCCACCGACTCTGTAGACTGGCTGATATTTATAAAAATGAATCAGTCCTGGATCAGCAGCTATCACTTCCCTGATGCTGATGTAATTGAATAGATTGGGGATCTCTTCTGCATTCCCAAAACCTCCACCACTGCACTCTTCCACAATACCTTAGAGGGGTTACGGTGTGAAGGCACTAGCTGGCACCAAAGGCCCAATATTTGGGTGCACTGACGCATGTACCAGATTCATATCATTGTAATATTTGATGGCAGGGTCCACTCCTGCACTCTTCCACAATACCTCAGTTACGGTATGAAGGCACTAGCTGGCACCAAAGGCCCAATATTTGGGTGCACTGACGCATGTACCAGATTCATATCATTGTAATATTTGATGGCATGGACCACCCCTGCACTCTTCCACAATACCTCAGAGGGGTTACGGTGTGAAGGCACTAGCTGGCACCAAAGGCCCAATATTTGGGTGCACTGACGCGTGTACCAGTTCATATCATTGTAATATTTGACGGCAGGGACCACCCCTGCACTCTTCCACAATACCTCAGAGGGGTTACGGTGTGAATGCACTAGCTGGCACCAAAGGTCCAATTTTAATGCACCTGTTGTTACTTTCATCCAAAGCCTGCATAAGTTTCACCATAATTTAGCCCAAAAAATCACTAAACTTGTTCTGCGTCTCCTAAAACGTCTCCTCTTTTCCTTACAGGCTGCTGCCCCAAGCAGTTGTTTATGAATAGATTAAAGGAAAACCTTTTACCGTCATTTGAAATGTCATGTTTTTCTTTTTAAATGTTTCTATACATCCTACATCACGGGCAGGTTATGGGGACCTCCTTGGAACGATATTTGAAGGAATTTTTTGTTTTTATTCTTAACCTTTATGTCATGGAAAAATCACTGTTCTTTTAAAAACATTTTTTTTAACTTTTTTCCTTGTTTCCTTTCCGCCAGGGCATTACCCGGACCCCCATACACCTTTTATGGCAAATATCTTGCATATATGCCCTCTTGGAGGGCACTCTAAAATTCGAACGTTCGAGTCCCATTGACTTGCATTGAGTTCGAATTGTGTTCGAATTCAAACTTTTTCAAATGTTCGTGTTCGAATGCGAACCGAACACGGGGGGTGTTCGGCCCATCACTATTCCCAAGGACTCCTAAAGGACTCCTATCAGGCCAGATTTTAAAGGAACACTCCAGGCTGAAAATCACCCCCCTTTTTTTTTACATTATATTAAACCTATTGCCCTAACTAATCATTCAGTACATATATATATTTTTTTAATGTTATACTTACCCTAAAAATTACACTTTTCCAACGGCGTTTTTTTTTTTTTACTCACCTACCTCCTCTTCCGCTCCCGTCGTGTTAAAGTTGGAACTTGGCTTAAGGTTTACGTGCAAAGCGCGCATGCGAGCCTATCACGTAAACCAGCCAATCAGCCCATTCAACCGCGCATGCGTGGAGCAGCGCACTTTCACAAGCGGTGAGGTGAGCTGAAGTTCACCCCGCCTGCTCGTCTAAAAACTCTTAGGCGGAGAAGAAGGAGGAGGAGACGGCAGCAGCTCCAGCTCCTTCTCCTGCGCGTTCCCGCGACTCTGCTGGAGTGGTGGGACGTCATCGCGCTTCTATCGCGATGACATCCCAGCTTTGCAGAGAGTTCCAAAACGTGGGGACCTTGAAACCCAATCGGCTGATTGACAGCTGGGAGGACAGAGTAAAGTCCACCGCTTCTCTCAGCAATATCAGCCGATCGGGAAAAGGTAGAAGGCTGGGGAAAAAAATGGGATACTTCTGGCAATATGACCACCTTAAAAAGCTGAGGTGGTCATATTGCCTGGAGTATCCCTTTAAGGATTGCCTTGGGGAAATGCACACTGAATACTGCAACTGCTGAGCAGCAAATCATATCACCTGTGTAATTCCTCAGATATTTGCCAAACAAGGTCTGTTAGGGGTAATCGAGGACAGGGTTGGGAACCACTGTTTTTACGGATAATAACAGGGTGGCTGTGTGCCAGCCGAAGGTCAGTAAAAGATGGTTGATGCAGCAAGACATTTATCCTAAACATTGAAGCTAAATCCACTACAAAATTATTTCATAAACGGAACATCAAATTTTTGGCATGACTCATTCAAGACCCAGACATTAACAGTAATAGAGATGCTGCGGAATAACGTCAAAGCAGATATAACAAGAATATGACTGAGGTGAAGCAGTTCTGTAAGGAAGAGTGGTCCAAAATGCCTCCTGAACAGGTCTAAAATTCTGCTACTGGAAATGCTTGTTGAGGTTATTGTTGCAAAAAAAAGGATCAACTAGCTATTAAAGCGAAGGGTTCTCTTACTTTTTGAATTGAACTATTTAATGGGATGTGTTAAATGAAGACATTAAACCTTATAATTGTTGTTATCTTAAGCACATTCAGGGTTATTCAAAAAGATCCGAATGGCTGGCGAATGGGAACCGAATGCTGAAAATTAGCGTTCGGTTACCTTTCTTGGCCATTCGGCTATTCAGAGAGCAGGCGAATTACCTGCACATGCGGTGCCTGTTCGGTGCCTGTTCGAGTGCAGTGAATCCCCATAGAAAAGCAATGCTTCAGCTATTCAGAGAGCAAAACCCAGCAGTGAAAAGTTACCGAATTGCCCTGCCATTCGGTGGTTTCATGCGGCAGATTTATTCAGGCGAATCCTATAGGCTTCAATGTTAAAAGTATTCCCGTTTTAATTCAATATCTAATAAACTGTTGATTATAATATTCTGCAGTAAAGAGTCTCTTTATTTATAGATTTTTTTATTTATTTATTTTTTTAACTTTACTTATTTTTTCTGTAACAGTCCTTTCTATTATCAATCATTGGACCTCATATGTAAATTTCAGACATTTTCACTCAGTAGTTAATTTGCAAACAGCGTTTCACTTTTCAAACATTCAAGCAAACAGTTTTTCTAATTTATTTACTCCATTCGTCTGCGGTGTCTGCTTTTTCTGGCGGCTGAGCTGCGTGTGATCGGCTCCTGCTTGGGTTTTTCCATTGTTTTCGGCAGGTTAATCCAGATGTTATTGCGGGTTTAGGTGTGCGTTCGCCCTCATTTTGCGGTGAGTTTTCGGCGACTTTTCCCTGCATTTCGGCAGCCCTGTGGTGCTTGCTGAATACACCGCAGGGTGGCCGAAATGGGATCGCCAAATCGTACCGAATTGAAGAGAACAAAAAGTCACCAAACGTGCGTTGGTTTTTCGATTCTCTTTGAATAACCCTGATTGTGTTTGTCTATACTTGTGACTGATGAAGAGGCGATGACATTTCATGTCCGATTCATGCAGATCTGAGGTGTGTTAGTTTTTAAAATACAAGGGGCCACATTACACTCCTAACTCTAAAACAGGAGCGCTAGGGAGGAAAAACTGCGCCTGCAGTTTTCCCCCTAGTGACCCCGTTTTAGCGTGGAATTACAATGCAGGTGCTTAAAAACCTGCCTGCATTGTTACTGGCACAAAGCCCTGGGATGCTTGCGGTGTTAACGGATTCTGCAGAAGCGGAATCCGTTAACATCAAGTCCTGGCTGTGGTTAACTTTCCGCTAACCAGAGCCGGACGTTAATCAGCACTAGTAGATTGTAATCCTAATGCTGATTAACACTTTACGCTCCCCATGTTAAGTATAGGGAGCGCAAAGTACAGTAACCTCGCTCTGGAAAGCGCAAGATACCAAACGCAAACGGGTTACTTAACCCATTAGCGTTTGGATTGTAATATGCGTTAGCCACCGCGGCTAACGTTAATGCTCACGCAGGTGAGCGTTAATGTTAGCATCAAGATTGTAATGTGGCTCAAAATGTTTTTTAAGTGGGAAAAAAAATGTAAAATACAGTGTTGTTTCTCAAAGAAAAATACAAAGGGAATGCGGTAATGAGTGTGGTGTGGTCAGGAAATGGTGAAACCAGAAGGAGAAAGTAAATTTTTGGGCTGACTGGTAGTATATTATATAGTATATGATTTGTTAAGATTTTCAAACATTGATTAGTAGGCTTCATAGTTTTATATGTGATGGAATGGATCACTAACTCAGCTCCCCACTACCTGTCCTCACTAATCACCAAATACACCCCAGTTCGCTCCCTAAGATCAACCAGTGAAATGCGCCTAGCTTCTCCCCGCATCACCTATTTCCACGGTAGACTGCAGGATTTTTCACTTGCAGCCGCCATCCTCTGGAATGCTCTTCCTCGTACTGTCAGACTTTCCCCTAGTTTCCCTTCCTTCAAACACTCTCTTAAGATATCCCTATTTAGGGAAGCCTACCACCCGACTCATTAATACACCTCGCTGCCCCAACCAGTCCATCACTCTCACCTTGCAGTCCTCTCCTCCTGTTTCCACCCCAACCCTTCTAGATTGTGAGTTCCCACGGGAATAGGGACCTCATTTCCTCCTGTACCGATTTATCAAATGTTGTTCAGTCTCAATGTATTGTAACCCTGTCTATATTGTGTCCACTGTTCAGCGATTCGGAATAAGCTGGTGCTATATAAAGTATAATAAAAATAGCATAATAATTTATCTCCAATATCTCTCTAAATAGACTCCCCGCCACATCCCCACATGCCATTCTGTGAAATATAAACAACACTGAATTTACAGTAAAAATGTATTACAATTGTTCTGAAGGGCAATGACTCTGCTAGCTCTCTGTGCAATATCAACAATATCTCTCATTCTTTATGGACAATTTGTGATGTATTTCTATGCAACTACTTCATGTTCTTTATTATTGTTCTATTTTTTTTCTTAGAAGAAGCAATCACTTATTAATTTAAATGATGTTAACTAATCCAGCTTGAAGTAAAAAGAAAAAAAAATCAAGATTATCTCCACTATTTAATGTTAACGTATGGCCAGTAAATGGATACGCTGTGAAAACCAAACAAAGAGAGCATCTGTCTGCTCTTACAAATGTTATACTACATCAGAATACCATTATCATCGATGACACAGCCGGCTGTAATGTGCTTTGGGCAAAACACAAATATGTGCCAGTAGTTTCAGTATAACTGGCAGATGCTTTATCATGTAGGAAGATATATGAAACAAGAAAGTACTGATCATGAGTTTAAAGGCTGTAGGGAAAGAAAATCTATGTCTATATAATCTTCCAAAGCTCAGAAGACTATCTATATATATCTACAATATATATATTGCATAACGCAATATAACGCATCTTGTAGATTATAAAAATCAGAAATATGTGTTTTTTTCTTTACATGCCTAGAAGACAACTGGCAGAAGGTTTAGTGATGTAAACTAGGCAATACTGCATGTGCAGAATAACACGGAACTTGCAATCTACCTTGAAACCTTAAAGGGGTTATTCGCAAAGCACTTCGTTGAGCACTTTGGCGATTACATTTTGCTGAAATTATGGTGAATTCACTATTCACTATAGGGTCACCGTAGTGCACTGAAGATAGTCGTCGAAGCCCCACAAAAAATTTGGAGACTGTCGCAAAAGAACGGCAAATTGGCCTTGGCGAAATCCACTGAACTGCAAAAAAAACTGAAACAGGCAGAACTCTCCAATTCTCCTAATCTGTGTTTAAACCAATAAAAATGTATTATGTGTCTAAAAAAATAACAAAATGTAATTTGAAAGATAATAAAAAGGTCCGGTACGGTGAAATTCACCGTTTGGTGCAATTTGGTAGGACGTTTTGGTGCTTGGTGAATAACCACCTTGAGAAACTGCAGTATGTGGTACGCTTGAGTATGTGGTACAGTGATTTACAAAAACTGTGACATAATGGACTTTAATTCCCTTGGGTAAAGGGACAACTTCTGTTTTACTGTTTTCTTTTCTGTTTGTACAAATCTATGTATTATATGCTTTCCACATGACTGTGTAACAGCAGTTTGGAATTGATTGAAAATAAAGACAGTACTAAATTGTAACACTCCGCACCATACCTGGTCCCTGGCAGACCGGCAGTGTCTTGCTCGCTGGCCAAACGCTGAGTGAAATAGTGGCCAATCACGGTCACGTGTCGAGCGCAGTGTGATGACATGGTGCGCGCCAAGTTCAAATAGAAAAGCCTGAGCCCTGGTTCTTTGCCCTGAGGTGGTTTTTCCCTCACTTAGTGCATTCATTGTGTATACTTATCGGATTACCTGTTGTGACTTCTGGTTTGGCTAACGATTTCTCCTGGCTGTTAACCCCAAGGTTCCTGACTGACAACCTGCTGTGGTATAACGACCCTCGGCATTTGGCTGAAGACCCGCTCTGCTAGAACGACACCTGGCATTTGGCTGACGACCTGCTCTGGCATAATGACCCTGGCATTTGGCTGATGACCTGCTCTGGCATTACGACCCCTGATATCTGGTTCATGTATATTTTGGTATTAACCTCTATTGTCTGTTGTTCTGTTGGTGTATACCTCTGGTACTGTCTTTGTTTGAAAAAATAGGTAGAAATCTGGCCATTTAAATGACCGTCAGTGTAGGATAGTTGTTAGGAGTGTAGGATTACGATAGTTGTTATACAGGAATTAGACAGAATATCTAGGAGGTACGTGACATAAATGCTTCATAAATTTTAATAAGATTTGCTGACCTGCAAAACATACATTCCCTCTGTTCCTTTTGATTATTTTCGTTATATGCAACTCTGACATTACATTGGCACTACTAATTTACACCAAATTGCAGTTTGAAAGTTCACGAGTTTAGAATCGCTGTTTCAATCGGGTTGAGCCCCTAGGGGATTGATTTTTTTTCTATACCTAAACCTATGCACAAACTCGAAAGAATGGGGTTCCTTACGTTTTGTACTCGATGGGAGATGGATTTGCAGTAGAGTATTCCAGGGGACGATCGGGAAGAAATCTGGGAAGTGACTGCCATATCCTCGATGTGTTACACACCAGGAACACACATTCAAGATGCTTTTCAGGTGGTATGTGACTGTTATTATTTTGTCACATAGGCAGCAGGACCACCACTGATTTTTGTTGGTGTGGCTGTGGCCAGAAAGGCACATTTATCTACATATTTATTTATTTATAAAGTATTTTACCAGGAAGGATACTGTAGCGCTCATTCCCGGAGGAGCCGCTGAATTTAACCTCGGGTTAGTCTCACCGCACTAGGGAATAAATATACACCAGCACTGTTGTGGATTTATAGATTATATACTTTACTGATCCCAATAAAGCGGCATATATAATGTGAATACGGTATATGAATGGCAGGATTTCGTAATGCGAGAAAAACACACGGCGGCAAAAGGAAAGTTTAACCCCTTCGTTTTAGGAGTGTAAGTCCCGCAAAAGTAATGTCCCAAAAAGGTGTGTGTGTGTGTGCGATTCAGGTACCCGGGTACTATATTCAACTGGCCAGTGAATGGATTGAGCGATTCTTCGACTAGTCACGTTGGGGCCCTGTAGATTTAAACAATACTGCAGCGTGCTTTGTTTAAACTTGGATGTGGCCTGGAAGGCCTCTCACCCATCCGCCGGACAATCTGTTACACTGTCCGATCAAGGATCTCTCTCTGCTTGATTATACTGGAACTCTGTGCCACCGGATCCGCTTCTCCTGCTTGTCCAATTTCGGTAACAAGAATTATGGCCTACCGCCTGCACTCCCAGTGGATCTTCGCGGTCTCCTTACTCGGGGTCCAAACCGGAACGTTGTGTCTGCGCAAAACCTCTTAACGATGTGTTGATAGGTCTCCGCCAGCACTGTCTCTGATTCTCAGCACCCGCAAGGCAGCTCCTGCTCTCTGGCCTGGTCTCAATCTCTGGCAGTCTCACGTGCGTCTTCCACCTTTCGTCGCTCGGCTCACACTGGCTCTCCTTCGACGAGGCTGCGGATGTCCTTCGCTCTCTCCCACCCACTTCCTGTCCCCCCCGCAAAGCATGATGGAAAACGTAGTCCCGTTGCGTCCAGTATACTTTACATTGCGCTTGTCTCCCTCTGGTGGCCAAACCCGAGCAATACATCAACAGAGTTTTTAAACAGCGCTACAATACATTTAGATTTCTCTCGTTTTCGTATGTCCTGGGTGTCCTGGGTGGTGGGAATGCCCAAAAGTTCTGGGTACTGGTGGATGGTTGAGCGAAAGCTGTCCGCAGTTGTTCACAGGTGTATTGCTTTGTATCTCTAGGCCTTCCTTTTATCACGCCCGATTCCGGGGATGTCTAATTGGGAGCAAACATTATTCAATAGGATCACTTTGGCTGCCAGATTGTCTCTGGCCACCAAATGGCGATCTGGAGACATTGCGTGGCTGCCTACAGGAGCTGTGTGCCAAGGTCTCAGATGTCCAGCTTATGGAGGAGCTCATGGCTATAGTCAGGCAGACTACCCGAAAATTTGAAAGGGTGTGGCAGTGGTGGAAGGCATATATGGAATCTGGCCTCTAACCCCACTCACCTCCTGTTTTGGATGGCAGTAGCAATCACCCTTTGTAGCCCCTTGGTCTTAGGCTCTTACATAGACGGTACCCCCCCCCCTCTTTGTTTCCCCAGTATAATGGGGTTTGGTGTTACTTTAATTCATGTGTCTCTGTCATGTACTGTAAGGTATTATGCTTTTGTTGATGTGCCTATATCATGTGATACTGTTAACCTGTGAAAATTATAAATAATTAAAAAAAAATAATATATGCTTGTAATGTAGCAAAACAGAACTGCACCCCACAGACTTCATTAAATAACCTCCTTGCATATCATAATGCGCAACACACATCCACCACTTTTCAGTACACTAGCTGTGTGCTTCCATCAGTACAATTGCAAGAATGTAGAGTATATGACAATTTGCAACAGCTCACCCTGGTGCTTCCTTCCTCCCTGCTGGTCTTGGTGCTCCAGAAGTAATCATTTAGGGTATGTGATCTACAGGCAACCAGATGCTAGAATATATAAGTGCATAAAGAAGCGCCCTAAGAATGCCTAGAGATTAGTAAACAACCAGTTACAGTGACCAGTATTTATAAAACGCTAACAAGTTCTGTAGCATTGTACAATGATTGAGACAGAATAACAAATATACATACAAGTTAAACTTTAAGATACAGAACAGTAGGATAGAGTCACTCAAGTCCTAACTAAGTAGCAGTTCCTTTGAAGAGTTTAATAGATTTTTTCTTCTAAATACTAATATTTACTATACCTAATTTTTCACGACATAAATGCTCAATTATTAAGTGTACAACCCCAGTGGTCACTGCTAAAATTGGAAACATTTTTTACAGTCATTACAGTCAAAGAGACACAGATTATGTTATATCAGAATCAGGGATGCAACGAAAAAATTTACTTTATCACTAATACAATATCTACCATTGAATACCACAAAAATCAAAAAAAGAAAAGCTCCTTCCAATTCACGTCATGTCTGAGGTGTTGAAATTTCAGGGTCATCTTCTGGAGCCCATTTACAAAAGAATTTTGCATTGCTTCAGAATTTAATTTTTTTTTTTAAGAAAGTATTTTACCAGGAAGGATACATTGACATTTCTCTCGTTTTCAAGTATGTCCTGGGTGGCAAGTATGTACCGTTAGGTGTCTTGCCCAAGGACACTTACTGGAGAGGTGCTCTTGCCGGGATTTAAACCTGTGTCTCTACAGTTATAGAGCACTGATGTTACCTCCACTCCATCCAGCCAGTATTGGACCAGATTGACTATTAATATCAGGATATTTTATCTTGGTGGTGAAGGGGTTAAGTGGTATGAAGTGTAGATTGATGCGAAAAACAATGTTAAGCAATTTTAGCATAAGACTGCAACATAAAAATGTGAAAACAAAGGTGTCGGAATACTTTCTGAATGCACTAATGGTATGAGGCCTTGTGAATGCATTCCATTACCATGAATAAAATTGTATATATTACTTCAACCCTAGGTTATAAAGTGTGTGTGTTTTACTTTTTTAGAAATTCTCTTCTATAGCCATAATATTTCAACATTAAAATGCAGCTCCAGAACCTCAGACAATACTTACATTTCCCACTGTGGCTATTTCAGTTGCTGGAATGAAATCATATTAATAAAGTTAAATCTGACACATTTGAGGTTGACTATCTAGAAGTGCTGAATCTTATCTTGACTTCTTCCATTTAGTGTGTACTTGGGAACTATAACTATTAACTATGCTTTCCAAGTTTATGCCTTTCCTGAACTTTAAAGGGTAAGTACAATGTAAAAATATTTTCTTTGTGCATTAAATATTATTTGATAGAGTAATGCAATGTAACAAACTCCTAATCTGAATTTTCCCGGTGTATGTTATTTTAAAGATTGCATTATTTAACTCAACAGAACAACAAAGATGAAAATGTTATCATTGGTAGATTCCGTTTTAGCGAATTAAAAATTTTTATGTATCACCTTTTCATCCATCGCAGGGACTTTATTTCTTGGATTTTAGGATGGACTTTGTATGGAGAAGCATGGTTATATACTGATCTATAACGGACCTATATCTGATCTATGACGGACATTAGGCATGTTTTTTTTCTGACCTTAGGAATGGTGTTTTTCTGGTTGCGAACACCATGCAAATCAATGGGGTTCGAACGTTCGAAGATTAAGGTCCCCTCCAAGAGGGCATATATACAAGATATTGGCCATAAAAGGTGTATGGGGGTCCGGGTACTGCCCTGGGGGACAGGAAACAATGATTTTAAAAAAAAACGCTGTGCACTGAGCTAATTTTTACTGCTTTTGCTCATGTTTAAATGTGATTTGAAGCCATGGGAAATGTTTTTATCACCAATGAGTGGGAAATGTTTGACCAACAATGAGTGGGAAATGTTTGACCAACAAAGAGTTGGAAATGTTTGACCAACAATGAGTGGGAAATGTTTGACCAAGAACGAGAGGGAAATGTTTGATCAACAATGAGTGGGAAATGTTTGAGCAAAATACAGGACAGGGTATACCTGAAATAGGCCAGACGGTATACAAGGAGGCATTCTAACACAAGCCTAAATCGATAAGTGTTAGAGTGGTCAGGGATAGCCAAAATGGTACACAAGGGGTATCTATCATATAAGCCAAAAATCGATCAGAGTTAGAGTGGTCAAGGAATAGCGAAGGACTGGTACATTGGGGTGGTTCTCATACAAGCCAGGTAACAACGGAGACTGAAAATTCAACCAAGCAGTGAATCGCCAGGAGACACTCAGCACTGAGGGAAGCAAACTCCACAACAGGGTGATGAGCCCGATTGCGCTGTCTGTGTTTAAACCCAGCGGGCATGCGTCATCATGTCACACCCCTCCTCCTGACCAGCTTGTGAGCTCCGGAAGCCGGCACAACTCCTGGCACGTCGATGGCACCGCCGGGTGCCGGGGCCCCCTCTGAGTCCCAGACGTGACGGATACACTCATACACACCACACAGTACTGTGTGTTTTATTGCTGTGGAACTGTGTTCTGTCCTTTTTTTATTTTGGAAGGGGGCAAAAAGCTGTTACGGGTTGAGGAAGTTTTCGGGGGGACCCCATCGTGAGGTTCAGTAAGGGGCTCCATCATTTCTGATGGCTGTCCTGTATGCATCCAGTACACAGGTCAGTGCACCCAAATATTTGGCCTTTGCTGCCAGCTAGTGCCTTCACACCGTAACCCCTCAGGTATTGTGGAAGAGTGCAGAGTTGGACCCTGCGGACAAATATTGAAATCATATGCACCTGTCACATTAAAGTGCAGAAAAATTGTGTCTTAGTCGGTGGTGCACGACACCGAGAATCTAACAGGGTTATTCAAAGAGATCCGAATTGTGGCTGAAAGGTAACCGAACACTGAAATTCAGCGTACGGCTACCTTTCCTAGCCATTCGGCTATTCAGAGAGCAGGCAGTTCACCAAATGTTGGCAAATTGCCTGCACATATGGTGCCTGGTCGGTGCCTGTTTGAGGGCTGTGAAATCCCCATAGAGAAGCAATGCTTTGTCTATTCAGAGAACAAAAACCAGCAGTGAAAAGTTGATGAAATGCCCTGCTGTTTGGTGGTTTCATTCGGCAGGTTTATTCAGGAGAATCCCATAGGCTACAATGTTAAAAATATTCCCGTTTTAATTCAATATCTAATTAAACTGTTAATAATTATATTCTGCAGTAAAGAGTCTCTTTATTTTTAGATGTTTTAGGATCTTTTAAGCATTTTTTAAATTTTTTTTTAATTTTTTTTTTCCCCTCGAACTTTCCGCGAACGTCCTGGAAAGTTTGAAGTTTGCAAACTTTTGCACAGCCGATGTTCAAATCGAACTTCGAACTAATTTGAACAGGCAGTCCATCCCTAGTTGTCGGATTATTTCTTTTATTTTGTTTTAAAATTAGATTATACTTGTACATCGGATGTCCTGCTTTTATAAATTATTCCCGGGTATCCTACATTACTATTTTAATGCATTGTTCAAATTATACAACAATTCTACTAAGTTAACATAAAATACATATTTTTAATTGAAACCGGTATTTCTGAAATGGGTTTTCAAAGAATTTATTGTGAAATAAAAATGTGGGATTATTATAAAAGGGTACTTAAATATGTCATTGTTTGTATACAATCCTAACCTATTCCAATGAAATTCAGTTGTGGAAACATTTTCATCTTCCACCAAGAAGTCTATATATGCATGGGCTATATATTGTTTTAATTTGCAAGCAAAATGCAACGCACAGTGTAATCCTTTAACTAAATGAATTCTCCTGTTTGTTCTGTGATTTCTTACACAAATCAGAACTTTTCTTCTAAGTAGCACAGATGGACTCTAAAAACCAGCCTGCACCTTATTCTCATATGATGCAGATCCCTTATAGATAGGAGATGGTGGCATTTTTGCCTTTATGCAAATAAGTGTAGCACTCACTCCCGGAGGAGCCGCTGAAATTAAACCTCGGGTCAGTCTCCCCGCACTAGGGAATAAATATACTCCAGCACCGTTGTGGATTTTATAAATTATATAGTTTACTAGAATAAATGGCATATAATGAATAACACAGTGTTCGTAGATATATTTACCGTACTTCGTAATGCGGGAAACGCGCAGCGGAAAAGAAATACAAGGTTTCGTAATTCGAGAAACGTGCAGCGGAAAATAAATACGATTCTTCGTATTTCAGGGAAGCGCGCGGCGGAAAATAAATACAGTGCTTCGTAATTCGGGAAAACGCGCAGCGGAAAAGAATAATGAAAAACGTATCTTTAACCCCTTCTTGTGATTGGGGAGTGAGTCCTGCACAGGTCAAGTCCCGGAATGTAAGTGTGTGTGTGTGTTGCGGTACCCGGGTACTATATTCAACTGGCCAGTGAATTGCTTAAGAGATGTCTTAGACTAGTCAAGTTGGGGCCCTGTGGGTTTTGGAAACAAACAGCAGCGTGCTTTACTTGAGTTTTACAACGGCCTGGAAGGCCTCTCACCCATCCGCCAGATACTGCAGGCTCCGCTGACCCAGGACGTCTCTCCGCTCGATATTGACTGGGGTTACTTGCTTCTGGATCCGCTGTCTGGCTTTCTTCTCCTTCCTTTTGATAGGTGTGAGAGAACTTGTGGAAAAGCTCGGCACAATCCTCCACTCCCCCGAAATTTTCCTGTAAAGCTTCTAGATACTCTGCAGCAGTGCAGCCGGGCTTGTCCCTTTTTAGATTTCGAATGACATCTGAAGCAGGACCTCTTAGGCTCTCGATCAACCTTTGTCTCTTCACGGTGTCAGCAATTTCCCATTCTTTCACTGCTTGCACTGCCTGATCTATCCAAGTCTCAAAGTCCTCTTCTCCAGTTGGCACAGGGACCTTACCAGAATAAAACCGTAACTTGCGATATCCGTAATTTGGGGACGCAGCAGAGTTTTTGGCTAGTGTTTCCACCAGTTTCCCCATAGTGGTGAAAAATGTAGCAGGAGGGAACCCTGTAGTTGGGGTAACATCGGGAACATTCGCGTGATCACCACGTGGCGTACTTGGCTGAATCAGTTGGACTTCCACCTCATCGGTCAGCTTCACGCTCGCGCCCTGAAAACACACTGGAACACCCTTTCTCCACTCAAAAAGAACATACGTGTGAGGGGTATCTGGGTTCGCTTTAATGTCCAGGATTAACCCCCGATTATCTGGTGTCAGCGCGGCCACGGCCTGGCGAATCTGATCTTCGGCCCAAGTGTCTGCAGGAATATCCATAACTATACATAATTCTATTTGACTACTGTGCTCTTCACACCATTTGGCAGCAGTGTCTGGATCCATATTTAACCCTTTAGATGCGTTTTTTCCAGAGACTGGATCCCGGTCAAGCCCCCACGTGTAGCGCTCACTCCCGGAGGAGCCACTGAAATTAAACCTCGGGTCAGTCTCCCCGCACTAGGGAATAAATATGCTCCAGCACCGTTGTGGATTTTATAAATTATATAGTTTACTAGAATAAATGGCATATAATGAATAACACAGTGTTCGTAGATATATTTACCATACTTCGTAATGCGGGAAATGCGCAGCGGAAAAGAAATACAAGGTTTCGTAATTCGAGAAACGTGCAGCGGAAAATAAATACGATTCTTCGTATTTCGGGGAAGCGCGCAGCGGAAAATAAATACAGTGCTTCGTAATTCGGGAAAACGCGCAGCGGAAAAGAATAATGAAAAAACGTATCTTTAACCCCTTCTTGTGATTGGGGAGTGAGTCCTGCACAGGTCAAGTCCCGGAATGTAAGTGTGTGTGTGTGTTGCGGTACCCGGGTACTATATTCAACTGGCCAGTGAATTTCTTAAGAGATGTCTTAGACTAGTCAAGTTGGGGCCCTTTGGGTTTTGGAAACAAACAACAGCGTGCTTTACTTGAGTTTTACAACGGCCTGGAAGGCCTCTCACCCATCCGCCAGATACTGCAGGCTCCGCTGACCCAGGACGTCTCTCCGCTCGATATTGACTGGGGTTACTTGCTTCTGGATCCGCTGTCTGGCTTTCTGCACCGGCCTCGACTTGTCCAGCTTACCGCCTGCTCTCCCGGTCCAATCGATCTGCGGTACTCCTCACTCGGGGTCCTCCGCTTCCTCTCTAGCCGCTTGGGTAATCTGGTGGACCACTGGTCTTCTTCGGGAATAACTGATAACCCGATCTGTTCCTCTGTTAGGCCGCACTTGCGCTCCGGCCTGGTCACTGTTACTCTCTGCAGCACTGTGTCTTGTCTCTCTCACTCCCTGGTGCGCTCTGCCAGCTCTCTTCACGAGGCTCAGGATGTAAGTCTCTCTGTCCCACCCACTTCCTGTGTCCGTTCCCAAAGCATGCCGGGAAATGTAGTCCCAATGTAATATTCAGTGTCTCACATTTCGCTTGTCTCCCTCCGGTGGCCAAAAATAGGTACTGCCACAATAAGGAATTTAAACACAGCGCTACACTCTCCCCCTCCTAGAACTCTTGGGTCTCTCCAAGGAGGTACAACAGTTACATTACATTTCAACACAATTTAGGCAACATATACAGGCTCAGCAGTAAGCATACAGTGGGTTAGATACACTTCCTCAAGTTGACTCATGCTTTGGGCTACCTCAGCTAACATAGCAGACACTTCGGGCAACCTTTGCACTGTGGTGATGGCCTCTTCAGTGCTATGTCCTGGTGAGTCGTGGTGAGTCGCTGGGGCGGTCGAACAGAGCGTTTTGGTTCCGGCTCAATCGGTTCCTCTTCAGGTGGAAGTACTGTAGGCGCTGGCTCAGTCCTTCTTTCTACCACTGGAGCAGGCACCTCTTCGGAGTATGATCCCTCCAGTGAAGGCATAGAACTGTAGTCATAAGATTCAGCTTCAGGAACTACAGGGATTGCAATAGTCTCAGGAACTTCTAACTGAAATTCAGGAGCTTCAGGCCTCAAATTACTTTCCCACCGTTCAGGAACCGCGATAACCTCTTCATGTTCCGGTGAGCGCATCCAATCCAGACAAAAACTCTCTTCCTCACTGTCCCTTTCGCTCTCTTCGACAGCCCGGGTCTGCTGAGACCGAGTAACGGGAGGCAAACGTGGAGCAGGCGGATTTGGCAGAGGAAGTTCGTCCCCAACTGGCATCCTCGCAGCCTCTCTCAAAGGTAACAAATGATTCCGGTGCCAGTTCTTAAGAGGCCCAGCCTTTCCATCCGGCTGGATTTGATACACCGGCAGACCCGGCAGTTGCTTGCAGACAATGTAGACTTGAGAACTCCATCTAGCCGCCAACTTTTGCCTCGCAGCAGCACCCAAGTTCTTCAACAAAACCCTATCACCGGGTTGTAGATCCTGTATCCGAACTTTCAAGTCATAGTTCCTTTTGTTCCTTTGCTCCCTGTTTCCTGAGGTCAAATGGGCCTGTTCAAACGCAGAGGCCACGTAATTTCTATGGGAAGCTACCGACGTCTGGTCTAGAGATAACCCAAACGCCAAATCAACCGGCAGTCGAGCTTCTCTTCCGAACATAAGACGGTACGGTGAGTATCCAGTGGCGTCACTCTCCGTACTGTTATATGCATGCACCAGAGTAGCTATGTGACGACTCCAACTCTGCTTCTCTGTGTTTGACAATGTCCCCAGCATATTTAGCAGCGTGCGATTAAACCTCTCAGGCTGAGCATCACCTTGAGGGTGATATGGCGTGGTTCGGGTCTTTTGGATTCCCAACAGTTCCAACAATTGCCCAACAAGTCGGCTTTCAAAGTCTCTACCCTGATCAGAGTGTATTCTCCTTGGTAGGCCATAGTGAACAAAGAACTTCTCCATCAGAACCTTTGCTACTGTCGGAGCGCGTTGGTCTTTCGTGGAAAAGGCTTGGGCATAACGTGTGAAGTGATCAGTCACTACTAAAATATTCCCTTGCCCACTAGCATCCGGCTCTAAGCACAGGAAGTCAATGCACACCAAATCCATGGGTCCCTGACTCTGCAGATGGCTCATTGGAGCGGTTCGGGTCGGTAGGGTCTTCCTCTGAATACACCTCAGACATGAATGGCAATAACTTTCCACTTCAGCTCTCATGCAAGGCCAATAGAACCTGTCTCGCACCAGCTTAAAAGTCCTTTCAGCGCCCAAATGTCCATGCTCATCATGTAGTGATCGCAGCACACTCTATGTTTAGTGGGAAGGAATAACTGTTGGGTCTCTTCAGCATTGGTTGAGGGGCCCCTTCGGTAGACCACTCCATCCAACATCCAACATCTTCAACCGTTCCCACTCTTTGTAGACCAATCTGGCTCCATCTGGGGAATTTGGTCAGCAGAATTTCACGTTGGTTCGCAGTTAGGGCCTTTATGGTTAACGCAATTAAAGGGTCTCTGGCCTGATCAGCTTTCAGGTCCTGGTTTGAAAAGGTAGGTAGACTTTCATCCCTCAATTGCGTAGGGTTGCAGTAGAACTCCGGAACAGCCGCAGCCATGACTCCCATGGCCTCCGCTTCAATCCCTCCCTTGACCCGGCATTCTGCTCCTTGACACAAAGCTTGGACCCCGTCTGGAGTTAACTGAGTCCATTCTGCAGCATAGGGTCTTCTCGACAAAGCATCAGCATCTCGATTATTCACCCCAGGGCGATACTTCAGGCTGAACCGAAACCCTGACAGAGCGGCCAACCACCGATGTCCCGTTGCGTCCAGTTTCGCAGTAGTAAGAATATAGGTAAGAGGATTGTTATCCGTCTTTATCACAAACTCAGCTCCATACAGATAGTCCTTTAACTTGTCTACCACTGCCCACTTTAAGGCTAGGAACTCCAACTTGTGGGTAGGGTAGTTCTTCTCTGAAGGCGTAAGGCTCCGGCTCACGTACGCTACAGGCCTCAGTAGTCCACCATACTCCTGATACAGGACTCCTCCTAAACCTTCTCTGCTGGCATCCACATGTAACTCATACGGCTTGTGAGGGTCCGCGTAGGCCAAGACAGGAGCTTGAGTTAGACTCTCTTTCAGCTTCAAGAAAGCACCTTCACATTGACTAGTCCACTCTCCCTGTATGGACTCTCGAGCTTTCCTTGGTCCTGGAGCTGACGGGTCTCGGTCAGAGACCTTGCAGCCTTCTTCTGTGCTTTCGTTCTGTAGGAGTTTGTTCAGTGGTTGAGCTATTTTTGCGAATCCTCCTACAAATCTTCGATAATAGGAACAGAACCCCAAGAAAGATCTAAGTTCAGTGACTTTCGGGGTCTAGGCCAAGAAGCTACGGCCTCCAACTTCCGAGGATCTGTTGAAACACCTTCTGCTGAGACCACATGTCCCAAATACGTAACAGACGGTAGGCAGAATTGACATTTCTCCAGAGACAGTTTCAATCCCTCTTCATGGAGCCTCTTCAAGACCTTCTCCAAACGTTGCTCATGTTCTTCCAGAGTCTTCCCGAACACAATTATGTCATCCAGATACACTAATACTTCGATCAGATTCATGTCCCCGACTGTCTTCTCCATTAACCGTTGGAACGTGGCTGGAGCCCCCGTAAGGCCTTGAGGCATTCTGTTGAATTCAAAGAACCCCAGTGGACAGATGAATGCAGTTTTCTCTTTGTCTTCGGGATGCATTGGTATCTGGTGATATCCACTTCGCAGGTCTAGCACACTAAACCATTTTGCGCCAGACAAACACTGTAAGGCATCTTCTATCCGAGGAGTAGCGTATTGGTCTGGGATGGTTCTCCGATTCAGCGTGCGATAGTCTATGCATAGGCGGACAGAACCATTCTTCTTCCGGACCATCACTATTGGGGATGCGTATGGACTCCTGGACTCTTGGATCACCTTGGTTCTTTGCAGTTCATTCAGCTGTTCTCGCAGATCGTCCAAGTCTCCCAACGGAACTCGTCTTGACCTTTCACGAAACGGCTTGTCTTCTTGTAATCGAATGCGGTGCTCAGTACTTTTAGCTAGGCCTACGTCGAACTCATCTTTCGAGAACAATTCTCTCCACTTTAGAACTTGAGACTGAAGACGTTTTTTCCATTCAGGTGAAATGGGAGCGTCCTTGGGGTAGAATCTTTCATCTGGAATCTCTTTATCCACTCCCCCTCCTAAATCGGTAGGAGAGAGAGGCGTAGCAGACGCTACTTGCCCGATAGGCATTCGTGCTTTAAGGACTACTGGAGAATCAGACACATTGCACACGCTGACTGAGACTCTTCCTCGTGTTCTTTTCAAAGCTTTAGTGGAGATTATTTCAGGGATTACTTCTACTCCGGCTTCACTCCCGTGATTAAAATCGGTTTCCAGTACCACATAGGGACCTGGTTGCGATCCGTTCAACTTGACTGAAGCCCGGAAACTCGTTACTTCTCCTGCTTGCAGAACCTTATCTGTTCCTTCCAATCTCCACAGGCGCCCCACTTCAGCAGGCGCCTTCTGTTCTTCAACCATCCTCTGATAGATTGAACGTAACATTGGGTGTACCCCTTTAGTAGAACCTTCTTCCAGCACGATAGGTGTCAGGAGACGTCGCACCAAATCAGTATTCGTCCCCACTATCATGGAACTCCTGTTGGCCCCTGGAGGCCGAGGACACACAATGGCCAATGCATCACAACCTCCGGACTGTCCGATGACTTTGGATCCGATCTCCAACTTCACCTGTAGATACCCGTCATAGGGGAGTTTCTCCGTTCCAATGCCCCAGATTTCCAGGTCCTTCAATTTCTGTAGAGGAATGTGCTTCAAGTGTTTCTCGTAGAAGTCTCGGTAGATCAATGTCACTTGAGCCCCTGAATCCAACAGGTCCTTCCCCTATTGTGCCAATCCAAGTGGAGGGATTCTACACGAAAGCCCTATCAGCTGGTCAGGAAACTTGGTCGTAGTAACAGGAAGTTTAGACCCAGTTTGTTGTACCCTGGCCTTCTTCTTGGCCCTTGTAGGTTTTGGGTGTGCATTGCTTCCCCATGACGTAGGTCCGGATGCTAAGGGAGTGACTCTTTCAGTCCTGGCAGGCTCGGCAGTTGGCCAGACTTTGGGCCTTCTCGCTCTCTTAGTCCTGGCTTGATTTTTGGAGCGGGTTTCAACCTTCGGGCACCTGGTTTGCTCCCTTACCAGGACCCTCTGGAGTTTCCCGCCTGCAGGGCGGACAACAGTTTCCCCACAGCTTCTAGGAGTTCTTCGATCGGTTTCTTTTCAGCCCTCTCTTGTGGGCATTGAGCCCTGAAGTGGCTGATTTCCCCACAGCCAAAACATTTCTTTCTCGTGAGTGTGGGCATATTTCCTTCTTGCGGTTCACTTGGAGACCCCCTGTTCGAGGCTACAGCAACCCCTTCAGTTCTGGTGTCTTTAGCCGACAGCAACGTCATTAACTCCATCATTTGCAACATCTGTGTTTTTAAAGCCAGCACTTCAGTCTGTATGTCTGCTACACCGAGAGTTCCTATTTCTGTGGTGAAAACTGTGTGCGAAGCATTTGCACCATTTTTAGCCTTAATCAAGGCCTCTTCTTCTCGGATAGCTTTGATCAGTTTGGAATAGGTCAGTCTCGTGTTCTGGTATCTAGTCTGAAATTTCAACATTATGGGATCCAGCGGGAGTGCTCCTTTGAAAATTTGATCCATCAAAGCTTTGCTTGCCTGACTCGGTTGCATGCCCCCTTTAAGAATGACCTGATGGATGATTTTATCCAGCCGCCAGACATATGTGGACAATTCTTCTCCTTCCTTTTGATAGGTGTGAGAGAACTTGTGGAAAAGCTCGGCACAATCCTCCACTCCCCCGAAATTTTCCTGTAAAGCTTCTAGATACTCTGCAGCAGTGCAGCTGGGCTTGTCCCTTTTTAGATTTCGAATGACATCTGAAGCAGGACCTCTTAGGCTCTCGATCAACCTTTGTCTCTTCACGGTGTCAGCAATTTCCCATTCTTCCACTGCTTGCACTGCCTGATCTATCCAAGTCTCAAAGTCCTCTTCTCCAGTTGGCACAGGGACCTTACCAGAATAAAACCGTAACTTGCGATATCCGTAATTTGGGGACGCAGCAGAGTTTTTGGCTAGTGTTTCCACCAGTTTCCCCATAGTGGTGAAAAATGTAGCAGGAGGGAACCCTGTAGTTGGGGTAACATCGGGAACATTCGCGTGATCACCACGTGGCGTACTTGGCTGAATCAGTTGGACTTCCACCTCATCGGTCAGCTTCACGCTCGCGCCCTGAAAACACACTGGAACACCCTTTCTCCACTCAAAAAGAACATACGTGTGAGGGGTATCTGGGTTCGCTTTAATGTCCAGGATTAACCCCCGATTATCTGGTGTCAGCGCGGCCACGGCCTGGCGAATCTGATCTTCGGCCCAAGTGTCTGCAGGAATATCCATAACTATACATAATTCTATCTGACTACTGTGCTCTTCACACCATTTGGCAGCAGTGTCTGGATCCATATTTAACCCTTTAGATGCATTTTTTCCAGAGACTGGATCCCGGACAAGCCCCCACGTGTAGCGCTCACTCCCGGAGGAGCCACTGAAATTAAACCTCGGGTCAGTCTCCCCGCACAAGGGAATAAATATACTCCAGCACCGTTGTGGATTTTATAAATTATATAGTTTACTAGAATAAATGGCATATAATGAATAACACAGTGTTCGTAGATATATTTACCATACTTCGTAATGCGGGAAATGCGCAGCGGAAAAGAAATACAAGGTTTCGTAATTCGAGAAACGTGCAGCGGAAAATAAATACGATTCTTCGTATTTCGGGGAAGCGCGCAGCGGAAAATAAATACAGTGCTTCGTAATTCGGGAAAACGCGCAGCGGAAAAGAATAATGAAAAACGTATCTTTAACCCCTTCTTGTGATTGGGGAGTGAGTCCTGCACAGGTCAAGTCCCGGAATGTAAGTGTGTGTGTGTGTTGCGGTACCCGGGTACTATATTCAACTGGCCAGTGAATTGCTTAAGAGATGTCTTAGACTAGTCAAGTTGGGGCCCTGTGGGTTTTGGAAACAAACAGCAGCGTGCTTTACTTGAGTTTTACAACGGCCTGGAAGGCCTCTCACCCATCCGCCAGATACTGCAGGCTCCGCTGACCCAGGACGTCTCTCCGCTCGATATTGACTGGGGTTACTTGCTTCTGGATCCGCTGTCTGGCTTTCTGCACCGGCCTCGACTTGTCCAGCTTACCGCCTGCTCTCCCGGTCCAATCGATCTGCGGTACTCCTCACTCGGGGTCCTCCGCTTCCTCTCTAGCCGCTTGGGTAATCTGGTGGACCACTGGGTCTTCTTCGGGAATAACTGATAACCCGATCTGTTCCTCTGTTAGGCCGCACTTGCGCTCCGGCCTGGTCACTGTTACTCTCTGCAGCACTGTGTCTTGTCTCTCTCACTCCCTGGCGCGCTCTGCCAGCTCTCTTCACGAGGCTCAGGATGTAAGTCTCTCTGTCCCACCCACTTCCTGTGTCCGTTCCCAAAGCATGCCGGGAAATGTAGTCCCAATGTAATATTCAGTGTCTCACATTTCGCTTGTCTCCCTCCGGTGGCCAAAAATAGGTACTGCCACAATAAGGAATTTAAACACAGCGCTACATAAGCTACACAAAAAATATCAGATTTATTTTAAAAAAGTGTATAAAAACAAGGTTCCTCAAAGCTCCAAACAATAAAGCGTGAAATATGTACAAATATGACAATAACACTTATGGTGTGATACAAATGAATGCTAATTTGCCAAGGTGATAACAGGGATTAAATACCGACATTTCAATCCTCATGATGTTCTGGTTCCTTGATGGATACAGCCTCAGAAAGATAAGATTACAATAAAAAAAATAGTGCATGTATAGTTCAGTTATACCAATATAGTTTTCACTGTGGAGTAGCACTCACATGGTTTAGAGCCTGACAAATTGGGCTCTCGGATTCCCTCATTCAGCCAGTAAGGTTGGCTTAATCCCTCTATGCATTAACCACTGGTCTTCAAACTTTCGGCAATGTACTTTACCAAGACAGTAGTTTGCAGTAGCATTTATATTTAATCTTTGCCTTTAGTAAACCAATTAATTGAAATCCAAGTGGTTTAAACAAAAGTAAAAATACAATTTTAAATTAAATTTAATATGTAACACAAATAGAATTTGAAAACGAGAGAAATCTCAATGTATCCTTCGTGGTAAAATATTTTGCAAATAAAGAAATTTGTAATTGGAATTTTGCTAATTCATCAGAAAATAAACCAAAACTTCCTAGGTTGTTTAATAAAACATAATCCTAGCCACTACATAATAAAATTCAAATTAGAGAGCAATTGTGAAACAAATGAGTCACCTGTTTCAAGTAGTCCACCAGACAGTACACACACAGGCGTAACTATAAACCTCTGGGTCTAGGTGTGGCAATCCATGAAGGGCCCCCACCCTAGGCAAAAACATAATTGTATATTTTTTTGGACCACTCCAAATCCACAATGTCGACTCCAGACAATCAGTGTCCCATTTTTTTTCCAGGTCCACTATGACCACGTCAGTCCATCCCATTTTTAATGTAATGTGCACTATGTATATCTCACAGAGCTCCACAGCAATAAAACTCACAATAATGTGCCGTGTGTAAGAACGAATCACAGAGCTCCAAAGTAAAACTCACAAATAAGTATAAAATATTATTAAAATAAAATATTACAGTAATATTTATTTTATTTAAATACAATTACGATAAATATTAAAAGTTATTAACATAATTTATATAAAAAAATATACTTGTCAACTTTTCAAACTTTTTTGCAGGGATGGGGCTGAATTCCTCTTTGGCCAATGGCCAATGCGGCCTAGGCGTGCAGCCCAAGCAATTCCCTGGCCTGCCAAGCGGCCTAGCCGAGGCACCATATGGCCCAGGTGAGGCCATGGCCCCTAGCAGAGGCCCAGCAGCCGAGCCGTCCAGGCAAGATTGTGGGCCCCCGAACACAAGGGCCCAGGTGCAGTGGCACTCACTTCACCCCTGCTAGTTACGCCCCTGGGAACACAAATAATATTATCCTGAATGACAGTAGTACAGGCAGTGCTGAACTGGGACATAAAATAGGCCTGGGCAATATAAAACACAGCAGCCCTTTTTTTTAAAAAACACACACTTATAGACAAAAACCACGCACACTCACACAGAAAGTGAGAGGGGCAGAACACACACACACACAGGCAGAGAGCATGCACACTCACGCAGAGAGAGAGGGACAGAACACACACCTGGGCAGAACACACACACAGAGGGGCAGAATACACACTCACACACAGAGTGGCAGCACGCACATACACACAGAGGGGCAGCACATACATACACACAGAGGGACAGAACACACACAGGGGCAGAACACACACACAGAGGGGGCAGAACACACACGGGCAGAACACACACACGGGCAGAACAAACACACACAGAAGGGCAGAGCACATGCACACACACACAGAGGAGCAGAACACATGCACACACATAGAGGGGCAGAACACACGCACACACACACAAGGGCAGAACACACGCACACACAGACACACAAGGGCAGAACACACCCACACACACAGGGGCAAAACACACACACACAAAGGGGCAGAACACACACACAGAGGGGCAGAGCACACACACACACAGGGGCAGAGCACACGCACACACGGAGAGGCAGAACACACACACACAAGGGCAGAACACACACAGGGGCAGAACACACACAGGGGCAGAGCACATACACACACACACACAGTGGCAGAGCACACACACACACTGGCAGAACACACACACAGGTGCAGAACACACACACAGGGGCAGAACACACACACGGGCAGAACACACACACATGGGCAGAACGCACACACAAGGGCAGAACACACACACACGGGCAGAACACACACACGAGCAGAACACACACACACAGTGGCAGAGCACACACACACACTGGCAGAACACGCACACACTGGCAGAACACACACACAGGGGCAGAACACACACACAGGGGCAGAACACACACACACACTGGCAGAACACACTCACAGGGGCAGAACACAAACACAGGGGCAGAACACACACACGGGGCAGAACACACACACACAGGCAGAACACATACACACAGAACCCTTTCCCTCCTAACTGCATGAGAAACTCACCAGTTCTCTCTGCAGTCTGAGTTTCCCGGCTAGTGGAGGGAGGGGGCGGAGTCAGTTGTCAGTCACTCAGTCGGCTGCCTCTTGCCGGCTGAGCGGCTCCCGGAATGCTTCTCCCAGTGGCAAACCTCTTTGAAGCAGGGCTGCTGGGAAGGACTGGATCTGGGATCCATAGGTGCCTGGCCATTATGCAGATATCGGCCGGCTGCTTGCACAACCAGCTGGCTTCTCTGCATAACGGCCGGCATTTTCAGCTGCTGGACTGCTAGTACTGCAGTCTGTCAGCTGACCGGCCCTGCAACCAATTGGCTCACCGGGCAAACACCCGGTGCACCCGATGGCCAGACCGGGCCTGAGTACAGGAAATGCACCAAGAAAAAAATGTAAACTTAGGAGCCGTGACAGATGGAAAAAGAGTTCTCTTATTACCCATAGTTTTTTAATTAGTGTGTCTGTATTGAACTTGAAGAGCTACAGACATGATGTAAAATATATAGTGTGAATACATCACAGATGTTTTCAAATCTCATTAAATAATACTTCTTAAAGGACAATATTGCCATCAACCTCACTTGCATTTAAATTAAATGGTAATGTTGGCTAAAGTATGCACGGTCTAATCCAGATGTGCCCTGATCACTGACAGCTTTTAAAGTTGAGGGATCACATGCAGTTAGTAGACTTTCAATCAGGGGTTTGGGTCTCTGGGACCAGAAAACGTATGTCAGCGTGCTTCACTTGTGCTGATGAGTATTTTAAAGAACTGGATGGATAAACCCATAATGCCTGTCTGGGCAGAAGTATTGAGAAGCATCTGATTGCCTGCATGTGCTCTTGGGGTCAGCATTTAAGCTGTTTCCTGTAGCTAGGTGCTGGAGGCTTAAAACAAATGGAGAAACACCAGGTGGGACAAATGAAGAATTTATACAACTCTTCACAAAAAACAAAAATAATAAAAAAAAACACAAAAGAGCAGTTATTTGAAAAAACATTGGTCTCTCAACCCCATCCCCATTTTCTTTGCCTAATGTTTACTTTAAAATATTTCACTGTTTAGTGAATATATAATTGATATAGGTGAATTTATAATTAATAACTACTCGCTCAATATACATGCCTTATACAAATTGCAATATATTTATTTTACCTCTGGCAGTTTAGGGACTTAATATGCAAATAAGGATATAGTTGTAGCTCAGTTATCACACAGTTGTATTCATCATATAGTCGTTCCAGTTTCTCTATGTTGTATGCGTTGCTCCTAGCTTCAAGGCACGGTTTGAGTTGCTTGGGACTTGCTGTACTTTTCCCTGAAATAGCTATTTTCATTTTTGCTTTGCTGTTCTACTTATACTTTTCTCCTCCCTGTGTCTCTGCCAGACCCAGCTGCTGCATAAGCGACTTGAGTTGGTATAACTGTGAGCCGCAAACAGATAACAGCAGTGGCGACACACCATAGGACTCCATGGAACCAAGTGAATCCCTGCTGCAAGCTCTTTGTGAGCTGGATCACACAAGGTGAGAGAAGAACAAGGAGAACTATTTTTTCCCTTAACATCAGGCTCTTCTAATAGTCTGCATTCTTTGGTTTTGTAGGCATCCTGGAATGTTAAGACATAGCTTAGAGCAAGAGACAAGAAGGGGTAGGTGCTATCTCTGTACTTGAAGTCGATACCCCCTGTACAAATGTTGCTATTAGATAAGAGGCTCCAATTGTGTAAAAGGTTTAAGTACACCCTAAAAGGTTTAGTATAAGATAAACGTGGGGAAAAAAGCTGTGAAAAATGAAACTGTGAAAAGTTGTTAATTTTTAACCCTAACCCAAATTTCTAACCCTGACTTTAATTTATAGAAAACTGTGCTTTAGACCCAGAGCATCAAATTCAGCCTCAGCTGAATTTAGAGCTTTCAATATGGTACGAGGCCAAATTGGAGTGTCTTTTGTAATGACGGGGCTACTAATACATCTTTTGTTACACAGATTCTTTTTCTGGCAGCTTTTGTACAGGATATCCACCCAAAAATAGAATTTTGCTCATTATGCATTTTTTTAATTCTATTTTTGTATTCCAATCAATTTTCTCAAAGTAACAAATTTCATTTTTTTCTCTCTTGTTATCTAATCTCAAATGAGGTTTTTTTTTTAATGCATTGTCTTCCTATTGCCTTAAAAGATAAATGAAAGAAAAGGTCTTTGTTTCAGAACAGTTGATCATAATATGTTTAGTTTTAGGACTCAAGGCTTGAATTTATTTTTAATCAATTTAAATGGCACTAAAAACATGAAGTCAAGCAAACACAATCAACTCATCTTCTATAATGGACTATGAATTCTAGATTTCACACTGGTTTCTAGCATGAAACATTGTCAACACAAAATCATATTGTGCAAAGGCTTTGGATTTCTAGGAATGTACAGTTACAAGTATTCATAAAGCGCTAACAAGTTATATAGCGCTGTACGATAGGTGAGACAGAATAACATATATTCATACAAGTTAAACACACAGAACAGTAGTAGAGAGGACCCAGCTCAAGAGCTCACAATTTAAGAGGAGAGGGGTGACAAGGAAGGTGAGGGACGCTCATTAGCCAGATGCCTCAAGCTCGCTGCCTTGGTGCCACTTTTGATTCTGACCTAACATTCTCTCCCCACATTTAGACAATGACCAAATCATGTTACTTTCAACTCAGAAACATCACCCATGTCCGCCCCTTTCTGACACAAGATACAGCGAAGGTGCTTGTTCATGCTCTTGTCATTTCACGACTTGATTACTGCAACTTGCTCCTTATTGGCCTCCCCAACTTCCGTATTGCCCCTTTGCAATCTGTAATGAATGCAGGTGCCAGGATTAACTTTCTCACCAAACACACCTCGCGTACCTTCCCCTCTACCGGTCCCTCCATTGGCTTCCTGTATGTTCCAGGATGCAGTTTAAAATACTGATGCTCAAGTTCAAATCGCTCAATAACTCAACTCCTCCCTACATTTCTTCATTACTCCGTAAGCACGTCCCATCCAGACAACTCCGCTTGGCAGGCAAGCTCCTCCTGTTATCTATCTACACGTGCACGGCCAACTCTCGCCTCCAAGACTTCTCACGAGCAGCACCGGTCCTGTGGAATGACTTGCCTCGTCCTATCTAACTCTCCCCTAATCTTCAGGCCTTCAAGAAATCCCACAAAACCATTCTCTTCAGATTAGTGTACCACATCACTGATGCAACTCCACCCCCTGTTCATCCACTCACTCATGATTGAAGCTGCTTCTATGATCCCACCATTCCTAAACCACTGGCACTCATGATCCTGCTATCTAGTAAAATTCTTCTTGTCTTCCTCAACCCCAATCCCACTAGATTGTAAACTCCTATGATCAGGGCCCTCTACACCTCTTGTTTCCATCATATGTCCGTTTATCTTCTTCCCTTTGGTTATTGTAAAGTGCTGCGGAAACTGTTGGCGCTATATAAATGATGGCAATAATAATAATAATAATAATAGCTGAGTATGTGGAGTAGTGGGGTGCATGTGGGCTGGGAGATGGAGCAAGAAATGATTAGTTATTTATTTGTTCACCAATGTCACAATTTAATATTTAATAATATTTTAGCTCACTCTTATTTTGCAGTCTATTATTTTCTTCATGGTTATTGGAGGTTTGTTATAGTACATATCATTCAGGAGAAATTTGTTAGGATAATTAGTATAGTGCCCCCTCAAGTGGTTCTCCTGAGCGCTGCTGTAATATATGCAAAAGAAAGCAGCCAGGCATAGCTCCAGCAAGATGACAATAAAACCCACAGTAGAATTACATTATGTGGTAAATTAGATTATATCTGCTTCTTTTTGTGAATAATAAAAATCAGAAGTTGGTATGACAAAATCTACTGTCTTTTGTGAATATAAACAAATGATTCTCCTTGAAAGTTTTTCCTTGTTGAAGCCATTGAACATGTTTTTAAGCACAGAATTAGTTATCTTTGTTTTTAATTAATGTATTCTTTCCTTTGTCACAACAGATTTATAGTATGCATTGTTTCATTATTATTATATTTAAACAACTGAAACTATAAAAGCTAAAAATACAAATATTATAAATAAGGCTGATGTTTGGGCACCCCTTAGACATTTGCTCACGTTCTGAATGCCCATGTCCCAAATCCAATTGCACGGCAACAATTATAAAAAAAATTATAAAAAAAGAATTAATATAGATAAAATCTCACAGCTTTATAGAACATGTAGATCTGAAATAACTAAAACACACTGAGAAAACATGTGGTATATTGTGCATGTTTCTCTTTAAACTACCATCCATCGTCTCTCTTTAAAGCCTTTGTCAGTGGAATGGCTCACACTGACCATGGGGCCTTCACAATGGCTCACCCACTTCCTGCAACACACTATAGTTGAGCTCCTTAGAGCCCATATCTATGTGGTAAAACCTCTCCCCATGGTGTCTTACCACGAAATGTTTCTGAAAATATTACACTCTGCATATTAGTCACCTTACAGGTTGTTTACTATGGGTCGCAAGTCCTCCTTGTCCATTTTAAATTGCTTGTCCTCATTTGCGGGCTGATTTGTATCACTGCTTTTCGAGTTGTCCGGCCACAGACATTTTGGACTACGGTCCAGTCTTACACACTTTCTACCACTAAGACGTCCCTACTCCTCATCCAGGATTTTCTTCTTTTTGGTAATACCCCCTCTCAAAAACTCAAAATCGAAAATTGTTATCCTTAGTAGCAACTGTTGGCTGTAAAACTATACTCCATCATTGGAGTCAGCCAGCTCCAACCGCCCTCTTTCCCTCACTAAACTGAAACATGTATTTTGTTTGGGCTGGCTTCATACTCTAAGAAACGCTGGCTATAAAATATATTGAACTGTGGCAGAGTAGCTTTCCAGCTTTGGACTCCTCCCTACGCACCTCCATCCTGACATTTCTCCAATATACCACCCGCTATTCAGCGGAGATGATGGTGGGGCACAACCCTTTCATAGTACCACTGGAGAATGCCTGCTCTTGATGGATGAGGAACGTGGTTCCCCAATCCTTGTTTTTCCCCTTCCCCAGTTTAAGTCTCTGTATATCTTTGTTAGACCGGGCAGTTCGTTCATTTGGTAGATTTAACAATTCTTATAGTTTATTTGGTTGAATATATACCTGTACAATATTGTTCCATGCCGTAATTTTGCCTACCTCTTTCCTGATTCAAAGTTCTTTTAATTTTTCTTTTATCACTGCGACCACCTTTGGACTTGTGTTTTTTTGTATCACCACAAAATAACTGGTTTCCAAAACAACAAATGTTACTTTTCTAATTTCTGAAATAATTATCAGGCATGCATCTCCATTTTTTTTTTAAATTTTATATTGTTCTTTGTTGTTTCCCTCATTTTATTGCTTTGTGGTTTTTTTATGTCAACGGGAGAAATAAAGAAAATGGTGTACACGTGGCTATTGTGACTACTATCCAGAATTTACTGTGATGCATGTTCTAAACTTGTTGTTTCCCCGTTATCAGTTTTTCTGTATGCTACGTGTCCATAAATAAAAATTGTCATGTTAAAAAGAAAACAAGAACAAAAAAAAAACAAAGACAGCATTCATCAAGTAAGACATCACTCTAAGGGCAGTATTACAATGTTGGTGCTAACTTAACCAGAGCTGTTGTTAACTTAACAGCTCCATAGGCTATAATGGCTCTGGTAAATATACAACAGCTCTGGTTAAGTTAGCACCAACTTTGTAATATAGCCCTAAGTGTATGGCTCCTTTCTTCTTCTAAACAACAGGTTCCCTCCTTTTAAAGTCTATGTTGCCTCGTGCAGAACCCCCTGCTCCATTGTACTCCACCAATATACCACGCACGGTCTTCCAAAAATGTTACGAAATCACAACACAAATCCATCAAATGTCAAAACTTTCTTTTAAAATTTTTCCAAACAACGGCTATATTACAAAGTTGGTGCTAATGTAACCAGAGCTATTGTAATCTTGCCAGAGCCATTATAGTCTATGGAGTTGTTAGGTTTACAACCATTCTGGTTAAATTAGAACCTACTATGAAATAGAGCCCAAGAAATGTTGGCTGGATTAATAGGATTTAATTATCCAATGTTTGATACCTGACATCTGTTGTATGAGGTGGGATAATGTTTGTCAGAAGAGGGCATTGAGTTTCAGTGTTTGATTGATGGAGTTCAAAAAGAAGGAAGACGCAGAATCGTGTTTTGGAGTAGAGAAGAAATATTTCTGAAAACTTACATTGTAGTTTTGAATTGTGTTGACAGAACATAGAGAAGGTTGTATATCAGTAACTGAACAGAGACTACAACGGTAAACACACAAGTTGTGTTGGAAAGCAAAGAAAAAAAGACAGTCATTTTGACGAGTAAGTGACAACTCTTGAGAAGATAATAAGGTCTAATTATATTCATTTGTGCAGCTGCATATGACTTCTTGCAAACATCTGCACTAAAACAATGCAATTATATATAATTGACAAAACTGCATGTCTGATGATTATTGAACAACTTAACTGCGTAGAATGGATAAAAGTAAATTGCTTGGGGGCAGAAACATACCTGACACTGTGCCCATTCCAGTTTAAGAACTGCTCCCTGTAACCCGCTACCCTTATCACTTTATGCCAAGTGCTCCTACTATGAACGGTGATATTCATGATATAAATTCTATAAAGTCCATTGGACTGCATCAAGTTTTCACTGTGGTAGTTGAGTAAGTTCTCATTAACAAAATCTTGCACAATGTTAAAGAAACATGTATGCTTTGCTATTGTGCTTTTAAAAACATGCTATGCCTACTGAAAGAGTTAGTAGTGTCATTCAGCAGACATAAAAAGCAAGTAAATATGATATTTTTTCATATTTACCTGCTTTTCTTTTTTGGTGTTTTCCACGCCCACCTCAGGAGGCATGTTTTGCTAACCAATAAGTGTGCATACCTAGGTATATATAAAAAATGCAATGAGCATGTGTGACTCCTCCCTCCTTCACCGTGAGCTGAGTGGAGGGTGGGGCTGAACTTTCAGCCCCAGCTACTGCAGAGACTGGAAAGGAAACAAATCAATACACACAGGGAGAAAAAGAGACAGCAGAAAGATGTATAGCAAAAAAAAACAAAACGAATACATCAAGAAAAGGTACAGAGAGAAAAATAGCAAGATAAAGCAGAGAAAGCTCAAGAAAAGGTGCAGTGAGAGAGAGCGCGCACAAGAGGCTGCACAAGAAGGACTGTGCGAGTAAGTAACTGTGTGAGGGAGATTGAGTGGAACAGTGAACCACAGTCGGTGGAATAGTGGGCGGGGAGGAGGCAGGGAATATTCAGGAAGTAAGAGCTGAAGAAACACCCCTAGCTGAGGGGCGTCGCTGGAGAAGATAAAATGACAGAGTTTAAAGCAAGAAAATAAAAAAAATTACTCATTTTTAAAACTATTATTGATTTATTCTAGTTTGTCTATAGCAGTGTTTCCCAAACCTGTCCTCAGGACCTACTGACATGCCAGGTTTGGCAGATATTTGAAGCAGGGCACAAGTGATATGATTTGCTGTTCAGTGATTGCAGGATTTAGTCTGTATTTCCCCAAGGTGATCTGCAAAATCTGGCCTTCGTGAGGGTCCTGAGGACAGGTTTGGGAAACATTGGTCTATGGGTATAAAAGTGTTTAAATGTCCATTTAAAAAAAAAAATTCGGGACATGCATATCCCTTTAAGTTCCAATGTAAAAGGAAGGATACAGATCAGATAGTTCCTGATTGTCCTTCCTGTTATGTTATTAAGAAACACAGGATTTACTCAATACTCTTAAGATAGCCTGGCAAGTAGGTATAGATGCAGAAGGTCCATTTTCAAACTGAAGATATTTTGCATTGAAAATTAAAATTACAGCATGTTCATAGTGGCGCTATTTATTGCCATTTGTTGTGCTAGGGCTTAGAATAATAAGAGACATACAGGGTTATTCAAAGAGATCTGAATGGCTGGAGAAAGGTAACCGATCGCTGAAAATCAGCGTTCGGTTACCTTTCTTGGCCATTCGGCTATTCAGAGAGCAGGCAATACGCCAAATCCTGGCGAATTGCCTGCACATTCGGTGCCTGTTCGGTGCCTGTTCGAGGGCAGTGAAATCCCATAAAAAAGCACTGCTTCGGCTAATCAGAAAACACAAACCAGCAGTGAAAGGGTCCCGAAACGCCCTGCCATTCGGTGGTTTAATTCGGTAAGTTTATTCAGGAGAATCCCATAGGCTTCAATGTTAAAAATATTCCTGTTTTAATTCAATATCTAATAAACCATTCGTTATAGAATTCTGCAGTAAAGTGTCTCTTTATTTATAGATTTTTTTAGGATATTTTAAGCATTTTTCTTAATTATTTTTTTTAAAAGTCCGATTTTTTTAAAAACTTTTTTTAAGTTTACTTATTTTTTTTGTAACAGCCCTTTTTATTGTCATTCCCTGGACCTCATATGTAAATTTCAGACATTTTCGCTCAGTAGTTTCTTTGCAAACAGCGTTTCACTTTTCAAACATTCATGCAAACTGTTTTTCTAATTTATTCACTTCACTCGTCTGCGGTGTCGGCTTTTTCCGGCGGCTTCGCTGCGTGTGATCGGCTCCTGCTCGGGTTTTTCTGTGGTTTTTGGCAGGTTAATCCAGATGTTTTTGCGGGTTTTCGGCGTGCATTCATCGGGTTTTACGGTTAGTTTTCGTCGGGTTTGTGGTAGCGTTTCCATGCAATTCGGGGACCCTGTGGTGCTTGCTGAATACACCGCAGGGTCACCGAAATGGGATCGGCAAAAGGAACCGAATTGACGAGAACGAAAAGTCACAGAACGTGCGGTGACTTTTTGAATCTCTTTGAATTACCCTGATAGAGTTTAGGATAAATAAACAGTATCCAGGTGTAAAAGCTGAGTGGTATCTCAAGTTATTGCTCAACTTGGATTAGCAAATGGAGTGGTAATGATTGCGTGAGGACCCCCAATTGAACCTGTGCTATTTGACTTTGATTCAAAATTTGACAAATAAATAACTAATTTGGCAAACTGTTCGATCCAGATTCTGAATTGGCAATGTCTAAACCAAATCAAGCTGAGACTATAAAAAAAACGGAATTGACCAGAGCCGATCTGCATATAATCAGCCCGATCCCATTATAATAGGGATATAATTTGGATTAATTTGGAATTTTACACATACAAAAATAAATAGTTAAAAAAATAACTATGATCCTAACCCTAAACCTAATAAAAAAACAAGCAGAAAATATAACCCTAAAAAAAAAAGCATGTAGAAAATTAACTCTAACCATAACACTAGCCCTACCAGCAACACTACTCAAAAAAGCATAAACGGTATCCCTAACCCTAATTAAAAAAACAAGCATAAACTGTAACCATACCTCCAACTGTAACCCTGAACCCAATTATAAAACAAGCAGAATTTTAACCTTAACAGCAACCCTAATTCTAACAGTAACCTTAAAGGAACACTCTACTCAAAAAATCACCCCCCGTTTTTTTATCCTAACCTATCCCTATTCCCTTAATAAAACTTTAGATTTTTTTTTGTGTAACTGTAATGCTTACCCTAAAATCCTCTTGTTTCCAGCGGCGTCTTTTTTTTTTTTTTATACTCACCTCCCTCCTCTTCCGCTCCCGTCCTTCTTGCTGCGTCTTGGCTTCTGGTTTACGTGAGAAGCGCGCATGCGCGCCTCTCACATAAGCCAGCCAATCGGCAGGCTTCCTCCCGGCTCCCTCTAGCAAGAGGATGCGCGCAACACTAACCCTCAGAGGGAGCCGCCAGCTTCTGCGGTGAGTAGGAGACGTCATCGCGCTGAAAGCGCGATGACGTCTCCTACTCGGCAAAAGTCGGCAGAAGCGGGAAATATGATTCCCGCTCTGCTGACTGACAGCTGGGAGGGCGGAGTAAAGTTCTCCACCTCTCTCAGCTGTTTTCAGCTTTTTGAGCTGAACCGCTGAGCGGAGGGAGGGGGGACAGGGTGCAGCATACTCTGGGCATCATGACCACCTAAAATAGCTTAGGTGGTCATGTTGCCTAGAGTGTCCCTTTAATAGTAACCCTAATCTTAACACTAACCATATCTCTGACCCTAAAACAAGCAGACACAGTAACTAATCATATTGCTGTCCTGAATATCAGAAATGGACGAATAGATTTCCGAACCAAAATTTGGAGCTCTGCACATATCTACCCACAATAATTACTTGACGTGGTTGATACCCCATGACTTCGAAAATTGCATTTTAAGTGGAGTTCTAATTACACTGCATTAAATGAATTCTATAACATCACAGTTGCAATAGAGATCACTATACAGGCTGGGTATCTATGTGCAGAAACATTTCTCTCTCTGTCTCACCCTCTCACCGTCAGTATCCTTAAAACGTCTAGTCCAATCCCACCCAGTCAATAGCAGGAGCTCATTGTAGGGTGAGGACAAAACTTTACTTTAAGCTTTCAGTGGCACAACACACACAGGAGTTGGACAGCCCAATAAAGAAAAAACACACCTGGCATTACCATACTTAACCACTACCCCACTCCTCTACACACGCCCTGTTATACCAGGCAAAGGAAGCAACTCCCCTCACAGGGACAACAAGTGCAGTGTCACATACATGGCTTCCATCTGTTAATGGGGAAGGTGACAGATCTGACTTAACACAGCTCTCGTGGGTTAGATGGGAGCATGGAGAAACATTTCAAGACACATTACAAGTCAGGGAAACAGTTCAGCAAATAGAGCATGACACTTTACAATGAATACATCATGGAATAATACAACACAGATATCAGGGAATAAGGCACAACGAACAAAGACACTAGAAATGTGCATTCGTTTTGGAAAAATTCGTAATTTGGACCAAAATTTGATAATTCATATTCGGAAGTACTTCCGCATAACGAATCAATACGATACGAATTCGAAACAAAACCAAACGGTATATAACAAATTTATTTCATTTTACACAGTGTCATCATCGTAAAAGAAAAATTTGAATAACTGATATCAACTATTGAATTTGAAATGAACTATCAAATTGATATCAACTATCGAATTTGAAATGAACTATCAAATTGATATCAATTATCGAATTGATCTTAACTTAAAATACAAGTAATAGTAAGCAAAGGACTTTATGAAGTAAATTAATTTTGTTTCTCTGTTTAATTTGACTCAAATACTAAATCTGTGACACAGCTTAAAATTTAACTCTAGCTTTTCTTTTAACAGCAAAATTTGATTAATTGGGGTTTTAACTAGTGATCCAAATTTCGAATTGATATCAACTATCGAATTGATATATGAAATTCGAATCAATTAAAAATTTCAAATCGATCCGAAACTAAACGAAACAAAATGCGAAACAAAATTAGTTACGAAATTCCGAAAACGAAATGATTTAAAAACGTAACGAAACAAAACTAAATGAATTTTTCAGCCATGCACATCCCTAAAAGATACTCTGTACCTTCAAGGAGCACAGGTGACCTTGACATAGAAGAGGGCTGTGGAACAATATAAAATATTAGAAATCCCCCCAACCAACAGTCCCACACCTCCTAGAAGTAATTTCAGGTGCATAGGTCCTAAGTGAGTACCATCACAACAGTCAACTTGAAGAAGTATAAAAAAAGAGTAAGGGTTGCCAATCCATTGCTTTGAAGTCATGAAAATAAGCTCTATCACCAGAAATCTTTAGATGGGGGGGGGGGGGTTAAGTTCAGCTTCATCACAATATTTTTAGGATGTTGTATTATAACCTACCATATAAAGGCTTGTTCACTAGAACATTCATCCTTTGTAAAGTCAATAGTATCGTTATTGTAAGCCAGAAGTACTGTCCAATTTTCATCATTGTTTTTTTTATAGAATGAGGAGGCATATATGAAAAATATACTGTATCTTTGTACTTCACTTAGCATGTAATGTTTAAAGACTTTTCATACTGGGTTTGCTGCAGTATCTGAGCATTTTCTGCTATAGGTCACAGTAGGTAATTTTGTAATTGTGCTTGTTTTACATAATTAAACAACTTAATTTTTATTCAGTTAATAATTTACTTTACACATATTTCTCAATGAGCTTAAAGACCCTGCATATCTAAAATCTCTTTATATTAACACAGTATTAAATTCCTAGATCTGCACTTTTAGTGCAAGCTGAGTTATAATTACTTTAATGAATTTAAAAATTGTAAGGCATGTTTAAATATACAAGACTAAGTTAATTTACAGAAGGGTATTTTACTTTTGCTAGTATATATCAAATTACCACTGTAAATATAAGAATGTACTTAAATTGCTGCTGTTGAAAGAGAAAATTTTAAGCAGTACTTGTTGAATGACCAAAGAGTTTAATTTGAAGGAGTAACCTATTTAAATGATACTAACGTGTTGCTGTAGTAGTTTACAACTAGGAAGTGAAAAGAATTACAGATGCTGCTATCAGCTACTGGAGTCTATAGGACGGTGTCAACTTCCTCATGCATTGTTGCAGAAGTACAGCAGAAAGATACAATCGTCTGGGATTCTTTTCATGCAGAGTAGGCTGTCTTGGCCTTTCAGCTCTGGCCACCCTTTTTGGGTGATAGACTGATTTCCATATAGTTTATCCTACTTTGTAATGGCAACATTGAGCTAAAACCTTGTGAGACCTGAGCTGGGATCCACCATAGGGCAGGCCACTTATGCTGTTGCCCTTTCTCAGAACCCTCCGAAACCTTGTGGTTTTGCCCATTCTCTGCGCCTTCACATACTTTGGACACTCTGAACTCTTCGATGCCAGGGTTTAAGATCGCACCATTGTCTGTACTGCACGTTAAATGATAAACATGCTATTTTTTTAACTATCTCCATTGAAAAAGCAGATATCACGGCTGGTATAGTTTAATATCTGGAAGGACAGAGCGTGTTTGAGGAGGCGTGGTCTTGACATAATGTCCGTCATGTACATGTACACAAAGATGTCAGACTGTCATGGCTGATCAGCCAATCAGGGAATTTCATACATATGTGCTACATTAGTGCTTGTGTATGGACTTCCAAAACCCAGACTTGAACTATTTATGCACTGTGAGTAGCACAAAACAGGTGCTTGCAGGCCATTTATGTCAGTCCTCCTGAAAACCAGGTGACAGCCTAGTGCTGTCGGGTGATCAGGAGGATTAAAAAAAATTGTCAGGGTTATTCAAAGAAAGGTGAAACTGGAGAACTTTTGGAGAAGTGAAAATTCTAGGTCAAAATAGCAGATTTGGAAAGTGAGATAAATGGGAGAATTTTTTCTGGTTTGGCTATTTTGACCAAGAATTTTAACTTCAAAAGTTCTCCAGAGTTTCACCTTTCTCTGAATAACCCTGTGTGTGCCACATGGTCAAGTTATAGGATTTAGCAGGCCTGAAGTGCAAGCCATCTTTTGAAATATGCATTATTTTGTAAGAATATGCTTTTATGAGATATTATCATCCCTCTATATATATACATAAAGCTTAAATACATCAGGCACCAAACTTAAAAAGCAAATGAAACTCTAGTCTGCGTAAACAGGTTTCAAAGTTTTCTTCAGGGATTATATCCGCTACAAAACATTTTGGCAAGTAATTTTTAAACTGTTTTCATTCAGAGTTATGCATCGTTGGATGAGCAGAAATTTGCCTTTCATGTTTGGTACGACGGAAAAAGTGAACATTCCCCCCCCCCCCAAAACCAGTAGCACAATTCCCGTAACCATTAACTGCGGCCATGTACTTATATAAGCGGTACTTATTTTTAGATACTACTTTGTAGGTTTTAGGTTGGGGTCCGACGAACACAGTGCAAACATGCGTTTAGCTGCACTTTTTTATGGCCGTAGTAGCTGCAAATGACGTCCAACGCAGGCCCACACATGAAGTACGGCCGCACGAAAGTTCGGCCACGCAACGCAAGCGGCAAACGAACGCATTTTTGCAAGAACGTCGAACCGCTATTACTGACGTACAGAGTGCGCTGCGTCCGCATAGCAGCGTGTGTGCGTGATTAGGAGACGACAGACGCTGCTCATGTCCGGCCAACATAACGTCCAGACACCCAAAGTTTCCTGGTTTGGATCCGTAAAAAAGACGGCTGAAATTGCGCATCATATGACCCCTATCGCGTCTTCCGTGAAAAAATGCGTTCCGAGGCATCAACGCACTTTTTGACAGTAGATGTGAAAAATGCATTCGTCTGACCCTAGCCTTAAATTAATGTAACTAAAATCTGTTTATGGACATTTCAGCTACAATGGAGCTAGCCTGTATTTCTGTTGTCTCATTAATGAAGCACTTGGGGAACCTGGAAGATTTATTCATTTATCTCTAGTATTCCAAAAACAAGTGACCGAAATAATAATTTACAGGAAAATTAATAGAAAAAAACAAAAACAGGGAAGCTAATTATAACAGCACACACTTTGTTATGTTAACGTCACATTAAACTAAGTGACTACATTCAACAGCTGAATGCAGTATTCTGTTTTATATTGGATTTTACCATATGAGGAATGGAGTTAGAATTTTTTTTACATTGTGCATTTCTGCGATTTCGCATTGCCGTATTACAGCTTACATCTGCCAGTTTTCTAATTGCAATGCCTATTTTTATGCCAACTGCCTGGTATGAGCATTTCCATTTACACAATGACTACATGTCATAAGGGAGATTATTTTAGAAATGGCTTTACATTCCAACAAATTTGCCAGTGCCTATCTGGGTGCCAGTTGCCTGAGCAGATTAGTTACATGTGCACTTGCATTGTGCTGTTATTGAATGTTGAATTGTTCCAATTTTTGCAGAAAGAGCTCATCGTCTTTTTGTAGAGACAGATATTAAATGCAATTAAATTGATCTGCCAGGCTGATGCATTCCATTAGTTGATCATATTAAAGTTTGTAAATATTAGCGTACCGCTTATTTAAAAGCATGTTTCCAGTTTGGCACATCTTTATAAAGATCTGTTATACTTAGTTTAGTATCCATGTCCTTGTTTTGGCATTTGCTTTAATGGTTTCTGTTCATCATGTACTTACATGCTTGGTTGTTATGCCCATCCTCCATAAACATTTTGGCAAGCACAATGGTAGTAAATGTTAATATCCTGCGAATGTGTAGCAAATACTTTGTTCCATTTATTCAGTGTGTGGGTGTTGGGCTGTAACACTGAAGTTCAAAAAAAAATATTGTAATAACTATAACCTCTGAAGCTGCAGATATTTTTTCACTAAGTAAATGCACTTCACTTTTTACATTTAATAAATTGCTATTAGGTCACTAAAGAGTTTTAGATGCTATTTCTTTACACATTTTTCTATTTGATTAAGCAGTTGGGTGTGCCTTAAAAAAAAACTGGTACCTCAAAATATGTTTTTCCAAATCCGATTTGAAGCCATGGGAAATGTTTGAGCAACAATGAGTGGGAAATGTTTGAGTAACAAGGAGTGGGAAATGTTTGAGCAACAAGGAGTGGGAAATGTTTGAGAAACAAGGAGTGGGAAATGTTTATGAATCCCATAGGCTTCAATGTTAAAAATATTCCTGTTTTAATTCAATATCTAATAAACCATTTATTATTATACTAGGTGTAAAGCCTGCCCAGAGGGCAGTCTATTGATAAGTGTGGTGCGTTGTGCTTGGTTCGGTGCCATTTATTGTGCTGTGTTTGGCTCTGTGCTCGGCTCTGTGCCGTTTATTCTGTTGTGCTCGGCTCTGTGCCGTCTATTGTACTGTGCTCGGCTCTGTGGCGTTTATTGTGCTCGGCTCTGTGGTGTTTATTCTGTTTTGCTCGACTCTGTGCTGGGCTCTGCACATCGGCTCTGTGCTCTGCTCCGTGCCGTATATTATGCTCTGCTTTTTATTGTGCTCTGCGCCGTTTATTGTGTTGTGCTTGGTTCTGTGCTCGGCGCCGTTTATTGTGCTGTGCTCTGTGCCGTATATTGTGCTGTGCTCGGCGCTGTGCCGTTTATTGTGCTCGGCTCTGTGCCGTCTATTGTGCTGTGCTTGGCACTGTGGCGTTTATTGTGCTTGGCTCTGTGGCGTTTATTGTGCTCGGCTCTGTGGCGTTTATTGTGCTCGGCTCTGTGGCGTTTATTGTGCTCGGCTCTGTGGCGTTTATTGTGCTCGGCTCTGTGCCTTTAATGGGTTGTGCTCTGCTCTGTGCCATCTATTGTGCTCTGCTTGGCGCTCTGCTCTGTGCTCTGCACTCGGCTGTGTTCAGGTACTGGGCTCAGGCTCTGCGCTGTGCTCAGGCGCTGGGCTCTGTGCTCAGGCGCTGGGCTCTGCGCTCAGGCGCTGGGCTCAGGCGCTGGGCTCAGGCGATGGGCTCTGCGCTCAGGCGCTGGGCTCTGCGCTCAGCTCAGGCGCTGGGCTCTGCGCTCAGGCGCTGGGCTCTGCGCTCAGGCGCTGGGCTCAGGCGCTGGGCTCTGCGCTCAGGCGCTGGGCTCAGGCGCTGGGCTCTGCGCTCAGGCGCTGGGCTCAGGCGCTGGGCTCAGGCGCTGGGCTCTGCGCTCAGGCGCTGGGCTCAGGCGCTGGGCTCTGCGCTCAGGCGCTGGGCTCAGGCGCTGGGCTCTGCGCTCAGGCGCTGGGCTCAGGCGCTGGGCTCTGCGCTCAGGCGCTGGGCTCAGGCGCTGGGCTCTGCGCTCAGGCGCTGGGCTCTGCGCTGGGCTCTGCGCTCAGGCGCTGGGCTCAGGCGCTGGGCTCAGGCGCTGGGCTCAGGGCTCAATGATGGACTCTGGGCTCGGTGCTGGGCTCTGGGCTCGGTGCTGGGCTCTGGGCTCTTTTTGCGCCCTTCCAACATTGGTGGTCCTGCGGCGGGAGGCGCGTGGCAACTTCCGTAACAGGCTGTTGCGGTTGGTTGCGCGCGCGGCACCTGCCGCAGCACGCCCAAAGCGTCCAACGGAGGTTGGATGCGCGCGCAGCAAACCTCCGTAGGACGCTTTGGGCGTGCTGCGGCGGGTGGCGCGCGCGCACCCGGCTGCGTGCGCATCCAACCGCCACAGCACCCCGTGGGCTGCGCGCATGCGCAGTCCATATATATATATATATAATATATATATCACATATATATATATATATACACACATTATATATATATATATATTATATATACAACACATATATATATATATATATATATATATACACACATACATATATAAATATATATACACACACTGTAACCCCATGTGGATATATATACACACACATATATGGTTTTTACAGTGTGTGTGTGTGTATGGCCGGCATCCAGGCTCAGGCGAGCCCCCTGCTCAGCTGGGCCTCTAGGCCCAGGCCAAGCCGGGGGCTCGCCTTAGCCTGGATGCCGGCCAAGCAAGTAGCTCGGCTGGCATCCAAGCTTAGGCGAGTCCCCGGCTTGGCTTGGGCTTAGAGGCCCAGCCGAGCCGTGGACTCGCCTGAGCCTGGAGGACGCCCGAGCAGGCAATTCGGCCGGCCTCCATGCTTAGGTGAGTCCCCGGCTCGGCTGGGCCTCTAAGCCCAGGCCAAGCCGGGGGCTCGCCTAAGCTTGGATACCGGCCGAGCAAGCAGGGTGGGTGTGGAGAGCACATACTCACCTACATCGGCCCTCCAGCGATGGCAGTCCCGCTTCCAGTGTCCTCTCTCCGTTGGTCGCCGGTTATAACGTCACGGAAGCCTTTGACCCTGGGTCAAAGGCTTTCGTGACGTCATACCGGCGACCAACGGAGAGAGGACACTGGAAGCGGGACTGCCATCGCTGGAGGAGCTAAGGGCCGATGTAGGTGAGTATGTGTAGGCAACATCCTCCTACATTGGCCCGGAGCTCCAGCGGTGGCTGTCGCAGGCTGCTCGGCTGGCCTCCAGGCTTAGGCGAGCCCCCGGCTCGGCTGGGCCTGTAGGCCCAAGCCAATCCGGGGGCTCGCCTGAGCCTGGAGGCCAGCCGAGCAGCCTGCGACAGCCGGAGGACAGTCACCGCTGGAGCTCAGGGCTAATGTAGGTGAGTATGTGCTCTCCACACCCACCCTGCTTGCTCGGCCGGTATCCAAGCTTAGGCGAGCCCCCGGCTTGGCTTGGGCCTAGAGGCCCAGCCGAGCCAGGGGCTCGCCTGAGCCTGGATGCCGACCAAGCAAGTAGCTCGGCCGGCATCCAAGCTAAGGCGAGCCCCCGGCTTGGCGTGGGCCTAGAGGCCCAGCCGAGCCGGGGACTCGCCTGAGCCTGGAGGACGCCAGAGCATGCAACTCGACCGGCCTCCATGCTCAGGCGAGTCCCCAGCTCGGCAGGTCCTCTAGGCCCAAGCCAAACTGGGGGCTCGCCTAAGCTTGGATACCGGCTGAGCAAGCAGGGTGGGTGTGGAGAGCACATACTCACCTACATCGGCCTCGAGTCCTCCACCAGTTCCACACACTCACCTACATCGGCCCTTAGCTCCTCCAGCGATGGCAGTCCCGCTTCCAGTGTCTTCTCTCCGTTGGTCGCCGGTATGACGTCACGAAAGCCTTTGACCCAGGGTCAAAGGCTTTCGTGACGTCATACCGGCGACCAACGGAGAGAGGACACTGGAAGCGGGACTGCCATCGCTGGAGGAGCTAAGGGCCGATGTAGGTGAGTATGTGTAGGCAACATCTCCTACATTGACCCGGAGCTCCAGCGGTGGCTGTCCTCCGGCTGTCGCTGGCTGCTCGGCTGGCCTCTAAGCTTAGGCGAGTCCCCGGCTCGGCTGGGCCTGTAGGCCCAAACCAAGCCGGGGCTCGCCTGAGCCTGGAGGCCGGCCTAGCAGCCTGCTCGGCCGGAGGAAGTCACCGCTGGAGCTCAGGGCCAATGTAGGGGAGTATGTTTTGGCAACTTCGGCCCTGAGCTACAGCGGTGACCGTCCTCCGGCTGTCGCTGGCTGCTCAGCCGGCCTCTAGGCTTAGGCGAGTCCCCGGCTCGGCTGGGCCTGTAGGCCCAAACCAACCAAGCCGGGGCTCGCCTGAGCCTGGATGCCGGCCGAGCAGCCTGCCACAGCCGGAGGACGGTCACCGCTGGAGGATCGGGGCTTGCGGCGTTTAAACAAACGGGTAGCTGCGCACGGCTCGTGCCGTTTTTTTTTTTTTTTTTGCAGGCGGCCGACACGCGCAGCTACCTGTTTGTTTAAACGGCCAGTTTCAAATGTCAGTCGCGCATGCGCAGTCCGTTTTTTGGCGACGGACACACCGGACCTTATCCTTTTATAGGATAGATTCTGCAGTAAACAGTCTCTTTATTTTTAGATTTTTTTAGGATCTTTTAAGCATTTTTTTGAAAACTTTTTCAGCAAACTTTCAGCAAACGTCCCGAAAAGTTTGAAGTTCGCGAATTGTCGAACAGCCGATGTTCCAATCGAACATCGAACCGATTTGAACTGGCAGCCTATCCCTATTAAGGACCAATGGTCTTTAAAGTCAATGCATTTATGACGTAACAGTTACATCATTGGTCCTTTTAAGGGGTTATATATCCACCAACAAATAGAGATACCTATACATTAAATGCCATGTCACATGTTCTTTGAGATATTATTACTTTGCCTACATATTCTTATTCTGAATTTGTCTGGGAAGAAACTGGATTTAATGTTAATAAATCTGTACAAAATCCCCAGTAGCACCTTTAATCTTCAATGCTCTTAAAAAGTTATTGGCTTTTGATAGGCTATAATTTAATAAAAGCTTCAATTTATTGCAATTTGGATTTTAACAGAGAACATAAAACCAATATGTAAATTGATTAACTCAAGCATTCTATTTGTATGGAATATAGTAAGAATACAAATACTATAAAATACATATTATATATATATATATATATATATATATATATATATATTTATATATAGTAGCACATTTCGTTTCCCTTATCCACTATAAGGTACTCTTGAATGATGTCTCCATGGATACTAAAGATTAATGAAATACAGTAAGATTGGATTTTTATTTTTATTTACTCAAAAAGGAATGATTTGTGCAGTGAAAGCTACAGATTAGCCTCATATGTTTCTAGACATATGGAAAATTAATACAGCTCAGCCTGATGACACATGCGTTTCTGAGGCTCGAGACCCAGGTGGTTTGATGCAGGAAACTCTGTACAGACTAGAAATTACGTAGAATTTATAAACTGAAATACCTCTGACTCCTACACAAATGTTTGTCAATTTCCCAAGAGATGTAAGTTTAAATGAAGTGTCCCAATATCATATTTACTGAATCACTTCAATACAACAATCAATATTCAGTTCAGTGACTGATGACATGTAGAAAGAACTCTGAATTGGGGCTTATAATATAATGCAGAGCAGTTTAAAGAAACACTCTAGCCAATAATCCAATAATCTTTTATAACTTTTATGTCGTTTTGGGATTTTATCATACAATTTGAAGTCCTGCTTTTTTGGCTTTCATTTTTTATTTTTTACTTTAAAAAGTCTTTAATATTTGCAGCTATATATCTACAATTGTAACAGCGCAATTGAGTGGTTTAATGACCTTAGGGTTTAACAATCCCCTGGACAAGATCGTGGATATTTGCCCGTCCACTGCAGCTTTCTGGTCCCTTCTCAGACCCCAGTTTGACTGGTTATCCACAACCACCGGCTTAGCCGGTTGATGTATACACCTCCCTCACCAATTGCCCTTCACCTTAATTTCAGCCACAACCCAATCGCGCACGCGATGGTACTTGCAACACTCTGGTCCCACGAATGGTTTTCAAAACAGGACTGCAAGTCCTCTCACTATAATATGGTGTAGGTAATAGTGTGTCTAGTAAGGATAAAACCAGCTATAATGTTTTTATAAAATATCCAAGTTTTTTAAGTGCCAAATGTCAATGAAAACACAAAAATCTACTTGTAAATATGGATCTGAAAGCAACTAAAGAAAAAGTTACAAAACAAATATTTAATCATTAACTGCAAAACCATTAACTATTCCAATTTAAATAATTAACTTTGTTTTAGATCATAACCCTTTCCTACCATTTGGTTTCAGGAAATCCACTGGCAGAAACCAGTGATTTTCTGAAAAACCACTTTACATTACTCACACCCTGAAAACGCACTGTAGAATTCTTACAGTGCACTTACCGGCTCCAGTACAGAGTTCCAGTACATTGGCTCTCATGTTCCTTGTACTGGAACTTCTAGGACACATTCCAGAGCCCCAATGCAATAAACAAAACCTGCTTGCAACTTGCTTCCATAATAAGGCCAGAACCAGTTAACTTGATCTCGGCACCAGAAGGTACTTTTGAAGATTGCATTAACTTGATCATGGTAGGGAAGGGGTTGAAGAAGAAAAAATTTAAGTTTAAATTTAGTCTTAGCACAGTAATACTTGTATCATGGAGCATAGATATTTCCAATATTAGTAAAATGATTTACTGTAGCATGATATAAAATATGCATTTCCGAATGCAGTGAAAAGGGACATTTATGAACATTAATATACAGGGTGTCCATAAAGTCTATTTACAATTTAAAAAATTATTACAAAGGGAAATGAAAAGACAGATAAGTGAAAATTATTACAAAATGAGACGTATATATTTAAGTTTTTTTTGCCTCATTTATTACACCTCTATATGGGCACCATTAGTTGCACAAAGCACATCAAGACGGTACTCGATTTATTGCCATGTTCCCTGTAGCATACCCTCATCAATGGTGGCAATGACAGTGATCCTCTGCTTTAGATTAGTGATGTCCCGTGCCTTTGTTTGTTACACAATATCTTTAACATAACCCCATAGAAAGAAGTCGAGAGGAGTGATCTCCGGTGAACGAGGTGGCCAGGGAATTGGGCCACCCCTTCCAATCCACCGGTCTGGAAAAGTTTCTTTTAGGAACCTACGAACATGAAGTCCCCAATGTGGTGGTGCTGAAAAATGATGGTTGGTTGAAGGTCATGTAGTTGTGGTGCCACGTATTCAGTCAAAAGGTAAAGGGAAACATTTGCAGTAATTGATATCTCGCAGAAGAAAAAAAGACCAATGACTCGATTGTGCATGATCCCACACCACACATTCATCTAAAGCAGAGGATCACTGATATCACTGCCACCATTGATGAGGGTATGCTACAGCAAACATGACAAGAAATCGAGTACCGTCTTGATGTGCTTCGTGCAACTAATGGTGCCCATATAGAGGTGTATTAAATGAGGCAAAAAACTTAAGTATATACGTCTCATTTTGGTAAAATTTTCACTTATCTGTCCTTTCATTTTCCTTTGTAATAAATTTTTGAAATTGTAAAGAGACTTTAGGCTAGGGTCAGACGAATGCATTTTTCAAGTCTACCGTCAAAAAGTGCATTGATGCGTCCGAACGCATTTTTCACGGAAGACGCGATAGTGGTCAAACGATGCGCAATTTCGGCTGTATTTTTTGACGGAGCTATAAAAAACAAATGGACGTGATGTTGGCCGGACGTGTGCAGCGTCTGACGTCTCCTAATCACGCACAAATGCCGCTATGCCGACGCAACGCATTCTGTGCGTCAGTACTAGCGGTTCCAGTGCTCAAAAAAATGTGTTTGTTTGCCGCTTGCGTTGCGCGGCTGAACTTTCGTGCGGCCGTACTTCGTATATTGGCCGTCATTGGACTTCATTTGCTGCTACTACGGCCGTAATAAAATGTGGCTCAACGCACATTCGCACTGCGTTTGTCTGACCTGGGGACACCGTGTATATTTTGAAGTTGAAGAAAAAATGTTGCTTCATAGTCCATGTATGATTCACATTGTTCATTTGTACATGTAAAGATGGAGTAATCCTATTGCAAAATCAATCTCTTTTCAGTCAAAGCCCAATTATTTTTTACTGTTTAATGTATGAAGTTTATTTAATAATTAAGAGTTTTTTTTCTTTAGTTTAATAGGTGAACAGTAATAATACACATAACCGTTCCTTTCCCTCGATGCCTAGTATTACCTTACAACAAAAAGGTCGCAATTAATATTCAAGTGTGTTGATTACTAGGGATGAGCTGTTCGGTTCGATCAGTTCGGAGTTCGACTCGAACATTGGCAGTTCGCAAGTTTGCGAACTTCGAACTTTTTGGCGTATTCAGTTCGAGCTCGAAAAAAAAAAAAAGAATTTGAAAAAAGTATAAAAAATGCTTAAAAAATACAAAAAAATCTAGAAATAAAGAGACTCTTTACTGCAGAATATTATAAGCAACGGTTTATTAGATATTGAATTAAAAAACTACCCAGGACAAGAAGGCACGCATGTGGGCGATGATTAGCAATGGACGGACTGTGTACGTCGTCAAGAAGCGGTATGTATAATAGCATAAACATGTTACATACACATAACACACATTACATACATCTACCAACATATGTCAACACATGCTGCAGCGTAATGTATTATCTGTTTGTCAGACAAATGTGACTGTCATAAAATTATTCTGGCTTTATTTAACCACTTCAATGCTAAGGACGCGCTCAGCGCGTCCTCAGCATTACCGCTGGTATGCGGAGGACGCGCTGAGCGCGTCCTCGCATTGGGGTCAGCGTTCGGCCGGGTTCCGGCCGATCGCTGGCCCCTCCGGTGCGGGCTGACATCCTGGATGTCAGCCCGGCATCCGGAGCAGTGGCCGCCATTATTAGGTGTCATCGCGCCCCCGCGATGACACCTAATTCAGGCGCCCCCCCCGCATGTGCGGAGGAGGCGCCTGAAAGGGAGGGGGGGAGGTCCTTCGGACCTCTCTCCCTCCCGATCGGCGGCACACAGGGGCTTAACCCAGGCATCATTTGGAAGGGCACAGCCTGCCCTTCCAAATGATGCCTGGCATTAACCCCTGGGGAGCTGGATCGCAAATCGGCGCTGAAAAGCGCCGATTCGCGATCCTTCCCGGGAGCTGGCCGACATCTTGGATGTCGGCCAAGCTTCCGGGAACTCCCCCAGAGGACTGGCGTCATCGTGCGCAGCACGATGACGCCAGTCCTACAGTTAACCCCTAACTGCCACGAACTGTGGAGATAGGGAGTTCCAATGAACTCCCTATCTCCCGATCCGTGGCAGTTAGGGGTTAAATTTTGATATGGTTGGATCGGCCAGAGCATGGCCGTTCCAACGATACCAAACATGAAAGTAAAAAAAATTGTAAAAAAAAAAAAAAAGAAAAATAAAAATAAAAAAAAATTAAAAAAAAAAATTAAAAAAAAAAAAAATAAACACTTTTTTTTTATTTTTTTTGGTTTGTTAATGCAGCAATATTGTTCCCATTTCAATTATAATGTGAACAATGATGCTGCATTAACGATTTTTGTATGCGGTGCGTTTGTTAAAAATGGTGTCATTTTCCCCAAAAAAAAATGTAACGAGACCCCATCTCTAATTTTTTTAACAAGCGCACCCCATACAAAATATAACCGCAATTGCTCGCATGTTAAAATGTGGAAAAAAACACTTTACACATTGTAAATTATTGAAAATACATATTTTATTGCATTTTTTGTTATAATATACAAACATGACATAACGTATACATATAATAATGACATATTATGAATCTACCGAGTCTGACGGAAAGAACGATATATAATATGTCGGTGTCATATACTAAAATAAGCCTTAAAAACACGTTTAAACATGATGCGCAAAACAGGTAAAAAATGACCTCAGCACAGGGGCGGGAAAAGCCTCAGCAGCGAAAGGGTTAAAATATTTGCACACGTGTACATTTTTCTGAAACTTTCACACCTCAAAATTACATGTGCTTAGAGTGCATGAGGCTTGCATAGGATTTTTTGCGCCGCCTGTGTGTTTCATCTTTAAAATGCTGCAATGTGTGATGTGGATTTTCTAGCTTACAAGGAAAGCATGCTTTACAGTCTGCCTACTGTCTAGGTGCAAAGATTCTCAGTTTCTCACCCCTAAATGACATGTGCTCTCAAATGGCGTAAACAACAGGTGTTAATTAGTGTTTGGAAATAACATGTGCTTCTAATTAGTCTGGTCTCATGAATTTGATACATTGCCTGCAGACTGGGTGTGGCTCCTGCACATGTATGAACACTGTGCTTCTGAATTCTAAGAAGTGTTCATTTCTACTACCGTGTTTCCCCGAAAATAAGACACTGCCTTATATTATTTTGGCCCCCAAAATCCACACTAGGTCTAATTTTCAGGGTAGGTCTTATGTTTTTGGTGTTGGTGTTTTTTTTTTTTTGGTGGTGTACATCCGGTATCACTCCTCACTCCACGGTTGACAGGAGCTGGCACTAGAGGAAGCATCAGCTAAGGCTGCAGTCACACGAGCGCACTGAGTGTGTCCGTGTGACCGCACTTTCCTGCGTCAGTCGCAGCTTTGTGAAGGCTGGACGGGGAGAATCACACAGGGTAGCGTGCATGCTAATTGCACACGTTACCACCGGGCGTAATTTCAGCCTCACCTTCAAAAAGCTACAACAGACGCAAATGGAGCTACAAAGTGCAATCCTCCTAACTGCGCTCAGCGAGGTGGCCACACAGCATCAGAGTGGAAGGAACGTCTACAATCAGTGACGTTTCTTCTGCTCAAAGAAGGCTCGTGTGACTGCAGCCTTATGCGGCTCTGCTCCCTCCTCGCTTCCTCTAGCGCAGGCATTACTCATTCTCTCCCGTGACTCTTCAAGTTTTCAAACTAGGTCTTTACTCCTTAGATTTAAACATAATATTCCAGTATTTGTATGTCATGTACCTCTCCCACAGGGCCTATGTGAGCATACAATTATTATTGTGTTAGATCTATAGTTTTGGTGCAAGCGTGGTGGAAGGGCTTGCTGCTTCTGCCTTAGTAACACAACACAACGTGAAAATGTCTATCATAAAGCGTACAGGCTGAGTCCCTAGAGGCTCTGACTATCCATTGTCATATATACCTTGCTTTATACATACAGTTGTGTTCAAAATTAATCAACCCCCACTGAAATTGAGTGTTTTGGCCAGTTTGACATTGATTTTGATCATTCAGTCATCTTGCTTACAATTAAATCAAAGAGGCACGTGTAGGTCAGACAAATATAACATAACATTTATAATGAAATAACCACAAATGTCTTTTCTGTGCTCACATCATTATCAGTTTTATTCAACCCCCAAGTGACATTCAATCTTAGTACTTAGTACAACATCCGTTTACAGTTATAACAGCTTTTAAACGTGAAGCATAGCTTGACACAAGTGTCTTGCAGCGATCTACGGGTATCTTCGCCCATTCGTCATGGGCAAAAGCCTCCAGTTCAGTCACATTCTTAGGCTTGCGCACTGCAACTGCTTTCTTTAAGTCCCACCAGAGGTTCTCAATCGGATTTAAGTCAGGTGACTGCGATGGCCACTCCAAAATGTTTCAGTCTTTAATCTGCAACCATGCTCTAGTGGACTTGGAGGTATGCTTGGGATCATTGTCCTGTTGAAAGGTCCAACGTCTCCCAAGCCTCAGGTTTGTGATGGACTGCATCACATTGTCATCCAATATCTCCTGGTACTGAAGAGAATTCATGGTACCTTGCACACGCTGAAGCTTCCCTGTACCTGCAGAAGCAAAACAGCCCCAAAGCATGATTGACCCCCCGCCATACTTCACAATAGGCAAGGTGTTCTTTTCTTCATAGGCCTTGTTCTTCCTCCTCCAAACATAACGTTGATCCATGGGCCCAAACAGTTCTAATTTTGTTTCATCAGTCCACAGAACACTTTCCCAAAACTTCTGTGGTTTGTCCACATGACTTTTGGCATACTGCAGTCGACTCTTCTTATTCTTTGGAGACAGCAAGGGGGTGCGCTTGGGAGTTCTGGCATGGAGGCCTTCATTACGCAGTGTGCGCCGTATTGTCTGAGCTGAAACTTCAGTACCCACATCTGACAAATCTTTTGTCAGTTCCTCAGCAGTCACACAGGGACTTTTCTCCACTCTACGCTTCAGGTAGCGCCCAGCAGTCGAAGTCAGCATCTTCTTTCTGCCACGACCAGGTAGCGTTTCAACAGTGCCCTTTGCCTTGAATTTGCGAATGATGCTTCCTATGGTCTCTCTTGGTATGTTTAACATCTTTGCAATCTTCTTATAGCCATTGCCCTTCCTGTGAAGAGTAATCACCTCTTCTCTTGTCTTCCTGGACCATTCTCTTGACTTCACCATGTTTGTAACCACACCAGTAAATGTCTAGAAGGAGCTGAGTATCACAGTCATTTTAAAGCTGCCTAATTGGTGCTTATTATGCTTTATTGCTGCTCCGTGACATCCACATGTGTTTTCAATACCTTATTGAAAACACTTGAATGAACCTCTGTTCTTCAGAGTGGTAGTCTTTAAGGGGTTGAATAATTGTGTCAATGAAGAATTCACAAAAGAAATATTTACTACTGTATTACAAAACCAATTGATGTCATTTTAGTTGCATATGGTTCTTTAAAAAGTCCTTGTAGGATTTCATTCTGAATACAATTACAAATGTACACTAAATTCCCTAAAACCCTTTACAGCATTGGGGGTTGAATAATTTTGAACACAACTGTATAATACATTCCCTCATCTAACAGGATAGTAGCCAGTCCCTGTGCATTTGCATTTTAACCCCTTAAGGGTGGCTAGGTGTTGTGTGTGGTCTCTGATGGCGATATTTCTATACATCCTACAAATCCGCCACTTCACGGTCAGGTTATGGAGACCTCCTAGGCAAGATATTTGAAGGAATTTTTTGTTTTTATTTTTAACCCTTATTTTATGGAAAACTCACTGTTCCTTTAAAAACATATTTTATTAAACGTTTTGTCCTTGTTTCCTGTCCCCCAGGGCACTACCCGGACCCCCATACACTTTTTATGGCAAATATCTTGCATATATGCCCTCTTGCAGGGCACTCTAAAAACCGAACTTTTGAGTCCCATTGACTTGCATTGAGTTTGGTTCGTGTTCGCGTTCGAACTCGAACTTTTGAAATTGTTCAATATCTCTGTGTTCAAGTTTCTATGAATCTCTTTTATTTCCATGTTGATAAGGTTACAGTCAACAACATGAGCTCAATGCTAGTGGAAAAATATACTACTGTTGGAGTACAAATATAAATGTTATGTGTCCATGTTTTCATTCTCATTCTGTGCACATTTGACACCAAATAAATATATGCTCCATTAAAAATATTAATTAAAATATGAATAAAGATGCCAGAATAGAGGATAACTTTATATGAAAACTGTATGTGTGTTGTTACGGTGTGTTGTTACGGTCTGTTTCTGGGAAATTAACTTTATTCTACGAATGTCCCATTTTTATTTTGTTTTCAGTTGTGGCCTGGTTACTCTACTGTAGGTGTGTTGATATAAATGACCTTGTAATCACACTTATTCAATGAATAAAGAAAGTTTCTGTCAGTGACTTTGTGTGTCTCATTCAGTCTTCGGGTCTGTCCGAGTCTGCTATCATCATGACCTTTGTCAGCTTCTTTGTGTCTTTCAGAGCCTTCGTCTCTGTACGTGTGTCTGTCAGTTTCTGCCAGTATCTTTTATTGTCTCTGCATATCTTAGTATCTTTGTTATTTTCTATGTGCCTCTGTTATGACATTACTGACTTTGTGTATGCCAATGTGTCATTACTTCTGTGTGTCCGACTGTCATTGTTTTTGCTGTTCTCTCTGTTATTATATTTGTGTCTATGGACAAAAAAAGGATGGGGCACTCAGTGTTCAGATTTATTGGAAACATTTGTTTTTGAAGTTTTGGCCCTACATGAGTCAAGCCTTGACACAGACTCATATAGGGTTGAAATTTGCCACTTTTTTCAATAAATCTACCACTGTGGGAAGTCTGAGTGCCTGGTCTTTTTTTGTTTGTGGGTATGTGTTGTGGTAATTGGCCTCTCCAGGGCTGGGTATACCGGTTTTCTGTGTCTCAAGGGTGGTGTGCTGGTCCTGCTACATATTTGTGATTGTCTCTCCCTGACAGTATATTTTGTCTGTGTTATTTCCAGTGTCTTTCTGTGTCTTTGTCATTCTCCCTGTGTGTCTGTATCTCTGCCAAAGATATAGACACACATTTAGCTAGCTATGTAGACCCCACTCATAATTCACATAACACACGTTAGACACATAAATTATGCATTTTGCCAGTGATAGCATAACCTGTTGTCGGTAGTCTTGACACTTTCAAATCATATTACATCAATAAATATACTTTGTGACAAGAGCACTTATGATTTTTTTGGGATACCTCTGGTGGTTGAGAAACACTGCCATAGATAACAGCATTAGGTGTTCCCTTAGAGATAGTGATGAGAGGGAAGCTGTACTATGTCAAGGAGTCAAGAGATTGGGATATAGGAAGGGTATTCATGATCTGGTGGCGATGTGTGGATGGGTTTCAGTGTGCTGAATAGTGAGTTAATAACATTTGTTGACAAGTTATTTAACTTTATTATTACTTCATAATCTCCTATTTATAAATAAAAATAGGAAAACTAATGAGAAAGGGGGAATACTGAATAGCTCATATATAATAGTATCCATTTGATGGTCCATTGTTTTTTTTCTTAGCTTTTAAAACCGACATTGTGTTAAAAATATACTACAAATACTTGTGACACTATCTGGGTAAGGTGGGAAATTTACTCAGCTTATTTGCTTCTGTTTATATGCTTCACTGTGTTTACATTACAAATTAAAATGAACATTATAAATTAGTGCAATAATTAAAAGAAAACATAATTTGAAGTTGATTTTGTTCTCTTGGGTTGCCATATGGCAAGTAGTAATTTGGGAAATTTATGTAATTCCAAAAATTATGTAGGTTATTCCTGTTTATTTTAAAAAATAAATAAATTTGTTATAATTCTTAGTCATCTTATAAAAATCACTTTTAAAAACAGGTTTTATGACAATATCTTGTAATTAGTGAAGTTGCCAAACGCCGCACATGTGCTTTAATCTACCATGCTGAGTTGTTCTTACAATATATATATATATATTAAAATTGGATTTATATCCAAATTAAAAAATTAAACACGGACATTCAAAAACTAGATGTTTATTAAAAAGCAAGCTATTCTAGAAAGATAAACTATATTTCTGTCTGTAATGTTCCTTGTCCTGCTACCACTGTCGCCATCCCCGGTGATAGTACCGCATCAAGAACACTACGAAGGCCAGGCCTCCGTCTACGGGTTACACGTCCTGATTCCATGGCTGCAGGTACTATGCAGCGATCCTCTCTTCTCCATGCCGAATCATGCACTGAAAGGAGCATGCGCCGGCTAGAAGATCCTCCCCCCCTAGCGTGTCATGCGACGCTCGTCCCAGGGCGATGATGCACAAGGAAGCACACACCTAAGACGGATCCTCATCAACACAACCAGATAAGAAGACACCGGACAGGTGAGTCATTGCTCGTTTATTTTGTTTCTACATCCGAGCCCTTCCTGACCTCTCTTCTAGTGCTACTCCTGAACCCCTCTGATTCCATTGTTGCAAACCTACTGCTCGTATCCCGACTACCCTGCCTGCTGCCAGCCAAAGAACCTTGCTTGCCTACGACTTCTCTTATTTTGCTGCCTGTCTAAAAATCCCAGGCTTGCCTCTGAACATCCTAACAATTCCCAACTCTGCTAAAACTATGTTTGATGGCAGACCTCAGTACCTGTTAACAACCTGTCGAATCCTGTTTAACGTGAACATCTCATCCGCTGTCTGTACAAAGAATTTACAGAAAGTAGTGTACTAAATATAACAGAAGTATTTTCTACAAGCAAGCCATCGTATATATATATTTACAGAGTTATATTTATCATATAGAAATACCACGATTGAATAGCCTGGCGTGACTGTCACTTATGTGAGAGCATTGTGAAAACTACCAGCTTCCCAATTAAGTGTCAGCCTTGTACAGGTCTCCTTGGTCTGCACAGCGGTTCTAGCTATCGACATATAAATGTGACAATGTCTACTTATACATAATATCTGTGGATATTTGTAAAGGGAAGCAAAAAGATGTGAATACTTCTTTGTGGGGGTTTTACAAATATACACTACACGATCACATTTGAGATAAAAAAAAGAGAACAACTTTTTTAAATGTTTGCCCTTAGGTTAATTCTCACGTTTCCTTCCTCTGAACCAGCTAAAATTAATTGTGTCAGTCAAAGTCCAAACTAATTCTGTTATTTGGAGCAATACCGAAAGTGACCTCATGTAATTGCTCCAAATTAAGCAGGGGAACACAAATTTCAATCTGCATGATACATCCATCAGTATGTTTTTCTATACACAGTTTTCATTTTAAACAATCCTCTATGTAACCCACTGAAAAACATTGGCTATCCATATTTGATGCACAAAATGAATGAATATGTGTCACTTCAATTTCCCTTGAGCACATTGTGAAAACAATTCAGGACTTTCTCAGTCAACCACAGTACGGCATTATCCCTGATGCTGTCAGCATCTATGTGATTTATTGAAGGGTGCCTCTGACTTTTTAAATACAAAATGTATCTTTTGAAGAAAAAAAAAAAGCTTTACTTGTAATGAATTTGAATTGTTTGAACAAATTGTTTTCTTTCAGCTAAGGTGACCTAATCCCTTAAATACTAGAACAATATAAAGTATTACAAGAATCAATTTAGACTTTTAACATTTCACCGTGCTTTAATATTTTCTTGGCAGCTATTTTTTAAATGGCATTGTGAAAATTGGACCTAAACACCCTGACATGCAAAATTAATTTCAATGTTTCCAAATTGTGTAAAGGATTTAAATAATGCCATTTATTTATTTTAATACTCCATATTTTTAAAGAAACATATAGCTGAGTGGCATACTCTTTAAAAAAAATGGTGAGATGTATTCAAGAGTACAACAATATGTAGAATACCAAATATTAAAATTAAAAGATTGTTAATGTCCTACATGTGTTGCATTCCACAGGTTTTGCAGTTTTTAATGAAAATTTTCTCCCAGAATAGAAAAGGAGTAAGAAATTCTGTGCCCTTTTATCCTTTCTTTTTTGTTTCTAAAATGAGGTCAACCATAAACCTGCTCATATTTTTTTTTCTCATTTTAATTTTCATATGCGGTTGTGAAAAATAATTTTTAAAATAGGTAATACCAGCTGATAGCATGAGACGTCGAGTAGCGAGTGACGACAAAAACACGCAGTGATGGGTATAAAGAATATACTTTAAAATAAAAAGGATAAACTGAAAGATAAAACAGTAAAACATTATTAACCTAAACCCTGGACACTGCAATAACACAAAGACTCAGCATAGGTAAAGTGATATACAAAGGGATCAACAAGAGCAACTTTAATTTACCAAATACAGAAATGGACAGCACATGGTATTGGCATGTGCTCTCAGGTCCTAGCCAAATCACAAAAGGGCTGATCCCTTCCAGGAACTCCTGGTTGAATGAAAATAAGGTTGGACTAGAGTCTTGCCCCTGACCCCCACCATAGCGGCATGCCTCCCACCAACAATGTATCTGTTCCGGGTAAAGCCCGAAGTGCGGTTAATCCAAGGATTACCCGGGTAATCCTGACATTACCTAAAACCGCTGGGTAAAGCTGCAAAAAAATGAAAATTTCTGACTTTAACTGGGTAATTTTAGTACTAGCCAACTGCCCTTCGGTAACAGTCTGGAAGAGCTGAAAAATTCGCTCTTTACCCGGATAATGTGCAAATCTGAAGCTTCACCCGGGTAATCTGAGGACTATCCACAGCTTCACCTGGGTAATCTGCAGAGCATCCAACCCCGCTTGGGTAACAGTGAATTTTGCAATTATCTATGGATATTATCAATGAAAATGGCAAAAGACAAACAGTAAAATGTATTGCAGATATAATGAATATATAGAGTAACAGGATATGTTTCTTATATGAATGTGAAACTTTATCCAGCAACACTAGGGTAATGTGCGAATTACTCGGTAAAAACAGAGCAGAAACCCGGAGTACCCAGAGGCCTCTGGATACTTTGCAGATTACCCGGGTAAAGTCCGAAATTTAATTTCACTTTGGACTTTTGCTAATGATGCCTGGTTGATGTCAGGAATACCCGGGTAATCCTAGGATTAACCGCACTTCGGGCTTTAACCGTAACATATACACCTTTATTCCCAGTGGGAGTCACCATATGAGGTAACCACTATAGAGTAGGCTGGCTTAATGATGCCACAGCTAGCCACACAGGGCAAAAGACTCACACTGCCCCTAGTGTTCCCTCTTTGGTATAACAATCAATATATATGTAGCGCTGTGTTTAAAACCTTACTGTGGCAGTACCTATTTTTGGCCACCGGAGGGAGACAAGCGCGCTAAGAGACACTGAACATTGGGACTACGTTTCCCGGCATGCTTTGCGAACAGACACAGGAAGTGGGTGGGACACAGATGCTGTACATCCTGAGCCTCGTGGAGATAGCTGGCAGAGCGCGCCAGGGAGTGAAAGAGACAGGACACAGTGCTGCAGAGCGGAACAGTGACTAGGCCGGAGCGCAGGTGCGGCCTATCAGGATTCCAAGTGGGGTTATCCAGCCTTGTAAGAAGGAGACCCAGTGATCTACAGACATCACCCAAGCTGCTATCAAGGAGGCCAGAGGACCCCCGAGTGAGGAGTACCGCAGGTCCATCGGATGGGAGAGCAGGCGGTAACTGGACAAGTCACGATCGGAGCAGAGAGAGCCAGACAACGGATCCAGTAGCCAGTATCCCAGCGCGGCATCGAGCGGAGGGACGTCCTGGGTCAGAGGAACCTTGGTGATCGAGCGGATGGGTGAGAGGCCTCAAAGGCCGGTTTATAAAGTCAAGAAAGCACGCTGCTGTTTGTTCTAAAACCCACAGGGCCCCAACTTGACTAGTCGAAGACATCGTTTAAGAGATTCACTGGCCAGTTGAATAGTACCCGGGTACCATAACACACACATACACTTACAGTCCGGGACTTAACCTGTGTGGGACTCACTCCCTAATATCCCAAAAAGGGGTAAAGATTCGCATATTATTTTGTTTTCCGCTGCGCGTTTCTCGAATTACGAAATATTGTATTCTCTTTCCGCTACGCGTTTCTCGAAATTACGAAGCATTGTATTTTTCTGTTTGGCTGCGCATTTTCTCGAAATACGAAGCCTCGTATTTCTTTTTCCGCTGCGCGTTTACCGCGATACGAAATACTGTAAATATATCTACAAACACCGTGTCTCATTATATGCCTTTTACTTTAGTAAACTATATAATTTATAAAATCCACAACGGTGCTGGAGTGTATTTATTCCCTAGTGCGGGGAGACTGACCCGTGGTTCATTTTCAGCGGCTCCTCCGGGAGTGAGCGCTACACGTGTGGGCTCGTCCGGGATCCAGTCTCTGGAAAGACCGCATCTAAAGGGTTAAATATGGATCCAGACACTGTTGCCGAATGGTGTGAGGAGCACAGTAGTCAGCTAGAATGTTGTATAGTCATGGATATTCCCGCAGACACTTGGGCCGAAGATCAGATTCGCCAGGCCGTGGCCGCGCTGACACCAGATCATCGGGGGTTAATCCTGGACATTAAAAAGAACACAGATACCTCTCACACGTATGTTCTTTTTGAATGGAGAAAGGGTGTTCCAGTGTGTTTTCAGGGCGCGAGCATGAAGCTGACCGATGAGGTGGAAGTACAACTGATTCAGCCAAGTGCGCCACGTGGCGAATCCGCAAGTGTTCCCGCGCCCAGTCCGTTGGCCATGATCGGGCCTGAATTCATAGTGGCTATTGGAGATTTGCTGGCTAAGTGTCAGAGAACAAGCCCTCCGCACACTAACTTCGGTTATCGACGGTTGAGAAATTTTACAGGAAACGTACCAACTCCGGCGGGAGAAGAAACCTTTGAGGAATGGGTGGAACAGGCGATGCAGGCTCTGGATGAGTGGGACGTCCCTGAAGCTCAGAAAAAGCAAAGGATCACCGAGAGTTTAAAGGGACCTGCGTCAGAAGCGGTGAGAAACCTAAAACTGAGTAGAAAAGACTGTACTGCTTTAGATTATTTAAACGTTTTGGAGGAAGTTTTTGGGCGAACAGAAAAGGCCGCAGAGCTTGTATATCAGTATGAACACACCTACCAGCGGAAAGGTGAGAGAATGACCGAATACATGAGGCGCCTAGATAAGATTCTGCACCAGATACTCCTCAAGAAAGGGGCCGAGCCGGCCGAAGTGGATAAGATCCGAATAAAACAGATCCTGAGGGGCTCTCAACCTCTAGATCCAGTGATGCTGCAGCTGAGAAGCAGAGCAGGTAATCAAGAACTGAAGTACCTGGAACTGATCCGAGCTGTCAGAGAGGAGGAGGCTTTGCTGGAGGAAAAAACCTTCAGGCAAGGGGAAAGAGCTTACGCACAACCTGTAAGGCCTGCTGTCTGCAGCCTGAAAGCGACTCGCTGGATACTTACGGATCCGACGTGGATGAGCAAGAGCACCTGATCGCTTTTAAATCCACAGAGAGGGCTGCCAAAGAATTACACCTCTCTGAACGTGGTGAGTTGTATAAAACTGTTAAGAAAGTACAGGAAGCTCAAGCTGAATTGCAACAGGCGCACGCGGAACTGTGCCGAGTATTGATGAAGGTAACCGAGATGCAGGCAGAGATGCAGAAGTTCCTTACAGGCATGCAGACAACCGGAGTTGCTGTGGCGTCTAGCCAAGGTCCTTTAACTGAATCACAACAGGCGACTGCGTCTCCACTTTCTAAGAAGAGATGTTTCGGTTGTGGAGAAATGGGCCACTTCCACGCACAATGCAAAGACCGAAAGCCTGAGAGGAATAGAGTTGAGGAGCTGTTAAAAGCTTTAGAAGGACTGTTATCTACCTCACCGGCGGGAAACGCCAGAGGGCACAAGTGAAGGAGCAACCTAGGTGCCCGAAGGTTGAAACCCGCTCCAAAAATCAGGCTAGGACTAAGAGGGCGAGAGGGCCCAAAGTCGGGCCAACTGCTGAGCCTGCCAGGACTGAAAGAGTCACTCCCTTAGCATCCGGACCTACGTCATGGGGAAGCAATGCACACCCAAAACCTACACGGGCCAAGAAAAAGGCCAGGGTACAGCAAACTGGGTCTAAGTGTCCGGATACCGCCACCAAGTTTCCTGACCAACTGATAGGTCCTTCTCCTATTGTGCCAATCCAAGTGGAGGGAGTCTACACTAAAGCCTTGTTGGATTCAGGGGCTCAAGTGACATTGATCTACCGACACTTCTATGAGAGACATTTGAAGCACATTCCTCTACAGAAATTGAAGGACCTGGAAATCTGGGGTATCGGAACTGAGAAACTCCCTTATGACGGGTATCTACAGGTGAAATTGGAGATCGGATCCGAAGTCATCGGACAGTCCGGAGGTTGTGATGCATTGGCCATTGTGTGTCCTCGACCCTCAGGTGCAAACAGAAGTTCCATGATAGTGGGGACGAATACTGATTTGGTGCAGCGTCTCCTGATACCTATCGTATTGGAAGAAGGTTCTACTCAAGGAGTACACCCAATGTTACGTCCAGTCTATCAGAGGATGGTCGAAGAACAGAAGGCACCTGCCGAAGTGGGGCGCCTATGGAGATTAGAAGGAACAGAGAAGGTTCTGCAAGCAGGAGAAGTAGCGAGTTTCCGGGCTTCAGTCAAATTGAACGGGTCTCAACCAGGTCCCTATGTGGTGCTGGAAACCACTTTTAATCACGGGAGTGAAGCCGGAGTCGAAGTAATCCCTGAAATAATCTCCACTAAAGCTCTGAAAAGAACACGAGGAAGAGTCTCAGTCAGCGTGTGCAATGTGTCTGATTCTCCAGTAGTCCTTAAAGCACGAATGCCTATCGGGCAAGTAGAGTCCACTACGCCCCTCTCCACCGATTTAGGAGGGGGAGTGGATAAAGAGATTCCAGATAAAAGATTCTACCCCAAGGACGCTCCCATTTCATCCGAGTGGAAGAAATGTCTTCATTCTCAAGTTCTAGAGTGGAGAGAATTGTTCTCGAAAGATGAGTTCGACGTAGGCCTAGCTAAAAGTACTGAACACCGCATTCGATTACAAGAAGACAAGCCGTTTCGTGAAAGGTCAAGGCGAGTTCCGCTGGGAGACTTGGATGATCTGCGAGAACAGCTGAATGAATTGCAAAGAACCAAAGTGATTCAAGAGTCCAGGAGTCCATACGCATCTCCAATAGTGATGGTCCGGAAGAAGAATGGTTCTGTCTGCCTATGCATAGACTACCGCACATTGAACCGAAGAACCATCCCAGACCAATATGCTACTCCTCGGATAGAAGATGCCTTACAGTGTTTGTCTGGAGCAAAATGGTTTAGTGTACTAGACCTGCGAAGCGGGTATCACCAGATACCAATGCATCCCGAAGACAAAGAGAAAACTGCGTTCATCTGTCCACTGGGGTTCTTTGAATTCAACAGAATGCCTCAAGGCCTTACGGGGGCTCCGGCCACGTTCCAACGGTTGATGGAGAAGACAGTCGGGGACATGAATCTGATCGAAGTATTAGTGTACCTGGATAACATAATTGTGTTTGGAAGACTCTGGAAGAACATGAGCAACGTTTGGAGAAGGTCTTGAAGAGGCTCCATGAAGAGGGATTGAAACTGTCTCTGGAGAAATGCCAATTCTGTCTACCGTCTGTTACGTATCTGGGACATGTGGTCTCAGCAGAAGGTGTTTCAACAGATCCTCGGAAGTTGGAGGCCGTAGCTTCTTGGCCTAGACCCAGAAACGTCACTGAACTTAGATCTTTCTTGGGGTTCTGTTCATATTATCGAAGGTTTGTAGGAGGTTTTGCAAAAATAGCTCAACCACTGAACAAACTCCTACAGAAGGAAAACACCGAAGAAGGCTGCAAGGCCTCTGACCGAAACCCGTCAGCTCCAGGACCAAGGAAAGCTCGAGAGTCCATACAGGGCGAATGGACTAGTCAATGTGAAGGTGCTTTCTTGAAGCTGAAAGAGAAACATAGAAACATAGAAACATAGAAAAAATGTCGGCAGATAAGAACCTTTCGGCCCATCTAGTCTGCCCAATTACATGGATACTTAACCTGGATTTATCTTTTGTTTAGGATAGCCTTATGCCTATCCCATGCTTGCTTAAATTCAATTACTGTTTTGGCCTCGACCACTTCTACTGGAAGACTGTTCCATGTATCCACCACCCTCTCAGTAAAATAATGCTTCCTGATGTTACTTTTAAAACCTTTGCCCTCTAATCTAAGACTATGTCCTCTTGTTTTGCTATTTTGTTTCCTTTTAAATATACTCCCTTCCTCTACCTTGTGGATTCCCTTTACGTATTTAAATGTTTCTATCATATCTCCTCTGTCTCGTCTTTTTTCCAAGCTGTACATGTTAAGATCATTAAGCCTTTCCTGGTAACTTTTCTCCTTCAAGCCGTACACCATTTTAGTAGCCCTTCTCTGAACTCTCTCTAAGATGTCTATATCCTTCTGGAGATACGGTCTCCAGTACTGCACACAGTACTCCAAGTGAGGTCTCACCAGTGCTCTGTACAGTGGCATGAGCACTTCCCTTTTCCTACTGCTAATACTCTCCCTACACAACCAAGCATTCTGCTAGCATTTCCTGCTGCTCTATTACATTGACTACTTACCCTTAGATCCCCTGAAATAATGACCCCTAAATCCCTTTCCTCAGATGTTGAGGTTAGGACTGTATCAAATATTCTATATTCAGCCCTTGGGTTTTACGTCCCAGGTGCATTATCTTGCACTTATCCACATTAAAACTCAATTGCCACAACTCCGACCATTTTTTAGTTTACCTAAATCATTTGTCATTTGGCTGATCCCTCCAGGAACGTCAACCCTGTTGCAAATCTTTGTGTCATCAGCAAAAAGACATACTTTTCCATTAATACCTTCTGCAATATCACTAATAAAAATATTAAAGAGAATGGGTCCAAGTACTGACCCCTGAGAGTCTCACTCGGGCTCCTGTCTTGGCCTACGCGGACCCTCACAAGCCGTACGAGCTACATGTGGATGCCAGCAGAGAAGGTCTAGGAGGAGTCCTGTATCATGAGTATGGTGGATTGCTGAGGCCTGTAGCGTACGTGAGCCGGAGCCTTACGCCTTCAGAGAAGAACTATCCTACCCACAAGTTGGAGTTCCTAGCCTTAAAGTGGGCAGTGGTAGACAAGTGAAAGGACTATCTGTATGGAGCCGTGTTTGTGATAAAGACGGATAACAATCCTCTTACCTACGTCCTTACTACTGCGAAACTGGACGCAACGGGACATCGGTGGTTGGCCGCTCTGTCAGGGTTTCGGTTCAGCCTGAAGTATCGCCCTGGGGTGAATAATCGAGATGCTGATGCTTTATCGAGAAGACCCTACACTGCAGAATGGACTCAGTTAACTCCAGACGGGGTGCAAGCTTTGTGTCAAGGAGCAGAGCGCCGAGTCAAGGGAGGGATTGAAGCGGAGGTCATAGGAGTCATGGCTGCGGCTGTTCCTGAGTTCTACTGCAACCCTACGCAATTGAGGGATGAGAGTCTACCTACTTTTTCAAAACAGGACCTGAAAGCGGATCAGGCCAGAGACCCTTTAATTGCATTGACCATAAAGGCCCTAACTGCGAACCAGCGGGAAATTCTGCTGACCAATTCCCCGGATGGAGCCAGATTGGTCTACAAAGAGTGGGAACGGTTGAAGATGTTGGATGGGGTGGTCTACCGAAGGGGCCCCTCAACCAATGCTGAAGAGACTCAACAGTTATTCCTTCCCACTAAGCATAGAGAGAGTGTGCTGCGATCGCTACATGATGAGCATGGACATTTGGTGCTGAAAGAACTTTTAAGCTGGTGCGAGACAGATTCTATTGGCCTTGCATGAGGGCTGAAGTGGAAAGTTACTGCCATTCCTGTCTGAGGTGTATTCAGAGGAAGACTCTACTGACCTGAACCGCTCCAATGAGCCATCTGCAGAGTCAGGGACCCATGGATTTGGTGTGCATTGACTTCCTGTGCTTAGAGCCGGATGCTAGTGGGCAAGGGAATATTCTAATAGTGACTGATCATTTCACTCGTTACGCCCAAGCTTTTTCTACGAAAGATCAACGCACTCCGACAGTAGCCAAGGTTCTGATGGAAAGGTTCTTTGTTCACTACGGCCTGCCAAGGAGAATACACTCTGATCAGGGTAGAGACTTTGAAAGCCGACTGGTTGGGCAATTGTTGGAACTGTTGGGAATCCAAAAGACCCGAACTACACCATATCACCCTCAAGGTGATGCTCAGCCTGAAAGGTTTAATCGCACGCTGCTGAATATGCTGGGGACTTTGTCAAACATAGAGAAGCAGAGTTGGAGTCGTCACATAGCTACTCTGGTGCATGCATATAACAGTACGGAGAGTGATGCGACTGGATACTCACCGTACCGTCTTATGTTCGGAAGAGAAGCCCGACTGCCGGTTGATTTGGCGTTTGGGTTATCTCTAGACCAGACGTCGGTAGCTTCCCATAGAAACTACGTGGACAGACTTCGGAAGAAACTGGCTTCTGCGTTTGAACAGGCCCGTTTGACCTCAGGAAACAGGGAGCAAAGGAACAAAAAGAATTATGACTTGAAAGTTCGGATACAAGATCTACAACCCGGTGATAGGGTTTTGTTGAAGAACTTGGGTGCTGCTGCGAGGCACAAGTTGGCGGATAAATGGAGTTCTCAAGTCTACATTGTCTGCAAGCAACTGCCGGGTCTGCCGGTGTATCAAATCCGGCCAGATGGAAAGGCTGGGCCTCTTAAGAACTGGCACCGGAATCATCTGTTACCTTTGAGAGAGGCTGTGAGGATACCAGTTGGGGACGAACTTTCTCTGCCAAATCCGCCTGCTCCACGTTTGCCTCCTGTTACTCGGTCTCAGCAGACCCGGGCTGTCGAAGAGAGCGAAAGGGACAGTGAAGAAGAGAGTTTTTGTCTGGACTGGATGCGCTCACCGGAGCCTGAAGAGGCTATCTCAGCTCCTGAACGGTGGGAAAGTAATTTGAGACCTGAAGCTCCTGAATTTCAGTTAGAAGTCCCTGAGACTATGGAAATCCCTTAAGCTCTTGAATTTCAGTTAGAAGTTCCTGATACTGTTGGAATCCCTGTAGCTCCTGAAGCTGAGTCTTATGATTATAGTTCTATGCCTTCACTGGAGGGATCATACTCCGAAGAAATGTCTGCTCCAGTGGTAGAAAGAAGGACTGAGCCAGCACCTATAGTACTTCCACCTGGAGAGGAACTGATTGAGCCAAAACCAAAACGCTCTGTTCGACCGCCCCAGCGACTCACCTACGACTCACCGGGACATAGCACTGAAGAAGCCATCACCACAGTGCAAAGGTTGCCCGAAGTGTCTGCTATGTTAGCTGAGGTAGCCCAAAGCATGAGTCAACTTGAAGAAGTGTTTCTAACCCACTGTATGTTTGCTGCTGAACCTGTATATGTTATCTAAACTGTGTTGAAATGTAATGTAACTGTTGTACCTCCTTGGAGAGACCCAAGAGTTCTAGGAGGGGGAGAGTGTAGCGCTGTGTTTAAAACCTTACTGTGGCAGTACCTATTTTTGGCCACCGGAGGGAGACAATCGCGATAAGAGACACTGAACATTGGGACTACGTTTCCCGGCATGCTTTGCGAACAGACACAGGAAGTGGGTGGGACACAGACGCTGTACATCCTGAGCCTCATGGAGATAGCTGGCAGAGCGCGCCAGGGAGTGAAAGAGACAGGACACAGTGCTGCAGAGCGGAACAGTGACTAACCCGGAGCGCAGGTGCGGCCTATCAGGATTCCAAGTGGGGTTATCCAGCCTTGTAAGAAGGAGACCCAGTGATCTACAGACATCACCCAAGCTGCTATCAAGGAGGCCAGAGGACCCCCGAGTGAGGAGTACCGCAGGTCCATCGGATGGGAGAGCAGGCGGTAACTGGACAAGTCACGATCGGAGCAGAGAGAGCCAGACAACGGATCCAGTAGCCAGTATCCCAGCGCGGCATCGAGCGGAGGGACGTCCTGGGTCAGAGGAACCTTGGTGATCGAGCGGATGGGTGAGAGGCCTCCAAGGCCGGTTTATAAAGTCAAGAAAGCACGCTGCTGTTTGTTCTAAAACCCACAGGGCCCCAATTTGACTAGTCGAAGACATCGTTTAAGAGATTCACTGGCCAGTTGAATAGTACCCGGGTACCATAACACACACATACACTTACAGTCCGGGACTTAACCTGTGTGGGACTCACTCCCTAATATCCCAAAAAGGGGTAAAGATTTGCATATTATTTTGTTTTCCGCTGCGCGTTTCTCGAATTACGAAATATTGTATTCTCTTTCCGCTACGCGTTTCTCGAAATTACGAAGCATTGTATTTTTCTGTTCGGCTGCGCATTTTCTCGAAATACAAAGCCTTGTATTTCTTTTTCCGCTGCGCGTTTACCGCGATACGAAATACTGTCAATATATCTACAAACACCGTGTCTCATTATATGCCTTTTACTCTAGTAAACTATATAATTTATAAAATCCACAACGGTGCTGGAGTATATTTATTCCCTAGTGCGGGGAGACTGACCCGTGGTTCATTTTCAGCGGCTCCTCCGGGAGTGAGCGCTACATATATATAAGTAAATATGATGATTTATGACACAATTCATCCATGATCACTACATATGCGGAGGTTGCATATATATACTGTACAGTTGATATGCATTTGTACAGTTAGAAGTTGTAGTCCTCATATAAAATGACTGTAACATCAGTTAAGGCTAATACATATTGCTTACCTGCAACTCAATGTTTTTTTAAGAAATTCACAGTAGTTGTATGGCCACAGCTCATGACTTCACACAAGTTAGAGATTTTTGGTCTACTTGATAGCTCTTAAAGACAAGGACATCGCTACATCGAGGCAAATGTCAGATGGAGCCTATCCTTGTGAAACATTCTATAAAATAAAACAAAAGGAAAAATGTGAAGAAACCTACGCACAAGTGTTGTTAAGGAGACACAGCTCCAAACATCTAAAAATATCTTTTATATGCTATATTTTTTATATTTTTCTCCTTCCTCTTATTCTAACATACAGTGCCCTGTGAAGGTGCTACTAATACATTCCACTGTGACATTCTAGAGAGAAGTGTATATGAACGAAAAGCTTTTCAACGGATCCAACACTCTAATGCCCAAATAAATAACCTTTGAAAAACAAGAACATGTGGTAAGGAAGGATGAGCAGCAAAGGATTTGGCAGCATACTTGCAAGAGTAGTCAGCTTGCAACAAGAATAATTACATACACCTTCCGCTTGCTGCACAGTGGTTATGGGAAGGTGCACAGTAGCTTTTAATATAGAGAAAGGTATAAATAGACAGATAATCAGATGTAAGTAGACAGATACAGACAGATAAATAGATGGATAGGTAGAAATGTATGATAAATTGATATAAATAAAATGAGAGAAAAACAGATTGATAGACACAGATTCCACTATATACTCACTAAGCTCTTGCAACTCCCTCTTCATGTGGTGTCTCAGCTCATCCCTGTTTTCTCTATGACACTGTGCAGGTTCCCTGTAACAGCAACTGGGGTTTACTGATCTCCAGCTTGTGGACCAGACCCAAACATGTTACAGCGTCCGTCCCTTCTCTCCAGTCAAGCAGATCGGTAGCAGCTTTCCTTCCCTCACAACCCTCAGCCAGAACTTGAGGGGATGCTGTATGATTCGAAGTATATCTTCCCAAACACCAGACAAGACCTTACAGGGTTATTCAGAGAGAGGTGGAAACCAGGAGAATGACTGGAGAAGTGAAAATTCTAGGTCAAAATAGTCAAACCAGAAAACTCTCCCATTTATCTCACTTTCCTAATCGGCTCTTTGGTCTAGATTGTTCTCTTCTCCTGACATTCTCCTGGTCTTCACCTTTCTCTGAATAACCCTATAAATGCAGGGAAGAATAATGATCTTTAACCCCTTAGTGACCGGGCGGTTTTACACAAATCCGTCTTTTAGTGACCGCTGCTGTTTTTACGTTTCTGCGCTGTTAGTGTTTAGGTCAAATTTTCCTCTTACTCGTTTATTCAACCCACACATATTATACACAGTTTTTCCCGCCATTAAATGGACTTTATAGAAATACCATTATTTCCATGAAATCGAATAATTTACTATAAACAAAATATGAAATATGAGGAAAAAATGGTAAAAACACACTTTTTCGTAATTTAATCCCCAAAATCTACAAACACCCAAAAAGACCCTGGCTAAATAGGTTCAAAATTTTGTCCCGAGACTAGAAACACCCATTTTTACATGCGTTTGCTTTTTAACCCCTTCACTGCTGAGACAGTTCACCTATGTGCGCTGCGCTCATTCTGACCATTTTGTGCTAATTATTTTTAGATGACAGCCTAGGTCCTATTTAATTAAACCTCCCCAGACAAAAAAACTTTAAAAAAAAAAATCATTTTTTTATTTTATTTTTTTTATTATTATTTTTTTATTATTTTTTTATTTTTTATTTTTATTTTAAACCAAACCTGGTCATGTTTGATATCATTTGAAAGGCCATAATCAGGCCTTTCAAATGATGTCAAATATGACCATCTAGCTGCCATGGATCGGGAGATAAAGGGATCCTTAGGATCCCCTTATCTCTACATGGCAGCTAGATGGTTAACTGGCCCACTGACATCCTCACACATATGGTGAGGTTGTCAGTGGGTGGGGGGGACCTGGAGGCTTGGCTGACATCCAAGATGTCAGCCCCCCTCCAGGTTCGAATCGCGTTTTGGCACCAATTGGTGCCAAAACATGATCCGGCGGCGAAACAGTTAATGCTATACACCGCTGAAAAGGGGAGACTCTCCCCTTCTCAGCGGTGTAAAAATTATCTCCCTAGCTGCAATGGTTGGGGAGATAGAGGGCTCCGAAGGAGCCCCCCTCCCCTCCATTGCTTTGCATGGGGACGCCTGCTGATGACGTCAACACGCAGCGTGACGCCGTCATCAGCCTCGCCTGCCCATGTAAATCACATGGGCAGGCTTCCTCCCTGCCAGATCGCCGAGGGATCCAGCGAGGGAGGTGAGTATCGGGCGGGAGGGGGATTAGGCGCCGCTGACGTACCCTGTACATCTGCGGGTCTAAGGGAGACCCGAGGACAGGATGTACGGGGTACGTCAGCGGCCCTTAAGGGGTTAATTTGAGATGGAGTTTAAATGAATAACATGTACAGCTTGGAAAAAAGACGAGACAGAGGAGATATGATAGAAACATTTAAATACGTAAGGGAATCCACAAGGTAGAGGAAGGGAGTATATTTAAAAGGAAACAAAATAGCAAAACAAGAGGACATAGTCTTAGATTAGAGGGGCAAAGGTTTAAAAGTAACATCAGGAAGCATTATTTTACTGAGAGGGTGGTGGATACATGGAACAGTCTTCCAGTAGAAGTGGTAGAGGCCAAAACAGTAATTGAATTTAAGCAAGCATGGGATAGGCATAAGGCTATCCTAAACAAAAGATAAATCCAGGTAAAGTATCCATGTAATTGGGCAGACTAGATGGGCCGAAAGGTTCTTATCTGCCGACATTTTTCTATGTTTCTATGTTTCTAAGAGGTGGTGGTCAAATGACACAATCAACAGAACACATTGTCTACATGAGGGGGTCGTGAATTCCTTCAAGAGATTACAGAAACCTTAATTAGTTAAAACAGATGGGATTATCAACAACAATTGAAGGTTAAATCAAAGGCAAGAGGGCAAACAATTACACAGACAGATATAGACAGTACTGACAATAGGTCTACATTACAATACTTAAACAAACTAAACTCCTAAAAAACAATGGGCACTATGGCTGCCCTGAGCTAAACCAGTGAGGCTAAGGGGAAAAATTAGAGTTCGCTAATCTCCCTTTAGCATCCACACTTTCCCAGTAGATTACAGGGCAGGCACTGAGACCAGCAGCCTGCCCTGTAGAGGCAGTGCTGAAGCGCTGTCCCAAACATCCTCTCCATGGAGTCCACAGGGCTCCATGGAGGCTTCTGCTGCTGTGTCACAAGACCGGCAGGATCTCACAAGATCCTGTAGGTCGGTGGAGTGATTGTGGAGGGAGGCTGGGGACTTTTTTCCCTCAGTCTCATTCTGCTCTAGGCGTCGAGAAGCGGTGGATCGGGCCGCCTTTCTCGCGGCAGGATGAGAGGTGAATATTTGCTTTTTTGGAGGGTTCCACCTGCTGCTAACTGATTCTGCAGAAGCGGAATCCGTTAGCACCAGCTTTAAGCTTTTTAGTTAGCAACAGTTGTTTGTAATTAGCGTTCGGACCATGTGATCCTAAGCTAATTACTGATTGCTTACACTTTGTGCTCCCCATGTTAAGTATAGAGCACAAAGTGCAGTAAGCTGGTGCTAAAAAGCACTAATAACGATTCGCTAATGGATTTTTTAACTCGTTAGCGATCGTGAGGTAATTTATGCAGCACAGTAACGCTTATTTATGTGAGCGCTAGCGTTAAGGAGGCGATAGAGCCTTATCAGTTTACCAAAACATTTTTTGTTTCCAATTTCCAATTTTTATTTTGAGAATAGATCACAAGTCAAGAAGAAACAATGGTAGCGCTTGCTTTGCAATAAGGGTACCAAATTATCTGCTGCCAAACCCCTCAGTGTTACAACCCTAGGTACACAACATCCACAACGTTCATGAATTACAATTGGAAAAAAATGGGATCGGCGCTGATTTTTCAATTATAGATCACAAGTCGACCATCAAAAATGGCCTCGCAGGGCCAATAAATCAACTCACATAATAACCGCCTCGTAAAAAGGCATGAAAAATAGCAAAAAACAGTCAGCTAAAGGGTATGTAAGCGGAAACAAACAAAAAAAGTCCTCATAGCATAGGATGGGGGAGAGGGGATTCAGAAAGGACAGCAAACAAGTGTCTCAAAGAGGCAAAAAAAAAAAAACATTACCCCCAGCCGTGGAACACCAACAAAAAAGTCCTCCTAATCAGCCGAAAAAGAGGCAGAAAATCCACAGAGAAAAGCAAAACTGAAGGGGATCAGCAATAAAGTGAGGTCTCCCATGTGAAAAAATCTGGAGGGAGCATCAGTCAGTATCCCGGAATGGTAGCAGGTGTAATACAGGCAGGGTGACATACAGCTGACTAGGCCAGGTGGTGAACCCAGGCCATAAGGGAATCATTGAGGCCGGCCAGTCAGGCAAGCCTCCATCTGCACCGGTACCACCAACAACATGGGAATGGGGCGTGGGTGCCATCTTCAACATAGACTGCATGGGGGGTCAACGGTGGGTACCACAGGGATCTCCTTTGCCGGAGGCAGCGGGTCTCCATCATGCCGCCTCGCAGCTGTTTCCAGAAATGGAGGGTCAATCAGCCGCACAGCACTCAGAGGCCAGGTCCCGCACAGCATCCCCTCGGCAGCTACCTCCAGATCCCTTGTTCAACAGAGAGGTATGCTTCTTCCAACCAGGGAACCGACAGTCCACTGCACCCGAGCAGAACAGCCATTATCTTGCGCCAGGTCCCTCTTGTGAGTGGCTCCTGGTCATCCCCCTCCAGAAGTGCCAAACAGGGCTCCAGTCCTGCCATCACAGATAGTCTCTTGTCAGGTGGAGGAGGCAGGGCTACCCAACACAAGACCTCAGCAGCTCCATCCAATGGCTGTGGCCCAGCATCCGCAGTGGAAGTGAGACGGGGGACGTCTGTCACCATAGGACCCCGCCAGTACCCAGCTGAGGAGAGAACAGCAGAGAGGCACAGCAAGGAGTCAGCTTGCGCTGCGTGGTAGGCCCCAAGATGGCCGCCAACAGCACCCGGCAGTGGACAGCTGGCAATTGGCAGTCTCACGTGCAGCGGGGGGGGGGGCAGAACGGGCCCTGAACAGCTCACCCCCGGTGGCTGTCCACTCAGGGGATACAGATGCATAAAACTCAGAGCTAAGGCGTCTAGGGAACCCCAAAAGGGAAGGACGGGTCAGAGCTCCTGAGACCGTGTCCTTCCTTGTTCGTAGCCGGCCACGTCCCCTACCAAAACATTTAACATGTTAACCCTTAGATGCCAATTTATGCCAATTGTCTTTAAAAGTTGGCCTTGACACATTGGTCCACGGTCCCTTGGCAGGAGGCCAGCATCCACACTTCAATAAGCACAGAGGCCATGTATAATGTTGACAAGGGTGTCAAGGAGGATGAAGGGAGCTTCGGTTACAATCCCTAGTCAGATGATTGGCTCCTGCTGATATGGCAATAAGTGACAGGACAGGGGTTATCTGAGAGTAACTCCTGTGCTTCCAGGAAGAAGAAAATGCTGCTGGCATTGGAGGGATGTGCTGCCTGTCACAGGGTCATGTCAAAGCCACAAAAAATGCTGCTGGCAACGAGGAGGGAGAGCAGCCCACCTATAGAGGAACGGCACAGTCTGACCTTGCCCAAGAGAGGGATAGGAGACCTAATGTACCTTTTGCACAACTTCGATATAAAAAGCGTTTTCCTGCATAATTGCATATTTATAAAGAAGGCATGCTGCCATATAAAAAGCATTAGCTGCTTGACTAATAAAAAGTGACTAATAAAGTATATATTTAACTATACACTTGGCAGCATCAGATGAGAGGTTTCAGGTATTTCTATTATGAAAATAGGCTGCACAACAGTGAACAGAATTTGGCCCGTTGGTTAAACCCTGTTTGTTTAGGTTTCCAGTCCTTTGCAAAGGTGGTAGTTTGAGACACCCTAGATAGAAATAGGAACACCACTTTGCACAACTTTAACACATTTATGCATTTGTTTAATCTTTAAATAGCTCTAGTTACCCAAGTAGTTATAATATATATATGCACTTGTTTCAAGTGCTGTTTTAGCAGGACGATTACACTACGCGCAGGGTGGTCTGCTCCTAATGTGCTATATATAGTAAGTACTTGTAATTGTAACTCTATAATATGACAAATAAAGTACATAGTGATAGAAACTACACTAACACCAATTGCTATTGAGAAGCTAGGTATCCAGTTCTTGACACCAAAGGGGTTATTCAGAGAGCACCGAACTGTTGCCAACATTTTGGTGATCTCTCGTTCCCCGCAGTTCTCTGCACTTCAGGGAAACAAAGTTCCCCACCCTGCGGTGAATTCAGCATTCACCGCAGGGTACCTGGAGTGCAGGGAAAACCTGCCACAATCCTGCCGAAAACCCACCGAAAACCCTCCGAGCACAGCACAGAGAAGCCGCCAGACATAGCCGACAAGCTGACGAAAGGGGTAAAAAAACAGTACGCTTGAAAGTTTCAATATTGAAACGCTGTTTGCAAAAAAACTACTGAGCAAAAATGCCTGGAATTTACATATAAGGTCCTATGAATGATAATAAAAAGGGTCTGTTACAGAAAAAATCAAAATGATTAAAAAAAATGCATGAAAAATCTCAAAAAATGTCTAGAAGATTCTAAAAAAAACTATAAATAAAGAGACTTTTTACTGCAGATTAAAATAATAAATGGATTATTAGATGTTGGATTACAACAGGGCTATTTTTTATCATTGAAGGCTATGGGATTCACCTGAATAAAACTGCCGAATGAAAACACCGAACAGCAGGGCATTTCGGCAACTTTTCACTGCTGCTCGGTGTTCTCTGAATAGAGTAACCACTTCCATGCGGAGGACGCGCTCAGCGCGTCCTCCGCATGGCTCCTGCTGTGCGGAGGACGCGCTCAGCGCGTCCTCCCTTTGGGGTCAGCGTTCGGCCGGGTTCCGGCCGATCGCTGGCCCCCCCGGTGCAGGCTGACATCCTTGATGTCAGCCCAGCATCTGGAACCGCCGCCGATGAAATTAGGTGTCATCGCGGCAGCGCGATGACACCTAATTCAGGCGCCCCCCCTGCATGTGCGGAGGAGGCGCCTGAAAGGGAGGGGGGAGGTCCTTCGGACCTCTCTCCCTCCCGATCGGCGGCGTTGCGGTGGTTAACCCAGGCACCATTTGGAAGGGCACAGCCTGCCCTTCCAAATGGTGCCTGGCATTAACCCCTGGGGAGCTGGATCGCGAATCGGCGCTGAAAAGCGCCGGTTCGTGATCCTTTCCCGGAGCTGGCCGACATCTTGGATGTCGGCCAAGCCTCCGGGAACTCCCCCTGAGGACTGGCGTCATCGTGCATAGCACGATGACGCCAGTCCTAGAGTTAACCCCTAACTGCCACCAACGGTGGAGATAGGGAGTTCCAATGAACTCCCTATCTCCCGATCCGTGGCAGCTAGGGGTTAACGTTTGGTATGGTTGGATCGGCCAGAGCATGGCCATTCCAACGATACCAAACACTACTGTGAAAAAAGTTTTTTAAAAAAAATAAAAATAAAAATATATTTAAAAAAAAATTATAAAAAAAAAATAAACATTTTTTTTTTTTTTTTTTTTGTTGCGTTAATGCAGCAATATTGTTCCCATTTCAATTATAATGTGAACAATGATGCTGCACTAACGATTTTTGTATGCGGTGCGTTTGTTAAAAATCGTGTAATCTCAAATTTTTTTAACAAGCGCACCCCATACAAAATATAACCGCAATTGCTCGCATGTTAAAATGTGAAAAAAAACACTTTACACGTTGTAACTTATTGAAAATACATATTTTATTGCATTTTTTGTTATAATATACAGACATGACATAACGTATACATATAATAATGACATATTATGAATCTACCGAGTCTGCCGGAAAGAACGATATATAATATGTCTGGGTCATATACTAAAATAAGCCTTCAAAACACGTTTAAACATGTTGAGCAAAACTGGTAAAAATGACCTCAGCATAGAGGTGTGAAAAGCCTCAGCAGCGAAAGGGTTAACCATTGCTTCTCTATGGGGGATTTCACTGAATTCAAACAGGCATCGTACGAGCAGGCAATTTGCCAAAATTTGGCAAAAATAGCGGAATGGCCCCGAAATGGCACCGTATGCTGAATTTCAGTGTCCGGTTACATTTCGGACCTCTCTGAAAAACCCCTATCGTAGTATCTATCAAAACACTGGAATTTATGAATACACTATATATCCCCATCTCTCTGAAATAATAAAAATTGCTTTTGAGTGGATTTAATCGCTCACGATTGATGGAGGTATCTAAATGACCCCTATCTGCCATAGCGTTATAACCAGTTCTTCTCTGTATATTTGGAATGTTGACTTCATCACATTACAGGTCATGTCTCGGGGGTAGATTGTAGTAATTGAAGTCCCCCTAGGAGGAAGAGAGGATTCCAATGTCCCACCTTGCATTTGTCCAATGTACCCAAAGGTCAGTCTGGATCTGAATAAGTTTAGTGTCAGAACTCTTGAGATTTTGCCTTTGAGGTGCCCTGCATTTATTGATATATGACGTTAATAATAATGTTTATCATTGCAACATTATAGTTTAATATTGTAATCTGTTCATTCTTTCTTACATAATGGGGCGTTGACCATTTCCATTTTTACCTGGCATGCATTGCCATTTTTATTAATGCCCACAGGACTACCAATAGATGAAAGAGCCATTTCCTTTATTTTAATTTAAGTCCTTGTAAAAGGGAAAACTTTTAAGAATATATTAATGAATGAATTACTTAAAGACTTTACAGAAGTGCATAATGGTCTGTGGCCTCAAGAACACTGTACATCATAATTTAGAGAACAGAAAGGCTTTATACACTAAGTAAGTCCAGCTATTGTACAGTGACCTTTCTAAATGTCCCTGCTATTAGCACTTTTGTAGCTTATATATTATAAATAGTTATATTAGTGCAGTTTCACAAAAATCTGCTGCTTTCTGCAAGTACATTGCTGGCACAAAGCATGGGCAAATAAGCACTCCAGAATATGTTTGCACTATAACCTTTACAGGTATTTTTTTGTATTTCCATTAATTTTTCGGCTGATTCTAGAGTGATCCTGACTACTACCCAAGATAGCAAAATTTCACAGTTTATAATATCTTTTTAATAACCATTTACTAATGAATCTCTGTGATTATACTGTGTGCAACCTTATTTTTTTATTATTAGTAAAAAGCAAGCTATCATTGATTGCTAAAAAAATGCTAGTCTTGGGTATATTGAAACCATAATCGTCTAATAGTGCCAACCCCATGTATTCTATTGTGCCCCCTCAAAACACACACACATATACCAGGGGATCGAGGGTTTGAGCCTAGGATACAGTGACAGACAGACAGACACTTGAGTGAGGTTCATACAGGGATTTATTATAGTAATTACTAAAATAACAGAATAATGGCAGAGCAATATTAGGGAAGATGGTGGGGGCAAGGCAGGAAAAGGCCTGGCCTGGGTATGTTATGGAGGAAAGACTGTCACAGCTCACCGGGGCAACAATCATGTATGAACCCAAGTATGCAGTGAAGCAGAGACAACGTTCAGATATAAAGTAGAGATGTGCACCGCTAAAAATTTCGTATAGTTTCGTTTTTCTTTCAAGGTGTTTTTTTCGTTTCGGGTCGCTTTGGACCGTTTTCGTTTCGTTTCGAATTTTCGGATCGATTCGAATTGATAAAAAAAAATTAGATTTTTTATAAATGCTCAAAAGATCCTAAAAAAATCTAAAAATAAAGAGATTCTTTACTGCAGAATATTATAAGCAACGGTTTATTAGATATTTACTTAAAACGGGAATATTTTTAACATTGAAGCCTATGGAGTAAAACATCTCCCACACCTTTAACATTGAAGCCTATGGGGTAAAACGTTTTCCACACCATTTTTAACATTTTTAACATTGAAGCCTATGGGATAAAACATTTCCCACACCTTTAACAGTGAAGCCTATGGGGGTAAAACATTTTCCACACCATTTTTAACATTGAAGCCTATGGGGTAAAACATTTTCCACACCATTTGTAACATTGAAGCCTATGGGTAAAACATTTTCCACACCATTTTTAACATTGAAGCCTATGGGGTAAAACATTTCCCACACCTTTAACATTGAAGCCTATGGGGCAAAACATTTCCCACACCTTTTTTACTGTTGAAGCCTATGGGGTAAAGCATTTCCCACACCTTATTTAACATTGAAGCCTATGGGATGCAACATTTCCCACACCTTTTTTAACATTGAAGCCTATGGGGTAAAACATTTCCCACACCTTTTTTAACATTTGAAATGAACTATCAAATGGATATCCATTTGATAGTTCATTTTAAATTCGATAGTTAGTCGATATCCAAATCGGTGCACATTTCTTTATTTGTTTTAAAAAAAAAATTTTTTTTTACTTTATTTTCATTGTTTCCTGTCCCCCAGGGCAGTACCTGGACCCCATACACCTTTTATGGCCATTGTACTGCATATATGCCCTCTTGGAGGGCACTTTAAAATTCGAACTTTTGAGCCCTATAGACTTGCATTGAGTTCCAATCGTGTTCTCGTTCGAATTCGAACTTTTTCAAAAGCTCCACAGCAATAAAACTCACAGTAATGTGCACTTTGGTGAGCATATCAGAGCACCACAGAAATAGAACTCTCACAGTAAAGGGAGTATGGACGTACACAGAATCCATAGCAACAGACCTCTAACAGTAAAGGCAATGAGTCTGAGCGTACACAGGATCCACAGCAAGAGACCTTTAATGGAAAAGGCAATGAGTCTGAGCGTACCAGGATCCACAGCAATAGACCTAGAGTCTCTCCTTTTTCATGTCCCACTCCCTTTATCAGGTCCATCTCCCCACCTCCCTTTTCAGTCCATTTCACCCCCTTCCTATTCATTTCCCACTCTATCCATTTCACCCCACTCTTCTCCTGTTAACTTCACCCCTTCATCTCACTCAACCCCCTCTCTTCATCTCACTCATCCCCCTTTTCTTCTCACTCACCCCTTCTCTTCATCTCACTCACCCCCCTCTCTGCATTTCACTCACTCCCCCTCTTCATTTCACTTGCCCCCCTTCTCTTCATTACACTCAAACCCCCGCCCCCGTTATCATTTCATGTCACCCTCCTGCTTTCATTTCACTTTGGTGAACCTGGGCCCTGACTGGGACTGCTCTCCTCCATGGAGCCGGCGACTGCACTGCTCGGGCATCAGAGCGCTGGGAGGAATTGATGTTATATGATCACTTCCTCCCAGCGCCACTGAGTAACATGACGGTGCGATTCTGGAGGAAGTGGAGTCAGTCTGCCTCTAGCCTCAACGCTCGGTGGCAGATCATTATGATCCACGTCCGAGCCGAGGGAGGCTCGTCGTGTCACCCTGCCCTTGGTGTCACCCGTTGCGGTCTGCACCCACCGCACCCGCCTTGTGACGCCACTGTTATTAGGTATGGCATCCTGTATAAAACTGTAAAAAAAAGTCTGGGGGGGTTTAAACTCAGCACCAAATTAGATAATGTGTGAGAGCTGTATGTGTGTCTTAGTTTGTGTGTGTCTGAGCTGTGTGTGTGTGTCTGAGTGGGAGCTGTGTGTCTGAACTATGTATGTGTGAGCTGTGATACGCTCATACACACCACACATTACTGTGCATTTTATTGCTAAGCAGCTCTGTGATACACTCATTCACAGCGTACATTACTGTGAGTTTTATTGCTATGGAGCTCTGTGATACGCTCTTACACACCGCACATTAATGTGAGTTTTATTGGTGTGGAGTTCTGTGATACGCTCATACACAAACAGCGGCTGCTGGAGCAGCAGCTCCAGGCCCATGCCCCAGAATAGACCCAGACAAAAGATAACTATGTCTGCATTGATGGGCATTTGGACCCCTGTATCTCTGACTTCATTCTTTCCAATGATACCAAACATGACCAGGTTTTATGTAACAATAAAAATAAAATAATAAATATTTATTTTTTTCTTTCTAACACAGCAATATTTTCACATTTCATTTATAAAGTGAACAATGATGCTGCAATAACTCACTATCACATTTCTCATGTCACCAACAATTGTGGAGGTAATGGCACAATCCATTATTACGGACTGCCGCACTGCAACGAAGAGCACTGGTGGGGACTTTGGACCCCTACGTCACTAATCTTTACACCTCACAAGATCAAGTGAGGTGTCATTGGACAGGTCAAAGTCTGGCCTTTATATTGATACCAAACGTGACCATGTAAAATCTAAAGAAGAAAACAAAAAACCCCCTTCATTTATTTATTTATTTATTTTTAGTCCCAAAGCAATGGCATTGTCCATTTGTCACATACAAAATGAACAATCCCACTGCCGTTACTCCCCTTTTTTTACCATTCTGGGAGCAAGGTCAGTGTTTTATACAGTCTGGGTTATTCAGAGTGTCTGAATGTCTGCGTGAGTGCGTGTAGATGCTCTCACTCCTGATGATGCTGTGTAGCACCAGCGAAACGCTTTGAGTAGCCTTACAGCCACTATTGTTGTGAAATATTTTTTAAATGGTCGCAGGACCACCTTCCTTCTACTTTAACTATCATACGAACCCTCGAAGGTCCGTTTCTAAACTTTTCAGCTGTTACTTAGGAACATATGTAAGCGTGACTCTATTTGGGGTGCAGTCTTTTAGATCAGCTTCGATTAACTGGCTGTCAGCTTGGATATACTGCCTTCTAACCCATTAGTGACGGTCAATGTTTATAATAATGGGCGATAACTTAATAGCGATCACCTCTGCTTAACACTCCTGTATGGCTGTATGTATACCCCTATGATTATATAGATCCGTGACGGTCCGTTCTAAACCCTCTGCTGTTGCCCAGGAATTTATGCAAATTTTGATTATAATCAAGCGCAGGCGTTTAAACTAGCCTCGATATATTGATTGCCAGTCTGGGTATACCGTTTGCTAACGGAACAATGGTGTCTAAGATCTAATCAAACGGGGGAGGTTAATGGTGGTTTCAGCCTTTTCCTTCTAACAGCGATAAGTGGAGCAATGCACTAAACCTATGATATAGATTCACCAATTACCGTTGGTTAACCCTGTATGCTTTGCATCCCCATACGGATCATTAAGGTTTGCTTTGCGATTTTCTCCAAAAATTTGTTTCACCAACCTGAAGTGGATTTGTATCATAGTAAGTACAGCCGATTTGGTTGGTCTTCTGCTTTAGAGCAAATTATTTGTAACATGTTGTATAGACACCTACTAAGTGAATTGAAGTGCGGGTTGCCCGCTTTATGAGACCAATGGTGGTGTTGTATAAATAAGTATTTGAATCAAGATTATATTGCAAGACATTTATTCTGAAACCCATTTAAAGCCCCAATTCTAATAATAATTTAGAAGGGGACATTCATTTTCAACCATCGTCCTCAAAGAACTGTAGTACCTATACAGTATTTAATCACAACTAATGTGGCATGTACATACAGGAGCATATTTTAACGTGTGAATGAATGTTATTTGCACTTTATCACTATATTTTTTTTAATGAAGTTATAAATAAAGAATTATTTTAGATGGTTTTGCACTTCATTTGTGATCAATTAGAAGTACTAAGGGTTACCCCCATATTTATGGTGAAGTGTACACCTAATCTAGGTAATTTGTATTTATCTTTAAGAAAATTTCACCGCTAGTTTGCTAATGTCTCTTTGAAAAACCCTGATAGTCATATTATTCATAAAACACTATCCACCAAAACACACGGGAAATATTTACAGGGTTATTCAGAGAGCGGTGAAAAGCAGGAGAATGACTGGAGAATGGAAAATATTTTGACCTAGAATTTTCCATTCTCCAGTCATTCTCCTGCTTTTCACCGGTCTCTGAATAACCCTGTTAATTTAAAAAAAAATTTGGTTAAAATTGTATATTTTCCTCAAAAAAATGCAGTAACAGGTTTCCATTTCACATTTTGTTTTAACAAGAACTCCCTATAGAATATATAACCACAAAGGTTTGGATGATAAAATGGGGAAAACATATTTTACACGCTGTAAATGATTGAAATCTGAATGAAAAATTAATCACACAGTATCTGCCTGCTTAGATATACCCGTATCTGCACTATTCAATAACCTAAAGTATGTTTTCATTTCACTAAATTCCAAAAAAAGTCCACCAAAATATTCAGCTCCAGGCCCATAGAGATCTTAATCTGGACCTGCATACACACTGCACATTATTGTGAATTTTATTGCTATGGAGCTCTGTGATACGCTCATACACACCACATATTACTGTGAGTTTTATTGCTGTGGAGCTCTGTGATATTGCTGTGGAGCTCTGTGACACCGCACGTTGCTGAGAGTTTTATTGCTGTAGTGTCGGCATTGTGGACCTGGAGGGGTCCAGGGCGTGGGGAGGGCACAATTCTTGCCTTGCCCCGGGTGCTGACAACCCACGCTAAGCCACTGTGGCCCGCGCTAGGGCCAATTAAGCTAACGTTAATGCTCACACAACTGATTGCTAACATTAGCGATAAGTTGTAATAGAGCCCTTTAACTCTTTCCATGCCTTAAAAAAATGCAGGAAAATGTCCTTTTCTGTTGTGATTGTGCTTGGTGCACATAAGGACACCTAACTCTATCTAGGTTGAATCATTCTAAACATATGGGATTCATTTTTCTCAAAACACCTAGATCTATGATATATGCAAATATTGTTTCTATAATTCAGTTGAAAACCCAGAACATACTGAGCAAATAAATGTGTGTTTAAAATAATCTCAGCCACGTTTCCTCCCACCCCAGAAGCCTTTTTTGATTTGCGATAAGGAAAAAAACATTATGGACTTTAATTGTTAGCCCTCCTCGGGCTATATCACGTTCATCACGCTAAAACGGGGACGCTAAGGAGGAAAACCTGCATCTGAAGGTTACTCCTTAGCGTCCCAGTTTTAGCGTGATATTACAGGGCAGGCGCTAATTCAGCAGCCTGCCCCGTAACGCAGTGCTAAGCCTCAGTATGCAGCAGGTCGGCAGAGTGATCGTAAATGGAGACTGGGGGACTTTTTTACCCAAGTCTCTCTTTGTTCCCAGCGGCCAGAAGCAGCAGATCGAGACGCCGTTCTCACCGTGGGATGAGAGGTGAGTATCTGATTTTTGCTATTCTTTTCAGCTGGTGCTCACTGATGCCGCAGAAGAGGAATCAGTAAGCACCAGGTCCTAACTGTGGTTAACTATTCAGTTAACTGCAGCGGGATGTAATTAGCGTTAGGACTTTGTAATCCTGACGCTAATTAACTGTTTGCGCCCCCCATTGTAAGCATGGTAAACTGCGCTGAAAAGACCAAGCTTCGATTCGCTAAAGGGCTTTTTAACCCGTTAGTGTTCAGAATATAATATGATTGGCCTGCGCTATGGCCACCTAAGCTAGCATTAATGCATACACAGCTGAGCACTGATGTTGGCGTTAGCTTTGTAATATGCCCCCCCTTTTGGATTTTTGTGTACTTTTATAAAAATTTAAAGGATACCATATAGAATATATTACAAGAAAGTTGTATATTAAAAAATGCAATAAATTTATGTATTGTAAATGATTAATATCAGAATAGAAATTTACACTGACATTTTAGTTATAGCTTTCTGATGTGACACGACATATAAATATAAAATTATATATTAAGATTCGGCTGGAAAAAAAATCTAGTTTGCCTGGGTTCTACAAAGAAAACATGACTATAAATACCTTTTAATTCCATCGACTCTCCCTCTAACCTCCTCATCACCAAATTGCTCTCTATCACCCACTCCTTGGGCCTTACATAGTGGTTCAACCCTCCTATGCACCAAGCTGGCAACACCCTGGACCTTATTTTCTCCAGCCTCTGTACTATTTCTAACTTTTTCAACACACCTCTCCCCCTTTCCTCCTCTCCATCACCACCTCCTCTCCTGGTATCTCCTCTTGCTGCCAACCCAGACTCCTGCTTCTACCCCCACTCCTCTTCTACCGTGGTGCCTTGAATCTTAAGCTACTCTCCACCGCTATCCATACTCTTCTCCTTCTGATCTCAACATCCAACTGCACTGACAAAGCCAGTGATATCTACAACTCTGCCCTCTCCACATCACTTGACAAACTCGCTCCTACCTCTCTCTGTCCTACATGCAGGCCTAACCACCTCTTCTACTATGTCTTCCTTTTCTCCAGTCTCAGAGGAGGATGTCTCAGCGGTTCTCATGTCCTCCTGCCTGACCACCTGTCCGCTTGACCCCATCCCCTCGCATCTTATTCAGTCTGTCCTACCAGTCATTGTCCCTGCTTTGTCTCATATTTTCAACCTCTCACTCTCCTCTAGACTCTTCCCCTCTGCATTCAAACATGCTCTGATCACCTCATTCTAAAGAAGCCAGCTCTTGATCCCACGTCCCTTTTGAACTACCGACCCATTTCTTTGCACCCCTTTGCTTCCAAAATCTTAGACTTGGCTACTGTTATCTTCTTCTCTCTCGCCTTAAGAGGACCCAGATTCTCCCTTTGCAGCCTGTTATTAATGCCTGTGCTAGGCCCATCCACTTCACCTCACACACCTCCCCCTTTGTCTATCTTTACACTGGCTTCCTGTCTTCTTTAGAATCCAATTTAAAATACTTGTGCTCACATACAAAGCTCTCCAGAACCGCGCCTTTACCTACATCTCCTCCTTATTAACAGGTAAATCCCACCCCAGCCACTTCGCTCTGCCAATGATCTGATGCCATCAGCTCCATGTACCCGCACCCCCAACTCCCACCTTCACGATTTCTCCCAAGCTGCCTTTTTTCTATGGAACTCCCTCACAACATTAGACTCTCACCATCTCTCCAGTCCTTCAAGAAGTCTCTAAAAACACATTACTTTAGAGAATGTGTATCAGCTCACTCATGACTCCCCCACTGTACATTTCTTGCACCATTTTCCCACCCAGCCCACATGCACCCTGCTACTTCAGGTTCTCTATTTACCCTCATTTAGTGTGTCATCCCTCTCCTCTTAGATTGTAAGCTCTCAAGCAGGGTCCTCTCTCCTACTGTTCTGTGTGTTTGTATATTTGTTATTCTGTCTCACCCATTGTACAGCACTACGGAACTTGTTGGCGCTTTATAAATACTTGTAACTATAACTAACTGAAGTTAGACATTCTGCATTCAGTTCAGCATATACAACGTAACTGGATTCAGGTGCTCGATGTTTCCCAGGGATAATCAAATCCATGGCAAATATATCGGGCAAAGAAAGGGCGGACCAGGCACTCCATATCCAGACACATGAACTTTATTTAATCAAACAATGTTTCAGCTGTATGAAAAGCCTTTATCAAGCTTTATGAAGGCTGTTCATACAGCTGAAACAGTGCTTGGTTGAATAAATTGATTTTTGTCTGAATGCAAAGCGCCACCCCCCCCCTTTTAGCTACACTTACTAACATTTACGATGTGATGTGCAAAAAGCTCGATACATGTGGTGAAATTGTTCAGCAGTGAAAGGGTTACAGTATCATTTCCTCTGAGATATTCCATTCTCACGGGTGTATGTTATGGTAATGTTTAATAATATGTATTTAGCTAATAGTTATATTGATTGTGTTCCACGTTATTAACAATATATTATGGATATTCCTTTAACAATGAACCGTTAAACAGTATAGATTTGGACATCTTTGGTCATAATATTTTTTTGTTATCTATAGATGGTAGGTTTTTTTTAAATCATCCAAGATTAACTTTAAATAAATGGAATTCAATTTGCTACAAGTATTTAAGAGCCATTTAATTCTTAATGTATGGATATTGAAATTTAGAATACTTCAAGAAAACATTGTTATAATACTAGTTACAAACACAAGAGTTAACTAACATGAGCAGGAATTTGTGCTATGCTGTAAAAAATATAACAAAAGAATTCTGCCGAAGAACACAAATATATTGTAAAAATACAATATCCTGTTGACTTCAAAGTCACTGCTCAGTTCACAAAGACAGATACTGCTTGCAAAATCCCAAAGCAAGCAAGTTTTAGCAAGAGTAAATTTATCTCCCTGGAGGAAAAAACGACAGAGAAAACCATGGCTTAAAACTTTTAGATCCACATTGTGTCTATTTTCAGAAAATATCTGTCTTTGTTAAAACTGCAGGGGATCTAAAACCTTTGCCGCAGTTGCAAATTTTGGAATCAAGTTGATGTTTCCTGATTTTCATTAAAATTATGTTCAAAGCCGTTCCATGCCTCATGTTGACTTTGTGATTTTTTTTTTATTACTTTATTTTTCTTTTCTCCTTTTTAGCATTTTGACTTTCGCCTCCATCATTTTCTACCTGTTGCCAGATCCCTGCGTGGGTAATATCTCCCACTTAATCATATTACCATTATGGTATTAAAGTCACGTTGCTTGAATTCCTTGATATATTACTTTAATATACTGTAGTTTAAAAAAAAAATAATAAATAAATAAAATTCTGAAAGATAATTGGTCTGAAATCCATTGTAATATACCTGTGAAAATGTAAACTTTGACAAAATGATAGTCAGTCACAGCCTGAAATGTTTGTTTATAGAGAAGGAATTTGAACATATTTTCAGAGGAAAATAAATTTAATGCAAAAAATGTATTAAACATTGGCACTGTCCAAAAACACTCCTCAGAACAGAATACAAAAGAACTTCAATAAAGGGAAACAGTGCTCGAAAAAGTGTATTGAAAAATACACAAACAGGATAATATAACAGAACTATAAACTTTCCATTAGATAGACGGTTTGTTTCTATTTGAGGCTCACTAAATGTTCTACACAATATATTGCGAACAATGTGATATATATATATATATGCGTATGAAGAGATAAAACATAGCATTTATTTGGATTAGAATAAAACCAACATATAGGGAAAGAAATAGAGATACTGCATAAATTGGTTTCTGTGCAGTGGTGAACAAACTAATCAGTATCAGTATCTCAAGATTACATAAAAAATGTACATAAGGGCTTATTTAAATCCTCTCACAAAACTGCAAGTGACAGTGTGCAACTCAGACAGGAAAGCCCTTGGGAGAATCAGACCCCTTGTATGCGTAGGATCCCCAAACGGTTCGCTGGAGCTGATAAATGGAGCTGAGATATAGCGTTCTCTCTTTAAAAAATACATTTTATTCCATTTAAAAATAATAAAAACAATAATATCACAGTTTGGAAGTCCCAGAAAGCCCACAAGGCAGAATATCTATATGATAGTCTGTCATGTTTGAAGTCAGTCACTGCGATGTTCCCATGCATCCTGGTCTCCTCTTCAGGTACATGGCTAGAGCATCATTACACATATACTTGTTTCGTTCCTGTCTTGGAACTTCCTCAGTGTGTAATGAATTCCAGTACTGCCACCTTTTAAACACAAGCAAATTGCTGATGGTGACCCTGTCATTGTCAGATTTCAATAATAATAAAATAATCCAGTATTAAGTCCTACTAATTGTGGAGAGTATGCTAAATAGGTTTTATTTAAGCTAATAAATACAAATATAACTTTTAACATACTATAGGGTCTATTCACTAAGCACCGAAATTTCATTGCTTTTGACTTCGGCGAACATTGCCAATTCCATTTCACGGATAGTTCGGTGAATTCATTATTTAGCGAAAGGTCACCATAGTACGCTGAAGATGGGGTCACCAATGCGCCAGTAAAAAATTGGAGAACTTTGCCAAAAACACCAAAGAACACCGAAGTGGTCTTAGCGAATTCCACTGAACTGTAAAAACAGAACAAAACATGGAACTCTCCTATTCTCCTAATAGGTGTTTAGCCCAATAAAAATCAATTAAATGTATTTGCCTAAATAATGAAAAAGGGCCTATAAAAAATAATAAAAAGGTCTGGTACAGAATTTTTTTTTAAAAAAAGCCTTTTTTTAAAAAAACTAATTTAAACAAAAATTTCATTTAAAAAATCTGAAAACTACAAAAAGGTGTTCTAAAAAATAAAAAGAATTTTAACTAAAAATTAAAGAAATATACAGTCTTTTTTTAAAAAAATAATTAAAAATTATATTACTTTTTTACATTGAAACCTATGGGCTTCGCCTGTTTAAAGCTGTCAAACTGAAACACCAAACATCAGGCCATTTCTTCAACACTTCAGTGCAATTCGGCGTTCTGCGAATAGATGATCCATTACATCTCTATGGGAGACTTTCGCTGCCAACAAAGAGCACTGAACTGACAGGTTAGTGAATAGACAAAATGGCCCGAAATTGTACCAAACGGTGTAATTGACTGCACTGAGCACCTCCAATTTCCTGAGGATGCGCTCAGTTTGTCATCACAGTCCCACAGCTCAGCACCGATCTGACGCAGTTTGCAAAAGGGACCTCCCCCCACCCACTGATATTACGGCGCATCGGTGCAGTTGACAACACAAAAAGGTCCCCTCCCCCATGGTCAAGCAAGGAATTCCCTATGGAGGAGGTACAGGGGTCATTTGAGCCATATTAGGTAGAGGGTCATGTTTTTTCTTCTCCTAATGCAGCACTATTGTTCACTTTTCACCTTCTCATTTTTCACAGAGCCCGCTAGTGTGGAGGAGATGGTATAATGCGTTATTACGCATTGGTTCATCGAAAACCTAAACCACCACACTGCAGCAAGGAACACCGGGGTCCTTTAGAAGTCTGCGTTTCTTAATTGTACACTGCACAAGATCCAGTGAGGTGCCATTGGAAGGGACAGAGTCTGGCCTTTCCAACGATACCAAATAGGACCATGTAATATGTAAAAATAGAAAAACTACAAAAAAACAAGTTCAAAATTCACTTTTTTTATCTCATTTCTAAGGCAGCGGCATTATCTGCTTTTACTTGTAAAGCAAACAATGCAGCTGCACTAACTCACCTTCTCCTTTCACACGCTGGGACCAAATGTGGAGGTGATGGTGCAAAGCTTTATTAAGGAGACCGGGGATTCTTTGGACTCCTGTATTTCTATTTTTTCCAACCCAAAACAATCATGTTAGGGGTCATTGGACAGGCTAGAGTCTGACCTTTCTAGTGATACCAAACATGATGATGTAAAATGTAAAGGATAAAAAAATCCAACACAAACAAGCATAACATCGTTTTTTTTCTATATATTTTATTTATTTATTTTTTGTTCCAAAGCAATGGCATTTTCCATTGGTCAAGTATAAAATGAGCAGTACCACTGCCGTTACTCACCTTCTCATTTCCCATGCCACAGCAAGGTCAGTGGTTTATACATAGTCATATTTTTCATAAAACACAATGCGCCAAAATACAAATGGAAAAAGTTACTTTTCTTCAGTTCTAGTTAAAATTGCGTATTTTCTCAGAAAAATGCACTAACAGGTTCCCATTTTAGATATTGTTTTAACTAGAGTACACCATAGTATATAAGGACAACGGTTTGGATGATAAAATGTGAGGCCGGGACGCTGAAGCTGAAATCCAAGGCCCCAAGGCCGCTCTTGACGGTACTGACTGGGACTGATAGCCTAAGCGCTGAGGGGAGGCAATGCTGGCCCAGGTACTGGGTGGGGGCCGTTGGGGCATGGAGACTAGCGGCCTGCCCAACCCCGAGTGACATCTGTGGGCTTGAGCTGGACTGGTTCCTCGCAGACTTGCCTGGCCAGCTCTGCATCACCATGCCTGCCCAGCGTCTGATGCAGGCTAAAAGAGACTCATTCTTTTTGGGTTTTTTTTCCCCTTTTTACGTTTCCCCCCACCAGTTGAGAGTTGCCATTTCTTTTGGAAGCCCCCCTTTAGTGCAACATTTCCATTGATTTCTCTTTTTTATATGTGGTTACCCCCTTTTTTGAGACTCCCCCCTCCACGTTGTAGTTTCTCTACCCCTTTATGCGAACACCCTTTTGCTGGCCCACCAAGATGACTATATTTGTATAGCTGTTTTTTTTTTTTACAACTGCATTTTCTTTTATTTGTTTGTTATTTTTCTTAAGCTGTGCTATACTAGATGCTCTGGTTATTACCCGGTATCCCTGGGTCACTTTGTTTACTATAGTTTCATTGAATAATGATACGTATATAAAATGTTTTATCATATTTGCCAATCTGTGTTTTGGTTGATTAAGAATGGGAGGTTCTAATTGGTTGGAGGTATTGGATAAATGGGTGTGGTAATGGTAAGGGGTGTGGCTACTGTGGGGCACTGTGAAGAATTCTCGCACAGGGTTCCCAGAGGCCTAAGGCTAGCCCTGACTCCTGAGCTCAGCAGCAAAGGGGTTAAAGCAACATTGAAAGAAATATAATATGATTCACTAGTATATGTTCTAAGCTGATGTGAACTGATATGAACAGTGTCCCAAGTCATGTACCAGTATGCTTGCAACGTCTCCCCATTCTGAGAGCATCCGTAAGTGGAGTCATTATTTCTCTTCATGATTGGGGGGGGGGGAACGCAGGACTAGTGTAGCAAAGGATTGCATTTATATTTACTTTATGTTCATAGCCATTACTCCTATTATGTGAGCTACTTCTACTTGTCTGGATATATCTGTCATATCAAAAAAGTCCATAAAGCTTCAAATTTGGAAAAAAATATGAATAAATATGGTTTTAAACTTGATTTAAAGTTGATGACACAAATTATTTTTTTGTTGCAGTCGAAATGATTATTTAAGACTGCTCTCATAGCTCAGGCAGACAAATCGAAACGTATACGTTTAAATTCTTTACAGTAAATTGCTTCCATCCTGCGGCTTTGCAAACACCCACAGCATTAAGAGCTGCATTCGTGCCATTTGCTGAACCTGTATAATGTTGCACACCAATGTTTGCTTCAGCACACCAAATGTGTTTAATGGTGCATCACAAATACATTGGAGGCAAGCCTCTTCAATCCAGTGCTCATAGGTAGTGTATAAAAATAATAACCGTCTGCAAGGTTCATCATATTACTTTTCACCACTCCTACTTAATTAGTTTAAAATCACCACAGTTGCTAAAGGAATTCTTAGACATATTTTATGCCTTATGTGTATATTCTTTGGGGTGCAGTGTAAAATATAAAGTTATTACTGCTTGTCGAATGAATGTCAGATTTTGGAAGCAATGAACTGTGATTCTATAAATCTCTTTTCTAAAGCGTGTGCTGGAATTGTTCCTTCAGCATAACTTCTCATAATCATTCATTCTACCCGTGCCTGTGTTTTTTTTATATTTATTTATTGGCTGGAAATATAAAGACATGCTATTTGCTTCATTTCTCCGGGAACAGGTCAAGTATTCTTTAAAAGTAAGTGAATTTGTCAGTGTAATGCATTGAGAGCAAATAACCATTCAAATTTACTCATTTTTTTTCCAGTTTAGTTTCTGTGTTTGGAAATATAGTCTGATCAGCAAATTCTGCCTTTAAAGAACTTGAAAAAGCATATCCGATCTCCCAGTTAAATCTATGTAAATCAAGCTAGATTTGTACTTACTAGGTTCAATATTTCAGCTTTATCCCATTACCTACCAATTGGTTTTCCATAAAGTCACTGGCAGGAATCAATGGTATAATGGAAAATCACTTTAAATGATCTGTTAACCAGGGATCAAGTCCAGGGGGAACACGTGGGAACACAGTTCCTGCACTATTTTTGCAGAGGAAATTAAGTTTCCTTAGGTCCCACACACTTTAAAGCTTGTATGCTGGTGTTCAGTCATAGGTTTCCGTTTTAAATCAAATTTATTATCACATATTTTTGCTAAAATATGTATATAAATATATACAGTTGTGTTCAAAATTATTCAACCCCCACTGAAATTGAGTGTTTTGGCCAGTTTGACATTGATTTTGATCATTCAGTCATCTTGCTTACAATTAAATCAAAGAGGCACGTGTAGGTCAGACAAATATAACATAACATTTATAATGAAATAACCACAAATGTCTTTTCTGTGCTCACATCATTATCAGTTTTATTCAGCCCCCAAGTGACATTCAATCTTAGTACTTAGTACAACATCCTTTTACAGTTATAACAGCTTTTAAACGTGAAGCATAGCTTGACACAAGTGTCTTGCAGCGATCTACGGGTATCTTCGCCCATTCGTCATGGGCAAAAGCCTCCAGTTCAGTCACATTCTTAGGCTTGCGCACTGCAACTGCTTTCTTTAAGTCCCACCAGAGGTTCTCAATCGGATTTAAGTCAGGTGACTGCGATGGCCACTCCAAAATGTTCCAGCCTTTAATCTGCAACCATGCTCTAGTGGACTTGGAGGTATACTTGGGATCATTGTCCTGTTGACAGGTCCAACGTCGCCCAAGCCTCAGGTTTGGGACAGACTGCATCACATTGTCATCCAAGATCTCCTGGTACTGAAAAGAATTCATGGTACCTTGCACACGCTGAAGCTTCCCTGTACCTGCAGAAGCAAAACAGCCCCAAAGCATGATTGACCCCCCGCCATGCTTCACAGTAGGCAAGGTGTTCTTTTCTTCATAGGCCTTGTTCTTCCTCCTCCAAACATAGCGTTGATCCATGGGCCCAAACAGTTCTAATTTTGTTTCATCAGTCCACAGAACACTATCCCAAAACTTCTGTGGTTTGTCCACATGACTTTTGGCATACTGCAGTCGACTCTTCTTATTCTTGGAGACAGTAAGGGGGTGCGCCTGGGAGTTCTGGCATGGAGGCCTTCATTACGCAGTGTGCGCCGTATTGTCTGAGCTGAAACTTCAGTACCCACATCTGACAAATCTTTTCTCAGTTCCTCAGCAGTCACACGGGGACTTTTCTCCACTCTACGCTTCAGGTAGCGCACAGCAGTCAAAGTCAGCATCTTCTTTCTGCCACGACCAGGTAGCGTTTCAACAGTGCCCTTTGCCTTGAATTTGCGAATGATGCTTCCTATGGTCTCTCTTGGTATGTTTAACATCTTTGCAATCTTCTTATAGCCATTACCCTTCCTGTGAAGAGTAATCACCTCTTCTCTTGTGTTCCTGGACCATTCTCTTGACTTCACCATGTTTGTAACCACACCAGTAAATGTCTAGAAGGAGCGGAGTATCACAGTCATTTTAAAGCTGCCTAATTGGTGCTTATTATGCTTTATTGCTGCTCCGTGATATCCACAGGTGTTTTCAATACCTGATTGAAAACACTTGAATGAACCTCTGTTCTTCAGAGTGATAGTCTTTAAGGGGTTGAATAATTGTGTCAATGAAGAATTCACAAAAGAAACCTTTACTACTGTATTACAAAACCAATTGATGTCATTTTAGTTGCATATGGTTCTTTAAAAAGTCCTTGTAGGATTTCATTCTGAATACAATTACAAATGTACACTAAATTCCCTAAAACCCTTTACAGCATTGGGGGTTGAATAATTTTGAACACAACTGTATATACCCCAAACAACTGGGTACAGCACTCACCAAGACTTTAAAGAACTTGCCTGGTGCAAAACAATCCAGTAACATATATAGAAACTCACAATGCAGGATGCACCCCAGGATTCTTATATGAAAAAAAATCAAAAATCTTTATTAAAGCGTTCACATGTTAATCCGACGTTTCGGCTCCATCTGAGCCTTTATCAAGAATATATATATATATATATATATATATATATCCCTCCAGAAATTCCGCTCACGGAGTCTTCAAATATAGAGTAAAAAATGTTTATTCAAAAAATAATCGACGTTTCAGTCCATCAGGACTTTCATCAGGATGTATAAGAAAGAGAAAAACGCACATCGTTAAATACACAAAGAGAAGAGTAATTAATCATGCACAGGTGAGAGATGGGAGGAGCACCAAACCAATCGAGTTCAGTGCTTCCCATATGCACAAACCAAGCCCTATATCAGAAAAAAGCAATGTTACAAACAAAACAAAGTTCCAAAGAACAGTATCAAGGCAATGAGCTAATACAGTGTCAGCAGTAGGTAATGTATCATATTCTAGATATAGCAAAATAACTAATAATGCAACAAACCTATGGTAAACATTGGATTGATATAGAATGTTAAAAACAAGACTGAGGAGCAGATTAGACCTAACGGGGACTTAGGTAACAGTATAGGTTATTCTGTTCATTTAAACCTTTCGGGTTAATAGTATCGAGCGTGAAAATCCAAAAGGATTCTCTTTTGAGTAATTCCAAGGCTCTGTCCCCACCCCTCGGCAAGTGAGGGACATGATCAATCCCCATCACACGCAGAGAGGATAACGGATGTCGTTTGTCCTGGAAATGACGGGTAACTGGTTGCAAATTATCTTTACCAGAAAGAGCCCCCCTAATTGCAGTACGATGATTAGCCAGCCGCACATGCAAATTATTATTGGTTTTACCAATGTACGAAAGTCCACAGGGACAGGTGAGACGATAGATAACAAATTCGGTGGTGCACAAAATCCTATGTCTAATGGTGTATTTCTTGCCACTGTGGGGATGTTGAAAAGTGTAACCGGTAATCATAGAATTACATGTAGTGCATCCTGTGCAATGAAAGCACCCTGGATGTTGCACTGGGGCACGATTGATTACAGAAAATTGGTCAGTCCGGACTAAAATGTCTGATTTTTATTTCGTTTATGGCAAATCAATGGAGGCGTTTTAAAAACTGCCGGTAATTGAGAATCAGTCTGTAAAATGTTCCAGTTACGTTTAATGCATTTGGTCAACATACCAGACCTGGTGTTAAAAGTCTGTGGAAACACAAGCCTTTTAGGGTGAACCTTAGCACCATCAGATGGATTCTGAAACTTCTTTTCAGCAGCTAATAAAGCCCGATCAAGGATAGAATGTAAGTAGCCACGCTGTAAAAAACGTTGATACATATCTTTTAACTGTATTCTACAAGTCTCCCCCGCAGAGTTATTGCGGAAGACATGTAGAAATTACGAAGCCGGGAGTGACTCAAATAAGTGAGAAGGATGAAAATTATTTGACTGAAGAATGGTGTTACGGGCTGTCTCTTTTCTAAATAGGCTATAGCCCACTTTATTACCATCACGCTTGAAAGAGAGGTCCAAAAAATTGATGTTGTCCGAACTAAGCTCATATGTAAAACGAACCGTAGATTCAATGTTATTAATGCGGTCCATAATAGCATGGAATTGATTATGTGAACCCTCCCAGATGATAAAGACATCATCGATGAAACGAAAGTATGCCTTCAGCCCATTCAACAGCAAAGGTAAAATATGTGTGGTCTCATACACATACATGTAAGCATTAGCATACATTGGGGCCATAGGGGCCCCCATGGAAGTCCCCGACCTTTGATGGTAAAATATATATATATATATATATATATATGTGTGTGTGTGTGTATCTGTGCTAAGTGCGAGAAGATAACTGCTGATTGAAGGACAGAAATCTTGATTAGTTCCCTCACTTCTTTTTTTAGGACTGACCCCTGCTGTTAACCCTTTAACTACACACAAATAAAATCACACAATGTCCATGCACTTAGCTTTACAATGCATTTACAGACCTCATACAATATTGGAGGCTAGTCAATTCTCAGTACTGTAGCATAATTCACTTGAGAACCTGCAGAGACTTAAGAGCAGGTCCAGCACTTCAAAGAGTTACAGTACATTGGCTGCTCTTTCTGCTGTACTGTAACTTGTGGGACATATTCTGCAGCCCATATGCAAATTTTGTTTTCAATATACTAAATATATTTGCCTTCCTCCAGAATATATACAGATTGAGTTAACACACTCTTCAAAAGCGCCTTCAAGTGTCTAAGATCGAATTAACTCAATCATGATAGTGAAGGGGACAATTTTCTAGTGGACAATTGAACAAACGCAAAATATTATTGATCTTTTGCTATTATTATTACTGTTAGAAAGGCCATGGGCCGTATTTCAAAGTTGGTGCTAACTTAACCAGAGCAGTTATATACATACCAGAGCCATTATAGGGCACTATTCCCTAGTAAGCACTAAAATAGAGACGCTAACTGTCAGGTGGCGTGTGCGGTTCAGGTGTGAGCCCAGCAGGCGGCAACACAGAGGGGAGGCCAGACAGGATAGCAAGCAAATAATATGGGTTTAATGAACACAAATGGAACTTGGCAGCAGGCACTGGAATAAACAGATGATGCCCCTTCTGGACAGCACAGGTAAAAGTCTAATAGCATAGGATGGTGAGCAATGTAGTCCCAGACTGCAGACAGGGTCCACAAAGAATGAATCTGGACGGCTGGCAATGGTACCTTGATTCACGGTCAGGGAAGGTGGTGAAAGCAGTATGAGCCACCGGTATATATCCAGACACAGGATAATGAGCTACGTAGTAGAGAGAACCCACTTGTGCAGCAACCAGGAAGTTTTGGCCAAGGTCTGAATGGAGATAGAAGCAGGATACACTTGTGGACACAGGGTACACTTGTAGGCACAGGGTACACTTGTAGGCACAGGGTACACTTGTAGGCACAGGGTACACTTGTAGGCACAGGGTACCTTTGTAGGCACAGGGTACACTTGTGCAGCAACCGAAGGTCTTGACCAAGGATCTTGGATACAGAGCAGGTGGAGATTGCAGGAAGTTCCAGGCAATGAAGGAGGGTGTACAGTGATGTATCCAGGAACAGCAGGGCAGAGTAATGGCAGGAATCAGGATAAAGACTGGAACTGAGATGATGGATACTGGAGACACTTGAAACACTGGAAGGCACTGGAGACACTGGAAGGCACTGGATGGACTTGGAGACACTGTGCAGCAACAGGAAACACTGGTTCAGCTTGCAGATATGCACACGGCCAAGTGACTTCAGTCAGGAACCTTAATGCAGAACCAACCTTGCTGGGTCTCTCTGCTATTTATGGAGGCTTGATAGCAGATGGGTTACAGCTGTAACTCCCAGGCTGGACAGGAAAACCCAGGCTGGATCTCCAGGAACCTGGACAAGGTGCTGAGCCTGGGCAAAACCTGGAATGGAATCCAAGAAAGAGATCCAGGGCAAAGTTCTTAGAGCCAGACTGTGCATTACAGGTACATAAGCAGACTTTCAAAGGTGGGGCATGACACTAACGGGGAAAATCTGCACCTGCAGGTTTCCCAGTAGCGTCCCCTTTTTACTGCAATATTCCAGAGCAGGGTTGTCACAGCACCTCGTACTGGAACACAACGCTAACCGCTGGGATACTCGCCGTAGCACTTCTGCGCCACTGCAAGTATTCCCTCCAGGATTCCATAGGACTACTTGGAGGTTTGCGCTTCCAAGCTGAGAGCCCTGGGCAATCTCGCTCTCGTGAGATCACGCAGCACCCTAATCACAGAGTGAGATGGTGCCATCTGGCCAAATTGGGTTACATTGTTGCAGTGTAAAAATACAACTGTATCAGCTTGCTGAATGTCGATGTCTGACATTCTTTTTGCTGATTCTACACAGTTTTAACTCTTTGACCATTATGCCCACAGGGCTAAAAGTTTGGGGGCATTTTCAGCAGCCCAAAAGCAAATTAGATTTGTTTGCAGCAAACTAATTTCAATTGCTTTTGGGCTGCAGATCAGCATACCGAGATATCTCGATATCGGGACACCAGAAGGTTGCTTTGAAATCCGCGATATCTTGATATTGGTAGTGAATTGGTTAATGGTTCAGTTCATTAATTCCTATAGATTCATTCAGGCCCAGACTGGGACAAAAAAATAGGCCCAGGCATTTTGGACTGAGCAGCCCATGCCGATGATCCACCGACCTCCGCACACCACCAAATAAAGCCAATCAGTCACCAAACGGGGGTAAAAAAAATTATTTAAAAAACTATTATTGTTTAAAAGGCATTTAAAACAATAGAAATGCATGAAAATAATAAAAGGGTCCCATTAAAAAAAATAGAAAATGGTTTGTTACAGAATAAAAAAAACATAAAAAATAAAATGGAATCAAAATCGCCTAAAAAAATCCAGAAAAATACCTAAAAAAATTAATAAATAAGGCCTTTTGCTAGAACTGAAAAGAATAAACAGTTGAAAAAAAATATTAAAAACGATAATATTTTTTTACATTGAATCATTTGGGATTCACCGGTTTTAAACCTGTTCAACTGAGGCACCGAAAAATCGGTGCGGGAAAAAAAAGGGAATTTTGCCAACATTTCAGTGCAGTTCAGCGACTCTGAATAGCTAAACCATTACTTGTCTATGGGAAAATTTCACTGCCGCCAAATTGTGGCGATCTGAGGCAAACAGCACCGTATTTCGCTGTCTCTGATAATGTGGATGGGTGCGCCAGATGGACTACTGCCAGAATGGAGTCCCCGCTGGACTAAAACTGCAGCCTAGGGAACACGTCTTGTGTTCCCCAGTCAGTCTGGCCGGTCAGGAACTATTATGGCCTACTCACTAGTGGCTGACTGTCCTGGAAGGCCAGCGGCCTACAGGGAAAATGCCCGGTAGGCCTGATGGCCAGTCTGGGCCTGGATTCATTTAAATAAGTTCTTAGGTTTTTGGTACAAACCCATGTATGTCCCTTGTTATTTCTCTTTGAGTTTGGTATGTAGACTAGTATTTTTTTAATTTAAGATTCTTTATTCTCACAGTAATTCCTATGTGAAAAGGGTTTCAAAATCCTTATATATGATGCATATAGATATTTATACATAAAGAGTAATACAAAGCTCAAGGGCAAAAAAGAATCCAGGTATGATAATATGACAAATGATATGTTTAATTTTCACTAATGCAAGTCAATTTTTTTTATTTTTTTTTTAGATAATTAAAAATGACTCTAAACTGTATCCTGAGGGTTATCGAATGGAAAGATTCAATATTGAAACTGATAATAGCCAAAGTACTTTTAATGTTTCACTACGAAGAGCATTTTGGTGGAAAAAAAACAAAAATTATCATAATATTTATTTGAAATCTGGGATGCATAGTTAACATATTAAATAGAGGGTAATATTAAAATTTTGCATAAAGATTATTATGCGAAGATAAAAGATTAATTATGTAAGATTGCTAATTTGATACTTTTTTATGTATATGTTTATCCTTTAATGAAATATTGCTTGGATGAAAGGTTTAAAACATGAGATGGCGTCCCTCATCTAGAAAAATTTCAATTTCAAATTCAATTTCAATTAAAAAAAAAAGAGCACCGGCTGGGTGGAGTAGAGGTAACATCACTGCTCTATAACCGTGGAGAGAGCCTGTGGAGACACGGGTTAGATCCCAGCAAGAGCGCCTCTCCAATAAGTGTCCTTGGGAAAGACACCTAACGGTACATACTCGCCACCCAGGACATACTTGAAAACGAGAGAAATCTCAATGTATCCTTCCTGGTAAAATCCTTTCTCCAAAAAAAAATATGAGGCAATATACAGTACAACCTGCTTAAACTCTCAGTGACATCGGATATCTGTAGCAGATCTCAGTACCCTGACTGTGTAATATCTGTTAACGTCGCTTCCTTGCCGGACCTCCGTGCTCTCCCCAGCAGACTTTCATTCCTTTCTCAAATCCTTAGATGAAGCTTAAAGATGAGTACACGTAAAGAGCCTTGCTAGCAACCAACAGAAATAAGACGACGCAGTAGATCTGGGAGTTATCTTAGAACAGCAACCAACAACTGAACATGTTTATTGAGTTGAATATATATACAGTCCCAGGTGGACCTAGAGATCAATGGAAAATTATGCTCTGGAGCCCTCCCAGTGAACCAGACATGGGACATCCTGTAATCACAGCCTGAAACCAAAATTTGTTAAAGAGTAAACACATTCTAGATAGGGTGATTTGATTTTGGCTACAGTGTACAATGTAATTATATAATCCATAGTAACAGTAATCAGATGATGGGGCAGTGTTTGCCCAACAACGCAGATCAACAAAAGACCACTCAAAAAAACAACAGATAATTAACACATTCCTGAGAGGGGATGCTGGAAAAGGCTAAAATAACCCATCCAGTAATCCCATCAGCAGATAGACAATAACATTATTCATGCATATAAAACAGAAGGTTCAACTGTATAATAAGATGACTAAAACCCCCCAAAGGTGCTTCTTGTCACCCAAAAAAACGAGAGAACAAAGGAAGGGGGTAGCGCTCACAAAAGAAACCATGTATATCAACACAGGTTTTTTGTGAGCGCTACCCCCTTCCATTATTCATACATAACACAGTTTACACAAACACTCTGCACCCTACAGGCACAGGGTGATTTCAACATAGGAGAGGGCAGGGAAATAATGTAGAACATCAGGCCTGCACCTCCCAAATACATCTCTAGGCCCATGTACCCTATGTACACATGTCACACCATCTAAGATGCAACAGCAGCAGGAAGGCAGTGACCTACAGCCAGTCAGCATTTGAGACATTTACTTTTTTGAATGATTCCCAAAACATCTATGGCACACTGTCATTTGTGCCACATAAATTTTATATGAAAATTATTTTTACTGTAAACTTGCGAGTTATGGGTTGACTATATTGGTGCAGTGCAGCACCAACTAAAATACATAAAACACAATTTTTTTACTATTAATTTTTTATACAAAACACTCATTTTAAATTAAAATAATTTTTTATGTATAAAATTTATAAATAAATTATTATTTAATATTTTGTTTAAAGTAAAACACTCATTGCATAAAAATACAACACGCAATGTACGTACAGCCATACTTTTACATTATAACCCTAAACTTGTGATTCCACTACAATAGAATACACGACTGTACAGTAAGGCCATGCTGTAAAATACATTATTGCTCAGTAAACCCATAACTCGCTATGTCTAGGGTGTGAAACCCACTATTGTGTAGAAAACCTGCAGCTCTCCGTGTCCTAGATGTAAAATACATTATTTGCTTAAGATATGTTTGGTTTTAAACATGCATCTTTTCTGGCGCAACTTTTTCACACTTCTTTGCCATAGGATACCTCAGAATGTTCATCAAGAGGAGTTTTCACTATCAGATGAAGAACTGATGCGGAACAAAAAAAATGTCTCATTAGGTATGGTGGAGCACTGGTGTGCACCTGTTTGCAACTCTTTCTTCTTGGCAAGTGAATTTGGGACATAGTGAGAGTGAATCATACTTATGCCTCCATTCTGAAAACATATATCAGGGTTATTCAGAGAGCGTGAAAAGCAGGGGAATGACTGGAGAATGACTGGAGAATGAAAAATTCTAGGTCAAAATAGCCGATTTGGAAAGTGAGATGAAAGGGAGAATTTTTCTGGTTTGGCTATTTTGACCTAGAATTTTTCATTCTCCAGTCATTCTCCTGCTTTTCACGCTCTCTGAATAACCCTGATAGTTCTCCATGAGCTGTGTATGATCTTCCTGGTTTATAGGAATCCATCTTTCCTACTAACTGGTGGGTTCCTCTAGGATAGGTGGGGGGGGGATTTGTGTTTTCAAAAGGAGCCTTAAAATCAAGGTTGCTTTTTTTTTCTTATTTCCCTCAACATCCAGCTCCTCTTGGTACTCCCTCTCATTCCTTCTATTCTCACCCATGTCCCACATATTGTATTACGTTTGAAACTAAAGCATACCACCCACAGTCCATGTTGTATTGAGATATAAATGTAAGCTTTATTGTGCTTAAACCCTTCACTGCCGAGATTGAGATAACTCTTGACTTCAAAAGGCACATCAGGTACCGATGTAGAGTTCTCTCGATCTGCAGCTGTGAAGGGCAAAAATCAAATGACATTTGTTTGCAGCAAATTTAATTTACTTTTGGGCTGCAGAAGGTGCCCCCAAAGTTTTAGCCCAGTGGGCATAATGCCTGAGGTTAAAATAGGCGGATAAATGCTCTGACATATTGGACTTTCAGCACCCGATGCAGGGAACCATGAACTGCAGCTGAAACTACTGTAATTTCATTTGGCCAGTTGATGGCGCCATCTCTGCCAAATAGGTTATTACAGTAAGAAATACACTGGGAATATTTCCAAATATTTCTTAAAGTATAATTAAAAAATAGTTTTCAAAAAAACACTGGTTCCTGACCATATTTTTTGGGAAAATCACTTGGTAGTTAAGGCTCGTGTCAGACGAGCGCACTGATCACGTCCGTGTTGCTGCACATTTTAACGTCTGTATCTGCATAGCATTCTGAGCAATGGAGCCCCACACACGAAGTACGTCTGCACTGAAGTGCGGATGCATGACAGACGAGGCAAACGGACGCAGGTTAGGCAAGAACGTAATACCGGTAGAACGGACGTGCGGAGTGCGCCATGTCCACAATGTCCGCTTAGCTTTGTGTGTGAGTGATGGAACGAAGTCAGACGGACTGCATTTATAGGTCCAGCATTTTTGACGGACAAAATGTTTTTTCATTTTTGTTTTATTTGCGTCAAAATAACGTCAGTCACAAAAACGGACTGTGTCGCCACTACTGCGTCTTCCGTCAGAAAGTGCTTCCGTACCACATGGACGCATAGTCCATACAAAATGCGCTCGCCTGACACCAGCCTAAGGGGTTAAAGGTACGACTTCAGTAAAGAAAAGAATTTTAAAAAATAACAAACATTATAATAGCGACCCTTACACCAAATGATCAGTATTGGCTTCAAAAGTGATACAAGAATGTTATGAGTACTGGCAAAGGTTTGTGTTGGGACCAAACCAATGTCTATTTTGTGGTGATGTATTAAAGTTACATTACTCACTTATGGCATGTGTTGCATCATTAATTGCATTCTGTAACCTAAAGGCAGTGAATAAATCAATGTTACTTGTAATTAAGCTGGTGCAAGATGACATTTCCAAACACTGTGAATAAATCACAACTATGAGTAAATTCACAGATAAAGGATGACATGCCACAGCAGCACCTTAAAAGACCATGACCGTTTCCTCTAAGCAACTATAGTCCATTCATACTAATAAGCACTTCTAACCTAACAAAACTTACAGGTCTAGTCACTAATGTCACCGACATTCCAGTGCTCCCTCGTTCCCTGCACTTCGGGGAATCAAATTACTTGACCCTGTGGTGAATTCAGCATTCCCTGCAGGGTTCCTGGAGTGTAGGGAAGGGATCCAAAGATCCACCGTAAACCGCCAAAAAACCACAGCCGATACGATCCGAAGTATCAGTTCACTTAGAACTGCCGCAAAAGACACGAGAGCATCCAGAAAGAGCCAAAGACCCGCCGAACACAGTGCTGACCAATTGCTGGATAAAGCCAACGAACGCGGTAAAAAAAAAAGTTTGAAAGTGTCAAAATTATAACACCGTTTTCAAAACAACTACTGAACGAAAATGTCTGGAATTAGCATATAAGTTCCTGTGAATAATAATAAAAAGGTCTGTTACAGACAAAAAAAACACTATTTAACCCTTTAACGCCACAGGACGTTCCATGACGTCCTGGCGGCGGGCGGGCTTTGAAGATGCGGGGTGTGCAGGTACGCCCCGCTGTCTTCAATGGGGCCGCCTCGGCCCCTCCCCGCAGTCTGCACGCGCTGACTCATGGTGCGCGTCATTGGCTGCACAGGGACGGCCTGAAATCAAGCCGTCCCCTGCAGCCAATGATGCGCACTGCGACGCCGGCTGCGGGGAGGGCCCAAAATTAGTGCTGCGCGACGGCACCTGTCGGCGAGGCGTACCTGTACGCCTCGCCGGCAAATTAAAACCCCTTAAGGGCGCCACCCCTGCGTCCTTAAGGGGTTAAAAGAAAATAATAATTCAGGGGGAAAAAAAGGCACGAAAAAAATACCAAAAAATGCCTAAAAGATCCAAAAAATAAATAAAAAGAGACTTTTTTCTGCTGATTAAAAGAATAAATGGTTTATTAGATGTTGAATAAAAATGGAAAACATTTTAACATTGAAACCTATGGGATTCGACGGATTAAACCTGCCGAATGAAACCACTAAACATCAGGGCATTTCACTGACATTTCTCTGCTGTTCGGTGTTCTGTGAATAGATTAACCATTGTTTCTCTATGGGGGATTTCACTGCTGCCGAACAGGCACCATATCTCAGATAACAAGAAAAAAGTTGTCATCTGCGCTCATTTCTATAGCTCCATGTGAAATAACACAATCAGAGGTTTGGAATGGCCATTGAAGTGTAAACTCACCTGCCCATCAAGGCACCTCTAGTAAGGGAGTCCTACCTAATGACACCAGAAGCCGTTCCTCAGAGCAAATGCACACGCTCATGCTGCTTTTCAGCCGAGAGACAAAATGGTGGCTTTATTTATACACTCAAATACTTCCACTTTGGGGTTAAAAACAAAAACCTGAAAAAGGAACAGCAGCAAAAATGACCTGGCTGGGGTTACAGCAAAATATACATATGACCAGAAAAGAGCAGTGTCGCACCCAATCCCACCAGGGCATGCACTATCAGGGTTATTCAAAGAGCATCGAAAAGTCACCGCACGTTCGGTGACTTTTCGTTCTCTTCAATTCGGTGAGATTTGGCGATCCCATTTTGTCGACCCTGCGGTGTATTCAGCAAGCACCACAGGGCCGTCGTAAGTGCAGGGAAAAGCCGCCGCAAACCCGCCGAACACTCACCTCAAAACCCGGCAAACGCACACCAAAACCCGAAAAACATCTGGATTAACTCCGCCGAACAGGCCAGAGAAACCCAAACAGCCGCCGATCACAGTGCAGAGCAGCTGCTGGAAAAAGCCGACACCGCAGACGAATGGAGTGGAAAAAGAGAAAACAGTACGCTTGAAAGTTTGAAAAGTGAAAAGTGAAACGCTGTTTGCAAAGAAACTACAGAACGAAAATGTCTGAAATATACATATAAGATCCGATGAATGATAATAAAAAGGGCTGTTACAGAAAAAAGAAAAAACGATTTAAAAAAAACTGAAAAATGCCTAAAAGATCCACAAAAATCTATACATAAAGAGACTTTTTACTGCAGAATATTACAATCAACGGTTTATTAGATATTAAATTAAAACGGGAATATTTTTAACATTGAAGCCTATGGGATTCACCTGACTAAACCTGTTGCATGAAACCACCGAACAGCAGGGCAATGTGGCAACTTTTCACTGCTGGTTTTTGTTTTCTGAAGCATTGCTTCTCTATGGGATTTCACAAATTCACCTTTTCTTATAGTATTCTGACAGGACATGGCGTATACATACAATAATGATATATTATGAATCTGCTGAGTCTGCTGAAAATGAGGATATGTAATTTGTCTTGGTCCTACAATAAAACAGGACTTCAAATTGTATTTAAACACAAGCAAAAAAGTCAAAATGAGCTCAGCACACAGGCGTGAAATGGCTCAGCAATAAAGGGGTTAAAAAGTTTATTTTTGTAATATTGCTCTAAATAATGTATTTCTTAGCACGTATATTTTTTGCAGCATCAAAGCATGAAAACCTTCAGTTCAGCTGTACTTTGCAATTTTCACATTGACTGCCACAGGCGTTAAATTGCAATAAACAGCAGGATTGAGAACCTATACTTTTAATTTATTTATTTAAAGGATTTTACCAGGAAGGATACATTGAGATTTCTCTCGTTTTCAAGTATGTCCTGGGTTCAAGAACATTGAAGTGTTACAGTTACAGAACTACAAAGTAACACAATGCAAGATATAAAAAAAAAAAAAACACAAATATACAGATTAACAGAAAATATGTAGTTTAATGGCAAGAAGGTAATTTCTTCATTCTTATCTTATTAAATATCTGTTTTTTTGAGACATGATTTCCTAATGGGAACTCAGCTCAATTCTATATCAATCCACTACTGATTCGTAGTGAATCTAAAACATAAAGGGTTATTAAAAGAGATCCGAATTCTGGCCGAAGAGGTAACCGAACAGTGAATTTCGGTTTACGGTTACCTTTCCTGGCCACTCGGCTATTCAAAGAGCAGGCAGTTCGCCAAATCCTGGCGAATTGCCTGCACATACGGTGCCTGTTCGTTACCTGTTTGAGGGCAGTGAATTCCCCATAGTGAAGCAATGATTCGTCTATTCAGAGAACAAAAACCAGCAGTGAAAAGTTGCCGAATTGCACTGCTGTTCGGTGGTTTCATGCGGCAGATTTATTCAGGCAAATCCCATAGGCTTCAATGTTAAAAATATTCCCGTTTTATTTCAATATCTAATAAACCGTTGATTCTAATATTCTGCAATATAAAATCTCTTTATTTATAGATTTTTTTAGGATCTTTTAGGCATTTTTCGGGATTCTTTCCAAAAATTTTTATTCCGTTTGTTTAGTTTTTATAGTCTTTTCTTTTTTCTGTAACAGCCTTTTTTATTATCATTCATTGGATCTCAGGGCTTTTTTTCAGGGGGTACTCGGGGGTACTCAGTACCGGCACCTCACCACTCAGCACCGGCACCTCACCACCAGCCCGAACTAACAGGAGAAAGAATGATGCTCCTCCCTCCTCCTGCAGTGGCAGACAGAGAATCAGAAGCACTTGGCAGCTCATATTGCTCCTGAATGCTTCTGATTGTCAGGAGTGTATGTAGGGACCGATAACCCCCCACTTCTCCCAGTAAGTGATAAGGGATGGCTGGTTAAATAAAATCTCCCCTCTGTTTCTTCAGTGCCCCAGCTCTGGCAGATGTGTGTAAACATGCTGCACCCCCATCTCTCTGCAGCCGCTGAAACTTTGAACAGGATGGGAGGTGGGTGCAGCATATTTACACACATCTGCCAGAGCTGCGGATTGTCAGGCAAGCGGTGTGATCAGAGGAGCTGGCACTGTAAGGCGGTACAGTTGGCCGCCTAAGAGCGCAAGACCAGGAAGGGGTAAAAAAAATTGAATCCCTGGTCACTTGCCTTGACAGGGATCCAAATTTTTAAACTATCTGCCTGGCGCTGTGTCCCTGCTGCTCCTCCTCTAAGATGCAGCCGGTGCCCAGCGAGCTGCATTGTATTTGCCAGGTCAGAGAGCAGACTCCTCCGCAGTTCTGGATACGGATGCCTGTGCTCTCTCTCGTCCTGGTCCCTTCCTCCTTGCTGGTGCCTGGCTCCCACTGATGATGTCAAGAGGAGGGCAACCAAAAGAAGTCTACACTGCCTCCTTACCCCCAGACTCCCCAGCAGTTCCAGACAGTGTGTGGTGCACCCTGGAAGGTGAGAAGGTGGAAATTTAAGTCCTGGCTGCATTGCTCTGCAGGGACTCAGTGACATGCAGGCCTCAGAACAAAGAAAAAAACTGCTGCTGCTTCCAAATACACTTCAAAACAGCATTTAAAAATATCAGCTCTGGCAACACAGGTATGTTCACCTGGTCCTGCTGTTACCACCATGTGGGGGTGTTCTCAAGGTCAAACACCCTCTCATTGGAGTCCCAATATTATTCAAACAGTACTTGGTGGATAGTGGAGTTTTATTGCTGTGGAGCTCAAACACACTGCGCATTACTGTGAGTTTCATTGCTGTGGTGCTCACAAATGCTAGAGGATTATCCACTCAGTGCCAGCGTTGCAAAAAAAACAACAACAAAAAACCAGCTAACTGCACTGCAATACAGAATTTTCTTGCAACAGAGGCAGACACAGGGTTATTCAAAGAGATCCGAATGGCTGCCGAAAGGGAACCGAACGCTGAAAATCAGCATTCGGTTACTTTTCTTGGCCATTCGGCTATCCAGAGAGCAGACAATTCGCCAAATCCTGGTGAATTGCCTGAACATATGGTGCCTGTTCGAGGGCAGTGAATCCCCATAGAGAAGCAATGCTTTGGCTATTCAGAGAGCAAAAGCCAGCAGTGAAAAGTTGCCGAATTGCCCTGCCATTCAGTGGTTTCATGCAGCAGATTTATTCAGGCGAATCCCATAGGCTTTAATGTTACAAATATTCCCCTATTTGCTGCTCAGTGATTGTAGGATTCATTCTGCATTTCCCCAAGGTGATCCTTAAAACCTGGCCTGTTGGGGGTGGTTGAGGACCGCGGTTGGGAACCACTGGTCTAGAAGAATGAGCTACCATGGAATAGCTCATTTCTCATTTCAATTCTCCTACTCTGAGGCGCAAGCTAGTGCCTGCTATACAAAGCATAGGAAACATTAATTTACAGTAGGGATGCACAAGGAGATGCTATACTTAAGCTACTTATGATATGGATCATGTATTATTGTGTTGTGCTCCAATAGTTATTTCATAGCTCTTCTATGGGATTTTGGACCTCCAGCTTCTGATATTTATTTAGGGTCTATTGAGTCTTTCGTACGGAGATAGGTGTTTAGTGTATATTATGTGCTCTTACATAGTGGCTTGTACCTTCATACATATTCTCTTCCAATAACCCACGCCTGTTATTAGGATTATTTCTGTGTGCCTATTGTAGGGGCTGGGGCGCGAGTCTTTGTCTTAGCAGCTGGTTCCTTCTATGATTTTTATATTCACAGGTTCTAATAAATTTCCTTTTTTTTATGGTGAATATTTGCTTTGCAGTATTTACCGTGCATTTATTTATCCCTATGTTGTTATGCATTATGGATTTTGTTATTATTTATGTGTTATAGGCTCTTTTCCAGCTCTTGTGCACTTTCCTCTGCGACTTGTTCTTTAGGGGTAGTACACTTTGGATTACATAAATTATTTGCCAACCTCTTTCATACTCAAAGCCTCAAAATGAAAATTGTGAGTGGCAAGGTTCGTCAAACACTGTTTCGATTTACTAAACCAGTCTGTCAATTTGCTGCAAAGAGGCTCTGCACTTTCGACACGGAAATGTTCAAAATCTAATCTGTGTGCTAGTTCTTCGCTTGCTTTTTCTTCAATAATCCAATATTGTCCTCACTACTTTTCTTTCCGTACTTAAGCTCAAGAGACCACTTCATTCCTATGAGAATGTGAATAAAATACTTGTATTCAGCAATATTATAGATATTTATTTGAAACTATTAGCTTATTGTTATTGCTCTAATATTTTTCAGACCGTGAAGTTTATTAATATTTTATCTTAACTTGAATAATATTCTGCTGATGTTTATGCACAGATATTTTTAATGGCTAGGGTTTATCATTGAACAAAGAAATTACATAATACAACTAAACTATCATTATTTTCCCATTTGTTACCTAATGCATGAAACCTATTTTCTCCATCTGTGTTTAGAAAAGGTATTCATTTATTGGATTCCTTTTATTTCTTAAGTGCATAGATCTTTAGGAAGAATTACAAACCTGAAAGTAGATTGATATATTGTGAAAGGTACAACCAGTGACCCATAATGACATGGCAAATAACAGATTTTGCAAAATTACAAGGTTATTAAGAGTGAAAGAACCAGAAATATCAATTTACCATAGGTATTCAGACCCTTTACGCAATAATTAGCTGAAACACTTCTGGTAAGTATTACAACTTCAAGCCTTTTTGGGCATGATAGAACACCACTTTCTACATCTTGATTTAGATGGTTTATGCCGTTCATCTATGCAAAAGTTCTCAAGCTTGGTCAGAATGGATGGGAACTATTAGTAGAGAGCCTTTCCAATATCTCTAGTGATGTTCGAGTTTGGATTTTGAAATGGAATCAAAGTCATTAGCACTCTAATTGTCACTATTCCACTCTAATGTTGTGTTGGCTGTGTGTTTAGGGTCATTGTCCTGTTGATAGGTGATAGGTCCTATAAACCAATGGTTATTATTATTATTATTCTTTATTTATAAAGCGCCAGCATATTCCGCAGCGCTGATGGTGCATAGATCTGCATGGTTCCACCCATGAGTCTTGGCTTTTGGAGTAAAATTACAAAGGGAGAGTGGAATGAGGTTCACTCTCTGAGTTACATTTGTCTCCACTCTGTCCTTAATCCTCCACATTCAGTCTCTCTTTTCTACCTGCCGCAACCATTTACGAAACATTTCCAAAATTCAGCCATTTCTTACCACTGACACCACCGCAACTCATCCACGCCCTTGTGATCTCCCAACTTGACTACTGTAATAAACTTCTAGCTGGCCTCCCTCTCCCCCCCTCTGGCACGCACTCTCCCGTGCTGTCCAACTTTCCCCCAATTTCCATTCCTCCAAACGCTTTCTTAAGACATTCATGTTCAGGGAAGCCTAACACCCGACTCACTAATACACTTCACACTTCCCCACCAGTCCATCACTCTCATCTTGCAGTACTCTCCTCCTGTTTCCCACCCTCCAACCCTTCTAGATTGTAAGTTCTCACAGGAACAGGGACCTCATTTCCTCCTGTGTTGGTTTGTTAATGCTGCTCGGTCTCAAAACAGTGTAAAACAGTCTATATTGTACTCATTGTTCAGCGCTGCTGAATATGTTGGCGTTTTATAGAGAATTATAATGATGTCCACCCCTCAGCCCCCACTCATGAGATTAAGATGTGGGCTACATTTGACATCTGAGGTGATATCCCTTTGAACAGCAGAAGACCACTGGTAAGTATTTGTTCCCATTCTTTCACTGCATAAAGCCTGAGAACGCAGCAGCTGATTTTTTGGCTTTAAATTTAAACAATGCTTTTACAAAATCCCTTAACACCAGTCTGAGAGAGACTCTATTCATTTCTGAATAGCAGCTTGCCGAGAAAAATGAGTTATGTTGGAGTAGCTCATTCTTCACATAATAGCTGCAAATTAATGGCTTCTATACAAAGTATAGGAGCTGCTTATTTACAGTGACCTGCCACAATGTCAGACGCGCAAGCAAGTCTTGGGGCTTGGTTGGGATACCGACTGGAATTGGACCCTTTGTGTCTTAGTGAAATTAAAGTTGTAGTAGTAAAGGGGATATGAAGCGATGCTATGCATGAAGAAACTTTATTAGGAACATTTGCGTCTTAATTTCCTCCTTGCAACTTTTGAATGTTCAGAGTTGCTTAGGCAGAAATTCTTTTGCTGAAAATGTATGCAGATTATTTCTCCCCCACTGTCAAACTTTAATGGACAAATTTATCTCACAGAAGCTATTGGAGGTGAAATAATGTTTTGTCAATTGCTTTTCTATAAAATAACAGCTGACTTTCTAACAAATACCAATGTTGTTTACCAAAACCGATTTTCTCTTCTTACGAATTACATTCTGCTAGAATAGATGGAGATTTTCCAGTTGAACTACACTGTGTTTATCAATTATAATAATTAGGATAGCATATTTTCTCTCTACAACTGGTAGATGTAGTATTTTCTAAACCTATCTCAATACCAATGATGTGTTTCGATTACACGTTAATGAGCTTTTCTAAAACTTCTTTATGCTACCTGTTTAAAAATATACTTTGTAACCAAGATGAATATTCTGGTCAGAGACAAGAGCACCTTATTCAGCAGATATTAAAGCATTCTCTTGCAGGTTTCAAACAGATATTTTGGATTAATCTCCATGGAACAAATGTTTGGGGCTCCTCTCAGTGAAAAGTATGATATTCTGGTGCATCAACAGTGAGAATATACAGTATTGTGCAAAATAGAAAAGCTTAACGATTTCAAATATTTTATTTCTATAACTTCACGAACCCTAATGTTATTTAATATCTTTATTAAAAGTCCAAGTGCTTGGTCAAGGTCAGACGCCCACAACAGACCAAGGCATATAAACCGAGTTTGAGCCAACAGTTGACAACTCAACACTTAAAATCCAATGAGAATGAGTTTTCCCAATTAACTGATTAACTGATTCTGCGGTGAATTCAGCATTCACCGCAGGGTCTCCGAAGTGCACCAAAAGGATCTGCTGAACAAACACGGAACACATCCGATAAACCACCTAAAAAAGCCAACCAGCCGCCGAGCAGGGGTAAAATAGAAATAATAATAAAAAACTGTATTTTTAAAAGGTGTTTTAAACAAAAATAATGCATGAAAATGCATGAATATAATATATAACATGCTATGAATAACAATAAAAAGGTTTGTTACAGAATTTTAAAAAATAAACGCCACTTAACCTCCCCATAAGGACCAGTGGCGTACTTGGCACGTCCTGGGAAAAGTCCCATTAAGTACCAAGGATGTACCATGTACGTTATAGTCCTCTAAACCCCCCTCCCTCCCGATACTCACCTCTCTGTCCTTGGACCAACGTTGTTCTGATTTTCCTTGAAGTCAGACGAACGGTTGTATGGGCCCCAGAAGGGCACGATGGCATACGTTTCAGGTGCCCCCCTAGCACTGCAGGGGGAGAGTCTGAAAGAGGAGGGGGTCCTTTGAACCCCTCTCCCTCCCAAGTCACTAAAAAGATCCAAAAAAGGGAGGCACCACTGTTGCACCGCATACTGTGCCCTTTTCAGCAGTGCCCCTCTTTCTTTTTTTTACCTTTAGTCTTAATCTTTAACTCCTTAGGTGCCGGATTGCGGTCAGTTGGGCAGTAAAACCCCTAGCTACCAAAAGTAAAAAAAAAGTGTTTTTCTTTTTAAAAAAAGATTTGGTCTGGGTCGTATAATAAAATAGGACTTCAAATCACATTTAAATATAATGAACATTAAACGGTCAAAATGAGCTCAGCACACAGAGGTGAAATAGCTCAGCAGTGAAGGGGTTGAAAAGCAAAAAACATCAAAAAATTGGGTATTTCTAAACTCAGGACAAAATTTTGAAACTATTTAGCCGAGGTCTGTTTTGGCGGCTGTAGATTTTGAAGATCAAAAGGTCGAAAAAATTATGATTATTATTATTTTTTTTGTATCATATTTCATAATTTTTTATAGTAAATTATAAGATGGCCTTGTACCCCCATGACATTTTCTTATTTAATTGTACAGTTTGTGATTAAATACTTATCAAAAAGAAATACGTATATTGCGCAAGTCTTGGAAAGTTTCACAGTTTGCCCTTTGTGGATCAACATGGTATGTATAGATAGAAACATAAGCATTGACAAAAAAGAAAAATAATTGTGCAGTGTCTTTGAGATCTTAATGCATAGAAGATGTTAACCTCCCCTCCCTGGAGAATCACTCAGGGCCCTATTATATTCTTCACGCAAAAACGCACGCGCAACGCGTGAATTTGTGCGCCAAGCATTAAACGTTAACACGCGTAAATCAACGCTGGAATTACAATCCTCGTGCATTTTTCCATCCGTCGAGCAATAACGCGCATTAAACGGACGCGCACAAACGCGCGCGCAGCAACGTTGCGCGCAGAAATCAGTGTGTGGACTGTTTTTTTCACGTGATTCAGCCAAACAGAATTAAGAACCACAATTGTCTCACCACAATTAAGTTTTTGCGCCTGTCAATGTCAATCTGCGCATATATGATGCATCAATAAAAAAAAGCACACACAACTTCTCAAATTTATTGGTTTGGTATGTGTAGAATGTGTAACTATACTTTGCTGCATTCTTTTTTTTTGGGCTGGTGTATTTGGTTTCGGCCAGGTTGATAGAATTTGCCATTAACATCAGCTTTTAGGAGTTGCTAAAATTATGCGAGCAAAGGCTGTGCGTTACAAACTGCGCATAGATTGTAATACCAGCCGCATACCAGCGCACAGACACATTTGCGCTCACAATGTTAAGTATAGGACACGCGAAGTACAGTAAGCTCACGCAGCATTCGCACAGGTTCACCCGCGGTAGACGTATACGTGCGTTTGTTGTGCTGACATTCTAATACGACGTTCAGCGCAAAGGGTTTTGCCCCTAGCGTTAAAGCATTTTTGCGCGGGCGCAAACTTATGCGCGAAGATTGTAATAGGGCCCTCACTGTTTTAGGAGCCTACTGTATATATTAAGGTTCTGAAAGGGTTAACTTGCCTTTCCCCTTGTTGGTGTTATATATATGGGTACACTGCAGCAAGGTCCTTTAGATGTACAGGAGACCAATTTGGGGTAGTCTCTCCCTTCTTTTCTTGATACCTTCAGTACCCTGAGCCTTCTCTGGCTCTTGTGCAGCGCATGTGACTTTAGGTAGAGCCCCACTACCTCTTAGGAATGATCTTGGGGGTTAGATTCCTTTTTCCTGCTTATAAAAAATTATGTTGAGAAACCGGAAGATATCTAGAATATTTCAAGTTTATTATAGTTAAACACCACTCAAGAAGAATATACATATACAGTATATATAAACTAAATCTTTAAATCTTATTTGTTGACTGTGAGCCCACTAAAACGCATTTCATTAGAAAGCTTCTTCAGTTAGTGGCTAGAAGTAGTTGAAATCATAAAAAAAGGAAAAAAAAAATAGAGGATGCGCCATGATAAGCCACTGTAGTTCTCAGAAGAAAAGCTATCATTATTGAACTGAAATAACAGTGCTTAGCAAATAGCCCCTTTTAGTATTGTGGCACTGCTTTTATTTATATTTTTAAACAAATACATAGACCTTCTTGCTTAACCACAGAATGCTATTGCCCCATAATTTATGCTTCAACACAAAGCTTTTCAATGTTTTAACGGAATGATAACTCTGTATAAACAGTTTGGCGTGTGTTTAACTTCAAATTTGTTTATGTACAAAAACTTGCAATTAATTAACTCTACAAACCTTTACCTCTGTTGAATGTGGTACCAAGTTATCCCTGCATATCATATCATATTCTCATTTAAGCAAAGTTTCTCCTGCTTGTAGAGAATTCATATTAACAAATAACTATATGCATATCAAAACCGCTGATAAACAGATTAACAATTCTCACATCTCAAACCAGTCTCATCCAGAATATGGCTATTCAGAGAGCAAGCATTTTGCCAAATGTTGGCGAATTGCCTGCACGTACGGTGCCTGTTCGTTGCCTGTTCGAGGGCAGTGAGTTCCCCATAGAGAAGCAATGCTTCCTCTATTCAGAGAACAAAAACCAGCAGTGAAAAGTTGCCGAATTGCCCTGATGTTCGGTGGTTTCATTCGGCAGGTTTATTCCCATAGGCTTCGATGTTAAAAATATTCCCGTTTTAATCCAATATCTCATAAACCGTGTATTATTTTTTTCTGCAGTAAAGAGTCTCTTTATTTTTAAATTTTTTAGGATCCTTTAGGCATTTTTTTGTCAACATTTTTTTTCTGTTTTATTTTTTAAATGTTTTTTTCCTTTTTTCTGTAACAGACCTTTTTATTATCATTCATTGGATGTTATATGTAAATTCCAGACATTTTCGTTCAATAGTTTTTTGCAAACAGCGTTTCAATTTTCAAACTTTCAAGCGTACTGCTTTATTTGTTTTGTCACCTCGTTCATCTGCATGTCGGGTTTTTCCGGCGGCTGCTCTGCGCTGTGATCGGCGGCTAGTCATGTTTCTCCGGCGGGGTTAATCCAGCTGTTTTCTGCAGGTTTCTGTGAGTGTTCAGTCAGTGTTTGGCGTTTTTGCAGTGAGTGTTCTGCGGGTTTGCGGTGGGTTTTCCCTGCACAACGAGGGCCATGCGGTGCTTGCTGAATACACCGCAGGGTCGCCGAAACAGGATCGCCAAATCACCCCAAAGTATAGGAAAAGAAAAGTCACCGAATGTACGGTGACTTTTCGATTCTCTTCGAATAACCCTGAGTGAATATTTTGCTGGTACAACATTTCAGAAAGGCACAAATCAACCACACTTTGTCATACAACCAAACAAACTTAGACTCATAAGGGGTTATTCTGTAAGGAGTGAACTTGCCACCAATTGGTGAATTTCACCATACGATGCAATTTTTGGGGCAGCTCCTCTATTCACAAAGCTGTCAATTTTCCAAATACTGGTAAAATGATAGCAAAGTACAGTGCAGATCAGCGATCTTCTTCGGCATTGATCTTGTCCTTTAGAGAAGTAATGGTTAATCTAGTCACAGAACACCAAATGTCAGTGGAATGCCCAGATTTTTGGTTATTCAGTTCAACAGGATTAAACAGGCGAATCCTATAGGATTCAATGTATTAAAAAAAATATATATTTAAACGTGTATTCTTTTCATTTTCAACAAAAGTCTTTACTTTTTAGACTAAATTTTTTTACACACAATTTATTTTAAAGGGCTTTTTTCTGTAATAGACCTTTTTCTTATTTACACCCATTTTCATGCATTTTTATTGGTTTAAACACTGTGATGTAGTGCATAGATGGCACTGTGTATTCCCCTGTATTTTGTTTTAAGGTTTAGGCATTAACCCCCAGGAGGGAAGGTGTTTTTGTTTCGCTGCAGGAGTCCTTGCAATTAAGGGGATAAATAGCTCCTCATTGAGAAGGGGGGGGGAATAATGAGATGCAGCAGAGAGAGAGTCTGCAGAGGGTGCAGCACAAGATACCAAAGGTTGGTGTCACTTTTGGGTAGGATCCCTGCTAGCAGGCATGTACTGGCCATAGGGACTACAGGGAGATTCCCGGTGGGCCGATGGCTCAATGGGCCAGTGTGAATGCTGTTTCACCGCGCGGCTCGCACTGCCTTTAATGGGTCAGGTGAGAAATTCCTCACCGTCTGTAAAACATATGCAGTCTGCCACAATCTCATATTGGGGCCACTGTGTTGGTGAGACCCGCTACACAACTGCCTTAACTTAAGACATGGTGCGCACTCAACCTCAGTGCCGCTGCATTGCTCTACCCAATCGCTCTGCAGCAACTCTAGTAGCTGTAGAGTTATTGGTTGAGCGATCCGGTTGGTTTAGCGATCCGGTTGGTTTATGTACCATTTTTTTGTGCATGTTTACATAATTAAAGTGGGCCTGTCTGGATGAAGTCCATGGCTGAAATTTTGTCCCAGTCCAGCCCTGCCTGCTAGAGAGAGAGGGACCTTCAAGTGAGTTAGTGAGTGTTCAAGTGAACCAGGATTTTGTTTATGTGTTATGTTTTATTTTCTGCTCTTGCTGCAATAAAGGGTGCAAGGTTTCACCGTTTAAAGGACTTTTGTGCCATAATTGCCCTGGAGGACCGTGCTATAGCGCCCCATGTGACAACACATTTAGAGGAATACGGAGTACTGTTTTTTTTTTCCTGTAGTACGGCGGTTCTCAGCGACTCCATCTTCGCCGAATCTAGTAAATACACTGCAGGGTTGTCAAAATTGAATGGCCAAAGAGCGCTGAAATTTCTGTGCTTTCTGCTTAACCCCGATAGTGTATCACTTATACCAGTGTTTCCCAAACCTATCCTCGGGACTCTCAACCAGGCCAGATTTTGCAGTTCACCTTGGGGGAAATGCAGACTGAATCCTGCAATCACTGAGCAGCAAATCATATCACCTGTGCTGTGCTTCAGATATCCTGCAAACCTGGCGAGGCGGAGGGTCCTGAGGACAGGTTTGGGAAACACTGACTTACACAAAACATAACCACTCTGTCACTCACAAAGCACACAGCCATATTATATACAGCATAAAAACAGTTCAATTTAAAAATGTTGAAGCGCCAGGTAAGTACAATAACCCCGTAAGGGGTTATTCAGAGAGCACCTACATGTCACCGACATTTTGGTACTCTCTCGTCCCCCCCCCACTTCAGGGGTCCCTGAATTGCAAGGAAAAAAATGCTGACAATCCCGCTGATACGAAAAAAATAATAAAAAAACATAAATCATATATATACTGTAATTATTTAAAACAAAAAAAATTGCAAAAAACTACTGGACGAAAATGTCTGGGATTAACATATAATGTTCTATGGATAATAATAAAAAGGGGGCGTGGCTTGGGCGCCATTCGGATGGCTGCGTGAGTACAGAGCTCCGCTCAGACTCCGGCTATATCGGGTTTCTCCTGCACTCCCTGACTGGCGATGGGGAAATCCAACAAAACCCCCGGCACCCAGAAACCTCAGGGGACAGACCGGGTGACTGACACCCCCTCCCTGCGCCGATTCCTGGTGGGGCCTGCAGATCCCCCGGCGGGTCCGCCGGACAAGATGGCGGCCGAGGCGAGGACCTCACCAGAGCCTGTGATCTCCCCGATTCCTGCGGCAGGTACTATTGAGGCGGTCTCGATGGATCCGGCGACGTGGCTTCCCCTGCTGCGCAATCTACCCACCAAAAAAGAATTAAAAGAAGCCAATACAGAACTGCGCTCTTCTATCTTGGCCAAACTGCAGCACGTGCACCAACATCCAGGGCCTAGCGCTCCGGGTTGACACGCTGGAACAAGGGTCAGATTCATTGCGGCTAGCCCACGAAGTGACAGCATCAGTTTTACACCTGCGCTCCAGTCAGCTGCGTAACATGGCCCTACACCTGGCCGACCTGGACAACAGAGGCCACCGTAACAACCTTAGGCTGCGTGGCTTACCCGAAACAGAGACGTCTGCGGAACAACTTAAGGGTATGCTCTCCTCCATTTTTAATTCCTTGCTGGACAGGCCCAAACCCTCGGCCATAGATTTTGTCCGGGCCCATAGAGCTCTCAGACCAAAAGGCCCGCCAGGCAGCCTGCCACGAGATGCGATATGCTGTCTATATGACTTTAACCTCAAGGAAGACATTTTACGCAAAGCCCGAGAGGCAACGCAATTTTCCTATGAAGGGACCGAGCTTTAATTATACCCTGACCTGTCACCAGCCACTCTAGCCTACAGACGTGCCTTGAAGCCTGTCACCTCGCTCTTACGTGATCAGCAACTCCGCTACCGTTGGCACACCCCAACAGGTCTAGCAGTCATCTCTGAACAGGGCACCCATATCCTGCAGACCCCAGAAGATGTTGAGGTCTTGTCGGCCTACAGTTATCCCCCCTGCAATTCGTATGGCCGGACCCTCTTGCCTTATATAACCAGGCGGCACGGGGCTTGTGCCAGACCCCTCTCCCCCCGCGCCGGGGAGAACTCGGGGTCAAGCGGGGAGACGTACTGGCTCACAGTCGTGAATGGATGACCGTCCGCCTTACTTGCACACCCTCAGGAACTGGTCCTCTGTTTTTTATTTTTTGTCCCGCTGACGGAACACATCGCACCGCGACCCCTCTTCAGCTGTACCCCCTGCAGCACTGCTTCTTGCCTCTTTCTTTAACACATGACTACAGGCGGACTTGGAGGATACCCTCGGGAGGCTTCCCCACACGCGGATCGTCTTGGGGTTTTTTCCCCGGATCATCATGAGACCTTGCCCCGTCCTCATGCTGACCTCTCACGAGTACGTCTTTCGGAAACAAAGCCGACGGGGACCTATGCACATTCTGGAATGCCTCCGCGGCCTAGTCCTTGGGAGAACGGAGCGCACCACTATTCCACATGGGCAGGAGTGCCCTCTTGGGCAGTCACTTGATCTCTACTCATTCGAGAGCTGAGGGCTCACTCTCCGCTATCTTAGCGAAGAAGCATCCTCATGGCCAATCTGGACGCGATAACTTGTCACACTCTACAGCAAGTCTGGCCTCGCACTGGGACTACTTTTTCGGATTCCGTCGGAGGGCCTCTGCCGACGCCCCAAACCTGGTCAGGTTCGTTTCAATCCCTAAAGTTGGCCTATGGCCTCCAGCATATTTGTTTGCCCAAAATGTTTTTCTTAGCTACTTCATGAGTCATATTACTGCTCTGCAAAGTTTGGTTTCTCTTTAAGTACTTAATTGTCAGTCCCGGGTGGGACCCGACCACGAACCCCGTTGAGGTTAGCGGTCTCACAGAGTGCGGTCACCATCCGGTGTTTTCACTGGTATTGTCGCCGTACCCGCCGCTTGTCACCTCCTTGTTCTTGTATATAGTTACCCCTGATTTTCTGTTCCTTTTCCCTTACCCCTTCCCCCCCCCGAGGATATAGAAATGTCAGCTGAATGTTGCACACCACTGACGCCTGCTTATTTACTCATTGTCTCCATCAATACTAACGGACTAAATAGTCCCGAGAAACGCTCCCACGCCATTCGTGACTTTCGCTCCCAGAAGGCCTCTGTGGTGTATATACAGGAGACTCACTTTCAGGTAGGGAAGGCACCCTCTCTCACTAACTCCCATTATCCTACTGGGTTTTTTAGCCACAATGCTGAGGCCAAGTCCAAGGGGACAGCAATTCTGTTTCATTAAGCGAATCCCGTTTCAACTTCTTGATTCCGTGACTGATGTGGGGGTCGCTTCATTTTCGTGAAAGGGCAGATACTGAACCAAACTTACACCTTCGCTAACTGCTATGCCCCTAACAAAGCTCAACACAAGTTCCTCTCCACAACTCTGCGGACGCTGCGGGATTTTGCGGAAGGACTCGTAGTACTGGGGGGGACTTTATCGTACCTCTAGAACCTTCTTGGAACACTTCCGCGGGCTGCTCCTCTATCCCACTACACATTCTGTGCTCATGCCGGAGCTCATTGCATAAAGCTAGATTTGCGGACTGCTGGCGCACATTACACCCCACGGGTAAAGACTTTTCTTTTTATGCACACCCCTCCCAATCGTACTCTAGAATTTACTATCTCTTTGTCACCCAATACTACCTCTCCCCCCATCTTTTGACAGCACTTAATGACTTGACGGATGGACTGCAACTTCCCACGCAGACCCTCAGTGCCAATATCACGATTTTGCCAAAAGAAGGCAAAGATCCTGAACTTTGCGCCAGCTATAGACCCATCTCCTTACTAAACTGTGACCTGAAGCTCTTCGCAAAAATTCTGGCAGACAGACTGAAGCCCTTCCTCTCAGCTCTTGTCCATGCGGACCAAGTGGGGTTTGTTCCTGGCCGAGAAGCCTGGGACAACACCATGATGACTCTGCAGCTTATGCACCATGCCCGTCGCTCCTCTCAGGCACTGGCGCTCCTGTCCACAGACGCGGAGAAGGCCTTCGACCGGGTGGACTGGGACTTTATTTCTCTCTCCTTGACACATATCGGCCTAGGCCCTAATCTTCGTGCCTGGATAGGTGCCCTGTATGGGGATACAACCGCGCGCGTATGTGTCAACGGGGTGTTCACGGCCCCATTTACCATCCGCAACGGCACACGGTTAGGGATGTCCTCTCTCGCCGCTACTGTTTGTACTGACTTTAGAGCCATTCCTGGAGGCAATAAGATCCAATCCCAATATAACAGGGGTCACGGTAGGATCTCAACAACACAAAGTGGCGGCGTACGCAGACGACCTCCTGTTTTTTATAACTAGGCCGGAGATTTCCCTACCGGGAGTAATGACAGCTTTCGAGGAATACGGCAGACTCTCTAACCTGAAGATTAATTTCTTGAAATCACATATCCTTAATGTCACAGTACCAGAATCTAGAGCTCAGGCAATGAGACCACACTTTGCCTTTAAATGGCTGACTGATAAAATCAAATACTTGGGCATATGGCTCCCATCACAACATTCCCGTCTTTACCAAGATAACTTTCCACCACTCCTCGGATTCTTGCAACGCGACCTAGCCAACTGGAACGACCCGCATATCTCCTGGCTCGGCCGCACTGCAGTGGTCAAAATGAATGTTCAACCCAGACTCCTATACCTCATGCAAACGATACCTATCTGTCACGGTTCCCAGATCCCACCACGCAGTACTTAACACCCCACACTCCACAGAGCCCAGAAGCTACCAACAGAGTAGCCGTGAAAGATCTCTAACTGTCTGGTCCTTAGAATTGGTCAGGTAAACTAGCTAGACAGAAAGGGTTAACAACACAGGGAGTAGTCAGCCGAGCCAGAATCAGGAATACAGAGTTCAGAATGGTCAAATGGAATAGCCGGGTCGATATCAGAGCAGTGGCGTAGTACAAGAAAATGGTCTAGGGCAACAGAAGGCAGAATAGTCAGAAACAAGCAGAGGTCAATAACGGGTTAATTCAATATAGCAGTCAGGTACAAGGAGCTCAGGTATGGATAACCACGATCTTGCAACTGCTGAGAATACACGGAGGGTTTTTAAAGACCTTCACTAGGCCACGCCCCCCACTCAAGCCGCGCCTCATGCAACCACCTCCCTGCCTGTCTCCATTTAAACCGGGCATTGGTCAGCGAGCAGCATCAGACATGCTGCCCTCAAGCACACAGGTAGGGCTGGAAGCTCCCAACGTTACACTATCGATCTTCCCAAGGCGTTCTTCACTTCCCTTCGATCTATGGTAGCCACCTACATCTGGAGAGGTAAACGCCCTAGATTGAGCTATCAAGTCCTTACCAGATCCAGAGCAACGGGAGGATTAGAATTACCCAATTTTAGCCTCTATCACCAGGCTTGCCACCTCCAACGGGTGGTGGAGTGGTCGAGAGAGGGGTCGGTTAAACTATGGAGGGCAGTGGAACAAGAGATGGTGGGAAGACCGCTGACTGTCCTACCCTGGCTCACATTGAAGGAGGGTCGGAGACTGGCCAGTTCGTCGCCATACCTGCAGGCGACTTTTGGGATATGGCGCCGGTCTGCCACTAAATTTGGCCTCACATCTTTCCCTTCCCCTATGACACCGGTGGTACACAATGAGGAATACCTCCCCGGACTAGATCCCCACTCGGTAAGAAGACTGGTCCCGGCTCCCACACCACGTATATTACACTTCTTCCACGACTCGACCTGCCGGCCTTTGACGGACTTAATAAGAGATAGTTCCATCTCGTTTCTCCACACGTTCCACTATGCGCAGCTCCGACACTATCTTGACAGTTTACCTCAGAAACATCAGCTGGGGTGCCCACTACGGCCTTTTGAGTAATTGTGCTGTACCAAAGGACCTCTCTCACATGGTCTATCCCTGCTTTATTCTCTACTTAGGGAGGCGGCCTCGGATGTACCGCCGCCGTATATGGGAAAGTGGGAAAACATGCTAGACGTGGTTCTTTCCGATGCACAATGGTCCAAGATTTGCGAACTGACACATCATTGTTCGGTCTCCTCGAAAGCACAGGAAACTGCATATAAAGTCCTCAGCCTATGGTACCGCACCCCAGATAAGATTAATCGCTATGACCCCCAGGTACAGCACAATGCTGGAGATGTAATGTGGCACTGGGAGACATGCTACACATTTGGTGGGAGTGCCCGAAAATACAACCTTTCTGGTCCAGGATTTGTGACATACTTAAGGTATTCACGGATCCTCCCCCAGAGTTCACACCGGCCGCATTCCTCTTACACCACAATACTTACTCTATCACTCCATACAAACGCACTATGGCCATTCGCATCCTGATCACAGCCAAGGCCCTGGTGCCACTTTACTGGCTACAACTCACCCCACCACCCCTCTCCCTATGGTTTACTCGCATGGAAGAACTACACTCAGTGGAACAGCTGGTTTTCAGTGCTTCTGATAGATTACCCCAATACACAGCGATATGGGCCAACTGGATACTTCAATCCTCGTCCCACGCTTTCCAAGCGTTACTTACCATCCCCGCATAATCACATACACACACTCAGCAATGGAACTCAGACATTTTAGTAACACATGTAAGATCGAATTAAAGTGTTTATCCTCAGTCCCTCAGTTCCCTACCTATTCCTCTCCATTATTTTGTCTTCCTAAGGCTAGGGTCAGACGAACGCAGCTTTAACGTGCGTTTAGCCGCACAAAATCACGGCCGTGCTAGCAGCAAATGACGTCCAATGCCGGGAACACACGAAGTACGGCCGCACGAAAGTTCGTCCGCGCAACGCAAGTGGCAAACGAACGCATTTTTTCGAGAACGTCAAACCGCTACTACTGACGTACAGAGTGCGCTGCGGCCGCATAGCGGCGTGTGTGTGTGATGGGAGACATCAGACGCTGCTAATGTCCGGCCAACATAACGTCCAGACACAAAAAGTGTTTTATTGATGATCCGTACAAAATCACGGACGAAAAGGCGCATCGTATGACCGCTACCGCGTATTCCGTGAAAAAATATGTCCGTTCGTTCGACCGCACTTTTCCACGGTCGACGCGAAAAATGCGTTCGTCTGACCCTAGCCTAAGGCTGGTGTCAAACGAGCGTAGTATTCACGTCCGTGATTGCGCCTAAAAGTACATCCGTGATAGCATGACAGAAAGCCCATCGGAGCCTGTTACACAAAGTACGTCCGCACTGAACTGCGGACGCACAACGGCCGCGGCCCACGGACGCAAGGCAGGCAAGAACGTACAACCGCTAGAACGGCCGCACAAAGTGCGCTGCGTCCGCAACGTCTGCATAGCTTTGTGTGTGAGTGATGGAACGTGGTCAGACGGACTGCATTTATACGTCCAGCATTTTTCACGGACAAAATGGTTTTGCTTTTTGTTTTATTTTCTCTCCTACATCCGTCAAAATATACGTCAGTGATAAACGGACTGTGTGGCCACTACTGCGTCTTCCGTACTGACGTACGTCAGTGTGCACGGACGTACAATCCGTAGAAATCAGGCTCGTCTGACCCTAGCCTAACTGTATTTATACAAGCACAAAAATAAGGACAGCGCTCCCACGAAAAGTTATATCTTTTCAACCAAAAAGAGATGGCGACAAAAAATCTTTCTGCTTTTTAACTGCACAGTCTATTATTTACTACAAAAGTCTTATTGAAAAGAGAAGAAAAAAAAGAAAAAAAATACCTCAAAGGAAAAGTCACCAGTAGAGAAGAAATCTTCACACGAATATATAAATGGGACCACTCCCTCGAACGTTTTCAGTTTCTAGGATCGTCTTTTCATCCAATAAAGGGCTCCAAACATTCAATTCGCCCTCCTGGTATGTATCCACAGTGGAAAGGAGCCTCAGCACAAGTTCCATACCTCCTCCAGAGATGCACAGGGAACACTGATGGATCCCTGGGTGGGGTTAACCGTCGTTGCGTTGCTGCAGGATCTCTCAGATAATTCCTCAGAGAAAACAAAAGAACAATAGTGTTAGCCAGTTTTTACAGGGACAGAGTCTAAGGCCGGCTGCACACTAGACGTTTTTTGTAACGCACTAACGCGCGTTAAAAAAAAAAATCCTCGTACTCGACACTCGTCTACCCCCCTTGCGTTATCTTCCATAGGAGGATAGCGGAGCACCCGTCGACGCGAATCCTAGCGCATCGCCATTCTAGAACGCTAGGATTCACGTCGACGGGTGCTCCGCTATCCTCCTATGGAAGATAACGCCAAGGGGGCGTGGACGAGCGTCGGGTACGATGTTTTTTTTTTTTTAACGCGCGTTAGTGCGTTACAAAAAACGTCTTATCTAGTCTAGTGTGCACCCGGCCTAAAACCTTTATATGGTAATAAACTTACCCTGTTCAGAGCCTAGCCTGGCTCGGGGAAAACTCGCATAGGGTTGTAAGAAGTGGCACAGCCCTTAAAAAGCCATCTCAGTTTAGAGTCATCAATGTAGTCAGCAAGTGAAAATAATAAAACATTTATTCCAATAATATGAAATATCAGTGATAAAAAAGACAGGAACCAGACGCGTTTTGCGCTTTACAGTGCTTCTTCAGTGGTAAAACAGAAAAAACCTTTTGGCCTTTCGAATGATACCAAACATGACCAGGTTCAGTTAAAAAGAAACTAAAAGAAATTAAAATAAATTTTAAAAAAACGTATTTTTTTTGTGTGATGTTTTTATTAATGCAGCAATATTGTTCACATTTCAATTAGAAAGTGAACAATGATGCTGCACTAATTATTTTTTTCTATGAGGGGCGTTTGCAAAAAATCACGTAATTCCCCCAAAAAAAGTAACGAGTCCCCATTTCTAATTTTTGTACAAGCACACCCCATAGAAAATAGAACCGCAAACGCTTATCTGAAAAAATTTGAAAAAAAACACTTTACACACTGTAAATTATTGAAAATTCTATTTTTATTGCATTTTTGAGATAATATACAGGCAGGACATGACGTATACATATAAAAATTATATATTATGAATCTGCAGAGTCTGCCGGAAAGAACGATATATAATATGTCTAGGTCATGTAATAAAACGTGGCTTCTAAACGCGTTTAAACATGATAAGCAATAGCGGTAAAAATGAGCTCAGCACTAGGGATGAGCCGAACGACCCCCGAGTTCGGTTCGGGCCCGAACCCGAATTTTTCCAAATGTTCAGGTCCGAACCCGAACCCAAACTCGAACCCCATACAAGTCAATGGGGCTGAAAATTTGGTTTTTAGAGTGCCCTCCAAGAGGGCATATATGCTAGATATTTGCCATAAAAGGTGTATGGGGATCCGGGTAGTGCCCTGGGGGACAGGAAACAAGGACAAAAAGTTAAAAAAAAAGTTTTTAAAGGAACAGTGAATTTTCCATGAAATAAGGGTTAAAAATAAAAACGAAAAATTCCTTCAAATATCGTGCCTTGGAGGTCCCCATAACCTGCCCGTGAAGTGGCGGATTTCTAGGATGTATAGAAACACTTATAAACAAAAAAATGACGTTTCAAATGATGGTAAACAGTTTTCCTTTAATCTATCCATAAACAGCTTCTTGGGGCGGCAGTCTGTATGAAAAGAGGAGACATTTTCGGACACGCAGAAAAAGTTTACTGATTTTTTGGCGGTGAAAAGCAGTAGAATGGAAAATTCTAGACCAAATAGCCGATTTGGAAAGTGAGATAAATGGGAGAATTTTTCTGGTTCGGCTATTTTGACCTAGAATTTTCTCTTCAGTCATTCAGTCATGAGTTTCACCTTTCTCTGAATAACCCTGTTAGGGTTATTCAGAGAGCGGTGAAGAGCAGGAGAATGACTGGAGAATGGAAAATTCTAGGGCAAAATAGCCAAACCAGAAAAATTCTCCCATTAAGACTGGGGTCAGACGAGCGCAGTTATCACGTCCGTGTTGCCGCACATTTGTACATCCGTGGCAGCATAGCATTCTGACCAATAGAGCCCCACACACGAAGTACATCCGCACGGAAGTGCGGATGCATGGCGGACGCAGCAAATGGACGCAGGTTAGGCAAGAACGTAATACTGCTAGAACGGACGTGCGGGGTGCGCCACGTCCGCAACGTCCGTGTAGCTTTGTATGAGAGTGATGAAACGAGGTCAGATGGACTGCATTTATACGTCCAGCATTTTTGACGGACAGAATGTTTTTTCATTTTAATTTATTTTCCCTGCTACATCAGTCAAAAAATACGTCAGTGAAAAAAACGGACTGTTTGGCCACTACCTTGTTGTCAGTCAGTAAGTACGTCCGTACTGCACAGACGCACAGTCTGTACAAAATGCGCTCATCTGACCCTAGCCTTAGGCTAGGGTCAGACTAGCGCACTTTTAACGTGCGTTTAAGCGCACTTAATCACGGCCGCACTAGTAGCAAATGACGGGCAATGACGGCCAATATACGAAGTACGGTCGCACGAAAGTCCGGCTGCGCAACGCAAGTGGAAAATGAACGCATTTTTTCGAGAACGCAGAACTGCTAGTACAGACGTACAGAGTGCGCTGCGTCCACTAGCGGCATGTGTGCGTGATTTGGAGACGTCAGACCCTGCTCATGTCCGGACAACATAACGTCCAGACACCCAAAGTTTCCTGGTTTGGATCCGTAAAAAATGACGCACAAAAATGCGCAGTGTATGACCATTTAAGCGCTTTCCGTGAAAAAACACCTCAATGCGTTCGGACGCACTTTTTGAGAGTCGCTGTGAAAAATGCGTTAGTCTGACCCTAGCCTTATCTCACTTTCCAAATCGGCTATTTGGCCCAGATTGTTCTCTTTTCCTGCCATTCTCCGGGTTTTCACCTTTCTCTGAACAACCCTGAGAGAGAGGTGAAAGCCAGGAGAACTGGCAGGAGAAGAGAACAATCTAGACCAAATAGCCGATTTTGTAAAGTGAGTTAAGGCTAGGGTCAGACGAACGCATTTTTCACGTTGTCCGTGAAAAAGTGCGTTCGAACGAATGGATGTATTTTTTCACGGAATACGCAATAGCGGTCATACGATGCGCATTTTCGTACGTGATTTTGTACGGATCATCAATAAAACCCTTTCTGTGTCTGGACGTTATGTTGGCCGGATGTGTGCAGCGTCTGACATCTCCCAATCACGCAAAGACGCAGCTATGCGGCCGCAGCGCACTCTGTACGTCAGTAGTAGCGGTTTGACGTTCTCGAAAAAATGCGTTCGTTTGCCACTTGCGTTGCGCGGACGAACTTTCGTGCGGCCGTTCGTCGTATGTTCCCCGGCATTGGACGTCATTTGCTGCTAGCAAGGCCGTGATTTCGTGCGGCTAAACGCACGTTAAAACTGCTTTCGTCTGACCTTAGCCTAAATGGGAGAATTTTTCTGGTTTGGCTATTTTGACCTAGAATTTTCACTTCTCCAGTTATTCTCCTACTTTTCACCACTCTCTGAATAACCCTGTGAATGTTTAATCCCGAAGTGAAAAATAACATTGCTTTAGATGTTAAAAGCAGGCAATGAGGAAATTTTGTATTTTTTCACACAGCAGTTAAATGCCGCATATTAGGACGTTTTAGGAGGGAAATTACTCACTCAGAACAGAAGCAGACACCACACCTTCATTCTACATAAAATGTATCAAATTGATTAGACCAGACAAAAACATCTGTTGTTGTTATGTTTGAAAAAAAAAAGGTAATTTAAAGGTGAAAATCGTTGCACCTAGACATTAGTTTTTAATTCAATATCTAATAAACCGTTGCTTATAACATTCTGCAGTAAAGAGTCTCTTTATTTCTAGATTTTTTTGTATTTTTTAAGCATTTTTTATACTCTTTTCAAAATTTCTTTTTTTTCCCGAACCCAAACCGAACACGGCAAAATGTTCGGAGTTCGCGATCTACCCGAACAGGCTAAGTTCGGGCCGAACTCCGAACCGTTCGAACCCGAACCGCTCATCCCTACTCAGCACACAGCAGTGAAATGGCTGAGCAGTGAAGGGGTTAAAACACAGAGAATTTTCACCACAGGTAAAATTAAGTTAGGGGAAGTAACCTGTTATTCAGGAGTATCCTTGCAACAATTAGTCCATAGATATACACGGTTATTCAAAGAGATTCGAAAAGTCAACGCACGTTCTGTGACTTTTCGGTACCCACACTTCGAGGCAATCCTATTTCGCCGACCCTGCGGTGTATTCAGCAAGCACCACAGGGCCCCCGTAGTGCAGGGAATACTCGCCGCAAAACCCGCCGAACACTCACCGCAAAACCCGACGACCAATCACCGAAACCCGCAGAAACAACTGGATTAACCCCGCCAAACACGCCGGAGAAACCCGAATAGCCGCCGATAATAGCGCAGAGCAGCCGCCGGGAAAAGCCGACACGCAGACAAACGAGTTGTGAAAAAAAGTTTGCTTGAAAATTAAAATGCTGTTTGCAAAAAACTACCAACGAAAATGTCTGAAATTTACATATAAGGTCCAATGAATGATAATAAAAAGGTCTGTTACAGAAAAAAGAAAAAACTATTTAAAAACCCCCCTGAAAAAAGAGTTTGCCAAAAAATCCCCAAAAATGCCTAAAAGACCCTAAAAAATCTATAAATAGACTTTTTAATAATATAATATTAAGCGGTTTATTGGAAATTAAATTAAAACTGGAATATTTTTAACATTGAAGCCTATGAGATTCTCCTAAATAAACCTGTAGAATGAAACCACCGAACAGCAGGGCAAGTTTTGTGTTCTCTAAATAGACGAAGCATTGCTTCTCTATGGGTATTTCACTGCCCTCGAACAGGCACCGTATGGGCAGGCAATTCGACAAGATTTGGCGAGCTGCCTGCTCTCTGAATAGCCGAATGGCCAGCAAATGTAACCGTATGCTGAATTTCAATGTCCGATTACATTTCGGGGGGCCAGATCGGCTCTCTTTGAATAACCCTGTTAGAGCCTTTCTATCATAAAAGAAAACCATATAAATGTGGCCCCATCTTTCCAAGGTTAAAGGTGAAGAAGTCTCAAGTAAGCAATATCCTGAGGCGCGTTCAATACCTCAGCCGCTGCAAGTGCTAAATTAGCAACTTGCCATTGAACGCCGTTCAGCCGCTTAGCGCTCAGCACTGCTAACTTAGCACTTGCAGCGACTCGAGGAGATGCTGCGAGTAGCTGAGGCTGGGGTCAGACGAGCGTACTGTTCACGTCCGTGATTGCGCCTAAAAGTACGTCCGTGATAGCATGACGGAAAGCCCATCGGAGCCCGTTACACAAAGTACGTCCGCACTGAACTGCAGACGCACAACGGCCGCGGCCCACGGACGCAAGGCCGGCAAGAACGTACAACCCCTAGAATGGCCGCACAGAGTACACTGCGGCCGGCTAGCGGCCTGTGTACATGTGGTGGAGACGTCAGACGCACCTGTTCTGCGGCCTACATCACGTCCAGACTCCAGAACATTCCTGGCGTGGCTGGAGTATATTCTGGGGGCTGGAGAGTGTATCCTGGACACTGGAGAGTGGACGCTGCAGGTGACATGGACGTCGAGAGGCTGATCACCGAAGTGGGGGAGCATCCCGAATTGTGGGACACAGCCAGCCAACAATATAAGGACAAGATCAGCAAGGCGAACGCATGGGCTGATGTGACAAGAGCGGTGTACCCTGCATATGACACATGGTCTGAGCATGAACAGAAAGTGCAGAGTGAGTACATGATTATTATATTCATAATGAAATGCACATTATTAATCCAAACAAAATGTAAATGGCTAACAAATTCATCAACGTCACATGTCAAATGCTCCCCATCTGCCAGGGCACCTGTCCTGCTTCGCTAGTGAAATAGTTTGCCAGCGCATCACGATGCCTGTTGCTGTGTCGATTCACAGGCATAACATCATCATTAATAAATTCCTCCAAACCACAAACAGACAAGGAGTCATCAAAATTAAAACCATCCCGTGCACGAACAAAATTATGCAACACACAACAGCATTTCACTATATCTACACAAAAATCGACGTGCACATCTAGCGGCCTATGGAAAATCCTCCACTTGTTGCTCAGTATGCCATAGGTACACTCGACATACCATCTCGCACGCGACAGCCTATAATTGAACACCCGCTTTTTCACAGTCAGGTGTGTCCCAGAGTATGGCCGCAGGAGATATGTGGAAAGTCCGAAAGCCTCGTCCCCCACAAAGGCGTAGGGGACTCCCACGTCTGTGCCAGGCAAAGATGCGGGTCTGGGGATGTGCAGTGTCCCACTTTCTATTGCATTCCACAGTGTGGAGTTCCTGAACAGTGTGGAGTCTGAATCTTTCCCGTATGACCCCACATCCACACAGACAAAATTATAGTTGGCCAGTAGGCCAATGGAAAAATATTGTTTATAATTGTGATACAGTGAGCCACTCTGCAGTGGCTTCACTATGCGGACATGTTTGCCATCCACAGCTCCCAGGCAATTCGGAAAGTTTGCTCGCTCCAAAAACGTTGCAGCAATTTGTGCCCATGCCTCGTCTGTGGGTGTTGTCAAACATTCTTCCCTCATCGTGTCCCAAATTGTCTGGCACACCTTGCGGACGATCTCCCCAGCTGTAGATCTGCCAACGCGGTAATTATAATGCAGGTCCTGCAGACTGCATCCACTGGCAAGATACCTATCAAAAAAGGAGAAATAAATGTGTGTTATGATCAGATTCCGTGAGCCGCACCTAATATCATTCTTCTGTTTTGCAGCACATGAAGTCATAGCGAAATGGAGGACAGTCAGGAACAACTACACCAGGGTCCTCAAAAAAGATGCGGAAGCGGCACGCTCAGGATCAGCGGCGAGGAGGGGCAGCAGTTATGTTTATGCTGAGCAAGACCTATGGTAGGCAGCATGGATCTCCCATCCACATCCAGGGCACAGCAACACGTGCAGCCATGTGCTAGTGCCACCTGCTCAGAACAGACGGAAGAGGCCGGAGCAGACTCGCAGTTGGAGGAGGAGACTGCTGCCCAGGAGCTGCCTACTGCAAGGGCTGACACCACCAGGCCGGCCCACAAAAGGAGAAGGGCACCGGGTGCTGAATTTGAGCATGCCATGGTGACATTCATGGATGCTCACCATCCACCACCACCGCCACCACCACCACCACCTCCACGCTGCAGGTTCTGGGATGACGATGACATGTTGTTCCATCATTCGTGTCTCCCCATGTTGCACCAGATGAGCCTGGCTCAGAAGATGGAGTACCGACGAAGGACATTGGACACCATCCACAGCATCTTGAGCCAGCCTCCAGTACCACCTGTGCCTCCCAGTGCACAATATGCTGGTGGTTATTACCGGCGGCCGGAGCCTCCACACCAACCCATGTCCCCTGGTGCCAGGTCACAACCACCCTATCAGGCTGCATACAACCAAGGTTACATGCCCGATCCCTATGATGAGGATGCTCCTCATTATGAGGATTTGTAGTTAGTTTCGCGCTCATGCCCTTTTTCAATGCTCTGCATTGTTGTTTGCCACATGTTCGTGGACTCTTTATTTTATGTCTGATTTATGTTATGTTCAGCAACATATGGTGTGTTAATGTTATTTTGTTTAGTATTACCATTTCTTGTGGATAAAAGATTTATGTTGCTGTCACTGTTGTCTGTGTCATTCATTATTGAGTATGTGTGATATTATGCAATGTGTGTGGGTATGCTTGTGCAAATGGGCTGGTGGCATATCACAACACACCGAAAATGGGGGCTCTGGACATCGAGCACATCTCTGCTGGCTGGCACCGAAAATATGAATGCTGGTGTTTGCTGTTACTTACCGCAACGTGATGACCAGCATCTCCTCGCCTGGAATGGCGTCCCTCATGTTGGTGTCCCTCTTCATCAACGGCTCACGTACCTTCGACAACAGTTCGTCGAAGGAGGGGATGGACATCCGCAGGTAGTTGAAGAACTTCGTCGGGTCCCTCTCTCGCAGTGGCCTGTACAGCGTGACAAAGTGGCCATGCGTGCATCTGGCAGCGGTTATGGGATGAACCCATGATCGCCGTTTTCGCTTGTTTTTGAGGTACAGGTACCCCCTTGCAGCAAACACAAATACTTGGACTGCATCCATCTGTGGAAAACCCCACATTCCCCAAAATGGCTTTTTATACCCCTTCCCTTGGTTTTTTCATCTGCAATTAATTTGGTTTCTCACATTTCACTTTTTATATTGATCCGTCACTAATCATGGACGTGATCACTGACGTGATCATGGACTGTGTGGCCACTACTGCGACTTCCGTACTGACGTACATCCGTGTGCACAGACGCACAGTCCGTAGAAATCACACTCGTCTGACCCTAGCCTGAGTGTGACGTAGTAAAGATGGCCGCTGCCATGAGGCAAGTAAAATTCAGTTCGGCAATGTTAATTTTGAGGTTTTTGTTCACCAAAGCACAAAATATTTATTTATTATTTACCCCTGCACATAGACATATGTTACGATTCAATTATATATTTTTTTCAGAAGTAACCATAACGTTTATTCAATAAAAACGATCAATTGTGGTGTGTGCATACAAAACGGATTGTGCCGACTGCTTTTAGTTATTTCAAAGCTGGTCTCAGTCTCAGTTTCTGCTAATAAAACTGCGTATATTGCAGAAACTACAGAAATCGCCATTTTGTTTTGCAATTCGCATCCAAAGCGTTCAGAGTCACTGCTGCAGCAAACTGAATTGCTGCGCTGCATCAATTCAGCAGCTGCTGAGGTATTTAACGGGCTTCTGGTAAAAATAGGAAAATATCATCTAACCTCAAACAAACGCCTAATATAGACAGTACCAGTTCTGATTTTCTGTTAATATGTATATTTGTGTTGTTTTTAATATCTTGTATTTTATTACTTTGAATTTCTGTAACGACTGTAACAGTTCAATGTTCTTAAACCCAGGACATACTTGAAAACTAGGGATGAGCTGTTCGGGTTCGGACGGTTCGGAGTTCGACCCGAACTTTGGCAGTTCAAAAGTTTGCAAATTTCGAACTTTTTGGGCGCGTTCAGTTCGGGTTCGAAAAAAAAAAGAAATTTTGAAAAAAGTATAGAAAATGTTTAAAAAAATACAAAAAATCTAGAAATAAAGAGACTCTTTACTGCAGAATATTATAAGCAACGGTTTATTAGATATTGAATTAAAAACTAATATGTACGTGGAAAGATTATCAACTCTAAATGACCTCTGTTCACAAACGGGCATAACACCAGGTGTTTTTAGTCTGGTAATCAATTTGATACATTGTACAATAAACTGAGGGTGGGGTGGTGTCTGCTTCTGATTGAGATTTGAGAATTAATTTCCCTAAAACATCCTAATATGCTGCATTTAACTGGTGTTTGAAAAAAATCTAAAGCAATGTTATTTTTCACCTCGGGATTAAACATTCACAGGGTTATTCAGAGAGCGGTGAAAAACAGGAGAATAACTTGAGAAGTGAAAATTCTAGGTCAAAATAGCCAAACCAGAAAAATTCTCCCATTTATCTCACTTTCCAAATCGGCTATTTGGTCTAGATTGTTCTCTTCTCTTGCCAGTTCTCCTGGCTTTCACCTCTCTCTCAGGGTTGTTCAGAGAAAGGTGAAAACCAGGAGAATGGCAGGAAAAGAGAACAATCTGGACCAAATAGCCGATTAGGAAAGTGAGATAAGGCTAGGGTCAGACATTTTTCGCAGCGACCGTCAAAAAGTGCGTCCGAACGCATTGCCGTATTTCTTCACAGATTGCGCGAAAACGGTCATACGATGCGCATGTTTGTGCGTGATTTTTTACGGATCCAAATCAGGAAACTTTGGGTGTCTGGACGTTATGTTGGCCGGACATGAGCAGGGTCTGACGTCTCCAAATCACGCACACACGCTGCTAGTGGACGCAGCGCACTCTGTACGTCCGTACTAGCGGTTCTGCGTTCTCGAAAAAATGCGTTCATTTTCCACGGTCGGACTTTCGTGCGACCGTACTTCGTATATTGGCCGTCATTGCCCATCGTTTGCTGCTAGTGTGGCCGTGATTAAGTACGCCTAAACGCACGTTAAAAATTCGCTAGTTTGACCCTAGCCTAAATAGGAGAATTTTTCTGGTTTGGCTATTTTGACCTAGAATTTTCCATTCTCCAGTCATTCTCCTGCTCTTCACCGCTCTCTGAATAACCCTGACAGGGTTATTCAGAGAAAGGTGAAACTCAGGAGAATGACTGGAGAATGGAAAATTCTAGGTCAAAATAGCCGAACCAGAAAAATTCTCCCATTTATCTCACTTTCCAAATCGGCTTTTTGGTCTAGAATTTTCCATTCTCCTGCTTTTCACCGCCAAAAAATCAGTAAACTTTTTCTGCGTGTCCGAAAATGTCTCCTCTTTTCATACAGACTGCCGCCCCAAGCAGTTGTTTATGGATAGATTAAAGGAAAAGCATTTACCATCATTTGAAATGTCATTTTTTGGTTTTTACATATTTCTATACATCCTAGAAATCTGCCACTTCACGGGCAGGTTATGGGGACCTCCTAGGCACGATATTTGAAGGAATTTTTCATTTTTATTTTTACCCTTATTTCATGGAAAACTCACTGTCCCTTTAAAAACGTTTTTTTTAAAACTTTTTGTCCTTGTTTCCTGTCCCCCATGGCACTACCCGGACCCCCATACACCTTTTATGGCAAATATGTAGCATATATGCCCTCTTGGAGGGCACTCTAAAAAACCGAATTTTCAGCCCCATTGACTTGCATGGGGGTTCGGGTTCGGGTTCGGTCCCGAACAAATGGGAAGTTCGGGTTCGGGCTCGAACCGAACTCGGGGAGTGTTCGGCTCATCCCTATTGAAAACGAGAGAAATCGCAATATATCCTTCCTGGTAAAAAATAAATAAATACTTGTTCAGGCATAAATTGATTATCCAGGATGGACCATGGTAACCTGAATGGTGAAAGGACAGTTGCACAGAATGCAGACCATGCACTGGTAACCACACCTAATTAAGCCGCTCATTCATGGAAGGATGAATCCCAGATAACCAATTAGTGTTAATGATGTTCAAATGTGGATACCCACAATATGTGTAAAAAAATGCAAAAGAAAACAAAAAAGTATGTGTTTAGACCAGTGTTTCCCAAACCTGTCTTCAGGACCCTCTAACAGGCCAGGTTTAACCCCTTAACGCCGCAGGACGTACATTTACGCCCTGCATTAGGCGGGCTTTGCCGCCGCAGGACGTAAATGTACGTCCTCGGCGTTTAGAGCCCCCCCGGGAGATACTCACCTTCTCCGGTCGCTCCCACGCTGGATCTGACTCCCGCGGAGTCAGATCAGTGTGATCCCTCCTCCGGCGTTGTGACGTCATCGCGCCGTGGCGCGATGACGTCAGTTTCAGGCGTCCCCCCCCGCCGGAGCAGGGGAAGCGCCTGGAGGGGAGGGGAGGGATCCTTTGGATCCCTCTATCTCCCGATCGCCTGGTCCCCGGCGGCTGTGGCCAGCATCGCTGGAAGGGTCACAGCCTGACCTTTCCAGCGATGTATGGGGGTTAACCCCTAGTTGCCAGGTCGCGACCGGCACTAATTTGTGCCCGATCGCGGCCTATTTCCGGTGGGGGCCGCCATCTTGGATGGCAGCCCCCACCTCTGGGTCACCCCCCGGTCAACTGACTCATCGCGCCATGCGCGATGATGTCAGTTTACCGGGGAACCCCCTAGCTGCAAAGGGATTTCCCATGGAAATCCCTTGCAGGAGATAGGGGGGTCTTTGAACCCCTTTATCTCCTGATCGGTGGCAGCTAGGGGGTCATGGTGATATTGCTGGAAAGGCCAGAGCATGGCCTTCCAATGATATCAAACATGACCATGTTATATGTAAAATAAAAGTGTAAAAAAAGTAAAAAAAAAAATAAAAAAAAATAATAAATTAAATAAAAAAAAATATAAATATAATAATAAAAAAAAATTTGTTTTTTTTAATGCAGCACTATTGTTCACATTTCAATTATAATGTGAACAATGATGCTTCACTAATGATTTTTTTTTTTTGGGGGTTTAGCTAAAATCACGCAATTTCTCCCCAAAAAAAAAATGGGTTCCCCGTCCTAATTTTTAAACAAATCTACCCAATAGAATATGACCGCAGAGCCTCGGATAATAAAATTAAAAAAAAAAAACACTTTACACACTGTGGAAGATTGAAATTATTGAAAATTCACATTTTTTTACATTTTTTGTTATAGCATTTTGCAGGGCATGACATATACATTTAATAATGATATATTATTAATCTGCGAGTCTGACGGAAAGAACGATATATAATTTGTCTGGGTGGTATAAGAATACGTGACTTAAAAATGGTCAAAATGCGCTCAGCAAACTTCTACTTCCGAAACAGCGCCGAAGTTGTAAAATTACTCCCGTCCTTAAGGGGTTAAAGGATTACCTTGGGGACTGAATCCTGCAATCACTGAGCAGCAAATCATAACACCTGTGCTGTGCTTCACATATCTGGCAAACCTGGCGTGTCAGCAGGTCCTGAGGACAGGTCTGAGAAACACTGGTTTAGACAAATCTGTGCTGGGTTTTTTTCAGCAGTAGCACATATCTAGGGATTTATATATCTCATCATAGCTACAGACTCGCCTTGCCTTTTTACTTTTCAATTTTTGGTATTTTCACAGTTCATTTATCCTGTTTGTCTTGTAAAAAAACATGAATCTAAGAAAAGAAAAAAAACACAAACTGTTCATATATTTGTACTCTTTGTATGTGGAATCATTCTACATCTGGTTATTTTAAGTACCAGTTTCCATCTCAAGGTAACATAAGACTTAAAATTTTAAGTGCTAATTTAAATAAACGCCACACTTCAGATTCTCTTCCAGCTGGACTTTTGTTATTTCTAAGAGCATATATTTGATTTTGTGTCTGGTGTTGCTGCTATATCAGACTACATGTTCTAAAAGCATAAAAACGTTTTCCAGAAATGCTCATTAGCGCTATTGTTTTGTCCACGTATTCAGTTAGCCCACACATATTTCCTGAATTAACATTTGAAATAAACTTAAAGCCAAATTATATTAAAGTATACCCAGAGTTAAAAAAAATCACGTTTAATGCTATATTTTCACTTTATCTTCTATTCTTTTGAGTTGACAATTTTTTTTGCAAGTTGCCAGTAGGCCCTTATTTGCATTTGTTTCCTCTTCTGCTCCAAGCTGAGCTAGTTAAAAAAAAAATGGAAAATTATTCTAGCTAAATACAAGAGGAAACTTTAAAAATATATTTCTTGGAATAAAAATTGCAACCCTATAGAGCTGTGGTCCCCATCCCTGGTCCTCAGGGCCCATTAACAGGCCAGATTTTGCAGATCACCTTGGGGAAAAGCAGACTGAACCCTGCAATCACTGAGCAGCAAATCATATCACCTGTGCTGTGCTTCAGATATCTGGCAAACCCGGAGAGGCGGAGGGTCCTGAGGACAGGTTTGGGAAACACTGCTATAGAGTAAAACCTTGGATTGAGAGTAACTTGGTTTGAGAGCGTTTTGCAAGAAGAGCAACAATTTTTTATAAATTTTAACTTTATAAACGAGCAAGGTCTTGTAATACGAGCAGTACGTACTCTTTGTCTGCCGAGCGCCATGCCACAACTGAGGCCGCAGTCACACGCGCGCACCGAGTACGTCCGTCTGACCTTTCCTCCCTGCATCCGTCCCAGCAGACTCGACGGGGAGGGCCACACGGTGTAACGTGTGTAATATTAGCGTTTCGGCGGTAGCACATCCGACTTCTTCAGTTGGCTGTTTTTTTCAACCAGACAACTGAAGAAGTCGGACGTGCTACCGACGAAATGCTTCTTGGCGATAAGGGTTATGGATTAATTGTCTTTTTTATTTTTGTATTTTAATAAAGTCCATTTTGTAACTTTGCACCGCTGTTGCTATAATTTATATTATTTTAAAAAAGATTTTTATCCACCCATTGGAGTTCATCAGGTGGAGATTGGCCTGGAAAATAAGGGTAGAGGGAGCCCTTGAGAATCCCAAAAAGCACTGGAACAGGAGAACCACTGTTATTCTGGGCTCAGAACCAAGTGAGTGTAAAGTCTAACATTTTTATTGAGGTATACACAGAAAAAAGGTGTTCTGCATTATGTGATTTGTTTTCCATACATGATCCTGGAAAAGTGTTGAACATTGGGAGACGAAGGAGGGCCCCATCCTGTATGAAAAGTGGGCAAGGCGTGATCTACAGAGCTATCCCTATACTTAAGGGAGCTCTGAAAAGAGTGAGTTTTCAATCAAAGGGAGATAAAAAATTGAATGGAAATTTGTTATGTATAGAAATATTGTGCAATGAGAAGTATTTAGTTTCTATTTTTAAGGCATAAAATGAGAAGCAGTGGACAAAATGACTAATGAGATAAGTATTATGAACTAAATCATTTGTTTTTCTCACATTTTAAGGTGTTACACTGCATGCTTAAAACCTCCTTTTATCCACTAATTGGGTTTAAAACTGTACACTCTGCTAAATTTGTTGTGTTGATATATGTAAGGTGTTGTGTACCACCCTCTACTAGCGTGAGTAGCATAGGAGGTATATACATTCTTTAATTGAGGAGAAGCGCTAAACCACACCTATTACCATTCACAGAACTGCAGCCAGTGTCTCCTTTCGGCTGGGGAAGTCCAATATGTCAGGGCACATTCCTTACCCAATTTTAATCAGTTATGCCCCCAGGGCTAAATCTTTGGGGGCATCTTCTGGAGCCCAAAAGCAAACAAAATTAATTTGCCGCAATTTAATTTGCAATCATACAGTATAGCCCCTGATCTTCTTAACACAATCTTGGGCTGCTGTGTCTGCAACTGCTGATTGTCTATATATATATATATGATCACACTAGTGAAGGGATTTTATGGGAAACAAAATAAACAGTCATTCTGGGACAAATTTCTCTTTCCTCCGTGAACAGCGTTCCAGAACAACACTGTTCATGGATGAAGGGGCTGTTTACCTTTTAAATGATTGTTCATGTTGTCTGAATGTTTAATTCATATACAGATATCCTGACATTGTAATATCTTTTCTGTCTTACAATTAAATTTTGAAGCATATCTTTCACCCACAATGTTGCTAGTATTATTATACAAGTTTAGGTTTATGAGGCCTGAAGCACCTAAGGCGTAGGGCCCTTAAGTTGCTTCTGATGCCAGGACGCAGGGAGGATTTTTCTAGAAGGTTTGGCAGCGCGTGAGGAGATTGAGCGGGATCAGTGTGGGAGGAGTCGACAGGAGGCTACTTAAGGCGCGTGTGGAAAGGCTCTGCGCGCCGTTTTTCTCCTGAGGTAGAGCGGTGATAATCTGTGCTGCGTCAGAGAAGCGGTGGTTTTTCGGCTTTTTGCCTTAATGTATTGTTTTGGAAATGGCGGAAGGTGGGGAGCTGGAGTCATTCCTGGAGGAAGTGCGGGAGGCAGATCGGCACCGTGGTGTGGAGTGGACCAGAAGAAGCCTGTCAGAGGTGTTGGTGGCGGATGGGGGTTCTCGGCCTGCCAGGATTTCGAGGCTCCAGTGCAGTTTAATCCAGGAGGCGAATCCAGTGTATCGGCGGCCGAGAGATGGAGATTGGAGGCGGTGAGAGGTCATGGTCAGTTGGTCCAACGGATGTTGGCTGGTGGTGACGCAGTTGGTAATGAGGCTGGCGTGAGTGCTTCCAGGAGTGTGGAAGGTAGGAGCTTGAGGCCGGCTTCGGGGGCTAAGAATCCTTCCGGTCGGAGGGGTGGTGTGGTGAGCTCTACCAGGAGAGAAGGAGTGCGAAGTTTGAGGAGTTCCTTGGGGAGAAGGAGGGGTCGGTGTTCCACCAGGGGTCCCAGAGGAGGAGCAAGGACTGTCTCAGGGACTGATGTTTCGGCGGTAAGATAGTTGGTGGATAGGGATGTGGACGGTGGTGTGACACAGGGTGTTGGTGTGCGGGATGAGGGCACCCAAGAGCTCAAAGTAAATTGGTGTTCAGTTGGTGGAGATGATGGGGCTCCGGATGTGAGGGAGAGAGTTGATGATTTTGGTACTTTGGGTTCTGGGGCTCTTCACACTATTAATTTTTCGTCCACAGTTCCAATGGTTCGGGAGAGGAGTCCACAGCCGGTGGGGGTTTCCAGGCTGCTGGAGTTGGTGGAGGTGGTGCAGGAGGTTTGGAGTCGGTGGCGCTGGAGGTTCTGGGAAGTTCAGGCGGACCTCGTGTGGCGACAGGTGACGGAAATGGTGGTGATGTTGGTTCTTTCATGTCTTTTTTACAAGGGCCCTTGAGACTTGGTCGGTTTCACCAAGGGGTGTGAACCAGGGTGTGGATTTGGCTCAGGCATGGAAGGGTGCAGGTGGGCCAGTTCTGAGAGCTGGTGGAGCTCTTGGTGGTGAAGTCATGGCTTCAAATGGGCCGAGTGGCGATGTGGGTGCACTCGGTGAGTCCGCAGGAGTGGCGGATGTGGCAAGGAGGAATGCTTACGTGTCATTTTCTGGGCCTTTGGGGTTTCATTTGAAACAGGAGGTTATAGAAGGCATATGGCGGGGGGAGTATGTGGAACTTTTTTCCCCTGCTTCCGTTGGATAGGTGGCTGGGGTTAAAGATTATTCGTCTAAGGAAGGTTTAAAGGAAGAGGAGGAAAGGAAGAAGAGGTTTCGGAGGATTCCTAAGTAATTAGGGAATTTAGACATGTGCACAGCACAAAATTTCGTTTTGAACTAATGGATTAGTCCTAAAATGCAATTTATTTAGTTGCTAAAGAAATTCGTTTTCAGTTCTTTAGTATGAAAACTAATTTCATTCATCTGAAAACCAGTAGATACAATTACTATTGTGGCTCCTCAGAGGCTGAGATCGCTGCTTGGTACAGTATCACTCACTCTCAGCACAATGTGCCAGGCAAAGCTGTTACAGTAACTGACTGCTGCTCATCACAGTGCTCAGAGTTTCAGTAAAACTAGTAAATAATATTTTTATATATAAGAGGTTAGAATAATATTATTTCCTTGTTTTACTGAAACTCTGAGCGCTGTTACAGTCAGTTACTGCTGAGCCTGATACATTATACTGAGAGATAATATAACAAGCAGCCGATCTCAGGGCTCACAGCCACTGGATTTAATGGGCTAAAAAAAAGGCTCCTCTCTGTATAATGTATAAAACATCCTCCTGCATTAATTAATACCCCTCTCCGTATAATGTATACAACATCCACCTGCATTAATTAATGCCCCTCTCTGTATAGAACATTTTACTGCGTTGGCATGTGGAGGGTGCAGAACTTCGGAATGCAATGCTTATCCAGCACAGGAGACGGAACTTTTACTTAAACTTTGTATCTCTGTGGGGGAGACACAGGAAAATAAAAGCAGGGAGAGGGAAAATATTAACGTAAATCGGTCTGAAAGCTCAGAGAAGAGATGACTGGTGCAAATTGATTTTTATAATAAAATAAAGCACTTTAAATCTAGGGAAAACATTCAAATAAATCACACTGAAGGCTCATAATGACAGAGTAACTGTGAGAGCTGGATACTAAATGAATCAGACGTAAAAAAAACCTTTATAACAAGCAGCACTGGGAGAGGAGAGGGACTGTATATAAAACGTGTATTATAGATGAGGAAAGGGGGACAGTGCTCCTGGATAATATAAAATGTATCAGACCTAAGCCCCTATTATGCAGAGCAGGAGGAGAGATAACACACGTTTTATAAAGTCCCTCTCTTCTCCCAGCGCTGCTTGTTATAAAGGGTTTTTTACTATCCAGCCCTCCTCTGTCATTAGCTTTCAGTGTGATTTATTTTAATGTTTTCCTTCTCCAGCTGCTTTTATCATCTTGTCTGCCTCATAGACATGCATGGGTTAAGTAAAGGTTTCCTCTCCTGTGCTGGCTGTCTGTGCTGCGAGTGAGTATTCTGGAGCTCTATCACTGTCAGATTTTCGGGTAGGGGTCGGGAAGGATTACACATACAAACCTTTTCTGTAGCTTTGCGATGTTGCGTTCAATACTGGTCTCCTTCACTCATCAATGTAATATCACAAAAAGGACTGAAACTAAAATGTAGTGCATTTTATTTTAGTTTCTTTCGTATATTTGTACTGAGCAGTTTCGTATCTCTTGAGTCATACTAAAACTAAATTATCCCAAAATTCGGACTAAATCGTTTTAGTACTAAAACGAATGCACATGTCTACGGGAATTGGCTCCGGGCTTTTTGTATTTTGGCAAGTGTGGTGGGGAAAGGAGCCCACAGCACTGTTCGGGCCTTTTTTGTTATGTGGATGGGATTTGGGAGGTTTATCAAACGTATGGTGGTTGGGCGTGGTGGTAATACGATGAGCAGATTAGGCAACGTTTGGTGGCTCACCCAGGCTTGGGGTGGGATCAATCGGAGATTACGCTGTGTTTGCGTTTGATGGGGGCACAAAAGGCGTTGCCCTTTCCAGGGGGAGCAGGTGGGGGAGGGGTCAGTTCCCCACCGCCAAGTGTTAAAAAGGGATCATGCTGGTAATTTAACGAGGGTCAGTGCAAGTTTGGTGCGGGGTGCAGGTACAATGCACGAATGTTCAAATTGTGGAGGATTGCATTCATTGTCTGGATGTTTTTAGAGGGCAAGACAAGGAGGTCTGCCTTTTGGAGGGTCTGGAGAGGGGAGCTTTCCCGGTGGAACTTGACGCGATGTTACCGTGACTAAGGCTTTATGGAAGACTTAGAGATGCAGAATTTTTTACGTGACGATTTTGGTGTTGGTTTTCGGATTCCTTTTGTGGTAAGGCCAGGGGGTGGCAAGTTAAGAAATTTGAAGTCGGCTTGAGTGTATCCGGAGGTAGTTCGGGAAAAGGTGTTTAAGTAGATTGGGGCTGGTAGGATGGCAGGTCCATTCTCGTCTCCTCCGGTGCGGGAGTTGTGCCAAAGCGGAAGGCAGGTGAGTTTCGTGTGATTCATCATTTATCCTTTCCACGGGGGGGGATCGGTGAATGATGATATTGGTGAGGAGTTGGCCTCGGTGTCATACGTGTCCTTTGATTTCACGATCAGTTTGGTTCGTAATGCAGGACCGGGGGCTTTAATGGCTAAGGTGGATACTGAGTCGACTTTTCGGCTATTACCATTCATCCTTCGTGGCATCACCTTATGGGATTTTGGTTTGTAGGTGAATTTTATGTGGATGTATGTTTGCTTATGGGTTGGTCCATTTTCTGTTCCTTTTTTGAATGTTTCAGTACATTTTTGGAATGGGTAGGCCGTGAAGTGGCAGGGTCAGATAATCTCACTCATTTTCTGGATGAATTTTTGTGTGTACGACACGGGGTATTCGGGAAGGTCATCTCTTTGTTAGGATATCCAGTACCATGTAAGAAGATTTGGTAGTGTGGAAATCCTTTTTGGTGGTGTTTAATGGGGTGGCCTTATTACATTCAATAAGAGGTTTTGGTGAAGGAGCTGCAATTTTACAGACGCCTCGGGAGGTGTTGGTTTTGGGGTATATTTTGGGGGACGTTGTTGTGCTTCTCGTTGGCCTGATAGTTGGTTGGCATCTTCTTTGGTGCGGAATTTGGCCTTTTTGGAGTTGTTTCCATTAGTAGTGGCCTTGGAGCTGTGGGGAGGTGCTCTGGAGGGAAGAAGGATTCTGGTCCATTCTGACAACATGGCAGTGGTGTCGGCAGTTAATTCTTTGGCGGCTTCATCATTGCCAGTCATCGGACTGCTGAAGAGATTTGCGCTGATGTGTCTTAAGTGTAATGTTTTATGCAGGGCAAGGCATGTCCCGGGTCGCCTTAACTCAGTGGCGGACGCTTTGTCTCATTTTCAGTGGGGCAGGTTTCGTTCCCTGGCTCCGTTGGCAGAGGAGGTGGGCACCCCTTGTCCGGAGGGCCTTTGGCAGCTAGGCTCGGAATTTTTGGAAGATGGGTGAGAGGTTCTTTGTCTGAGTAATCTTGGAAGGCCTACTCGCGAGTATGGAGGGATTGGGATGCTTTGGCTGAGCGGTTCAGGTACGTGGCAGTGGGCGGTTTGGATGAGGAAAGTCTGCTCAGAGCATACCTAATTCGGTTATTTGAGTCTGGGGCATCTCCTGGAGTGGTTCGGCAGTCTTTAGCCGCCTTGACTTTCCTTTTTTCAGGTATCAGGGAAAAGAGATGTCATCAAGGATTTTGTGATCAGATGTGCAGTTCGGGGTTATGTGAAGGGGAGATGCAGGGCAGATGCTAGGCATCCAGTTTTGAGACAATTATTGGAGGGGCTATGGGATTTTGTTGGGAGTTTTTTGTTCTTCAATTTATGAGGTTCTGCTTCTGAGGGCGGCTTTTTGTTTAAGGTTTTTTGGGGCATTTCGAGTGGGTGAATTGGTGTGTAATTCTAGGAGAGGAGGTGTTGTTTTAGGAGCTGATGCAGTTGGGTTGGGAGTTAATGATCTGGCTTTTTGGGCTGCTAACTCCAAGACGGATCAGTTGGGTAGGGGGCGTGGAGTTGGTTTATTCAGTGTGGATAACTGTGTGGTTTGTCTAGTGGACAACGTTAAAAAATTTTGGAGGTACGGGTGGAATCTAGTGTGGCCTTTTTATGTCACGCAGATGGATCGGCCTTTTCAAGATTTCAGTTTATTTCTATTTTTCAGAAGGGTTTGGTGAGTTTAGGGAGAAATAGACAGATCCTGAGCCGGTACAGACTGAGCGCCCACAGCCTGGAAATCGAATCAGGGCGGCATAGACAGACCTACAAGCCCAGGGAGAATAGACTGTGCCAGCATCGTGACCAGGGGACCCTGGAAGATGAGGTCCACTTCCTCCTACAGTGCCCCAAGTACTCAGCACTGAGGGAAACTCACTTCCAGAGACTCTCCGCTCTCATCCCGGACTTCACCTTTATAGAAAGACGAGGAAACTCCACATCATACTGGGAGAAGAGGAGCCGGCGGTGAAAATATCTGCCCAATACGTCACAGAATGTCACAGACTGAGAGGAACATGAGAGATCCCAGACTTATAAATCCCCAAAACGGACTCGCCCCCATCCGACCTCACATTATCCCTTACCCCTGATAATGTCCATGGACTTGCCCATTCCCCTCATATATGTCCCACTACCCCCCCCCTCCACCCCATATGCTTTGGCAATGCTAAAATGTATTTGGTCCTGCTAATAAAGCTTATTTTGATTTGATTTGATTTGATTTGATTTGAAATCCGAAGGAATTTGGTTCTCATTCAATTCGTATTGGGGCTGCAACAGAAGCTTCAAGGTTGGGTTTGTCGGCAACGGAAATTCAAGAATTGGGAGGATGGAACTCAAGGGCTTTTAAGTCTTACGTTCGTCCTGGTTTGCTGTCATGAATTTTGTAATCATCTGTTAAAGCTGGGAGGTAATGTGGAGCACAGTTTGCTGTATGTTATGTTATGTTATGTTTTCAACTTTTTATAAAAAAAGAAATTTTGAAATACAAAAATATCAAATTTATACATGAAATATGAATTATACCTTTTATTCGGAATATATATATTTATTCTATTTTGTCTTTGTCAATTTGTTGGTTGTTTGGGGTTGAGTGTGGGGGTTTGGAGTATCTGGAGGCAAGGAGTTGGTGTTTGTTTATGATATGTTTTTCTTTACAGGTATGGTCATGGTTATTGGGAGGGATGTGTGGTGGTTTGGTGGGGAGTTTTTCTTTTAAAATATTTTGTGTGGTGAATTTTTTCTTTTTAAAGTATTTTGTGTGGTGGAGATGTTGGTAATGTGTTTTTGTTTTTGCAGATCCTCCAAGAGTGGTGTGGATTATTGGAGACTCGCTAATGTTTGGGCGAGAAGAAGGGCGTTGGTGCGATCCTCTGGAGTTCAGATGGGTCTGCTTGGGTCGGCAACACGGGTACGGTGGATCGGAATCCGTGGACACCTATGGGAGGAGTTTAAGCCGACGGTTTTGGGTGCCCTGAGGCACGGTGAAGTTCCCCATGTGCTGGGGTCCCTCTTGGTGTGCTGCTGGAGCAGATACAGGCGGATCCACAGGAGTTGAGGGATTTGGGAGTGGTCCCTCATGGAAAGCTGCTGGAGCAGATGAGAGCGGATCTGCAGCAGCTGAGGGAGTTGGGTGTACTGTGGTCCCTCTTGGTGTGCTGCTGAAGCAGATGCAAGCGGATCTGCGGCAGTTGAGGGATTTGGGAGTGGTCCCTCATGGAAAACTGCTGGAGCAGATGAAGGCGGATCTGCGGCAGCTGAGGGATTTGGGAGTCATCCCTAATGGAAAACTGCTGGAGCAGATGCAGGAGGATCTGCGGCAGTTGAGGGATTTGGGAGTGGTCCCTCATGGAAAACTGCTGGAGCAGATGCAGGAGGATCTGCGGCAGTTGAGGGATTTGGGAGTGGTCCCTCATGGAAAGCTGCTGGAGCAGATGAGAGCGGATCTGCAGCAGTTGAGGCAGTGGTCACCATGGACAGTGGTGATGTGGTCTGAGATGATGCCAAGGATGGTGTGGGAGCAGGCGGAGTATGAAGAGGCGGTGCGGCTGGGCCGTATCAAGCTGAATCGCTGCATGGAGAAGGTTCGTGAGGAGAATGGAGGGTGTGGTGGTGCAACATCTACCTTTTGAAGAGGAAGAGGCGGAGTGTTATTTTATGGCGGATGGAGTTCACCTGACAGATGTGGGCAAGGATATGTTCATCCTGGGACTCAAGGAAGGGATTGAACAAGCCCTGTTTTTCTTGGTGGGGGAGCTCTCCCATAAGGGGTTATGTGAGGAGCTCGTGGTGGGGGCTTGTAGGCAGTGCTGGCTAAGGGTTCCTTTTTAGTTAGGATTACTTTGTCAGATGGTTGGGAGTTGGGTAGATTTTTGGTGGTTGGTTGGTTTGGAGGTGTGTGGGGGTTGTGGGGAGTCCTCTTTCAGCACTGGATTATTGTTTTAATTTGCTATGAGAATTGTTATGTTATTATGGTGGGGTTTTAGTGTGGAATTTTTAGCTGTGGCCTATATATAATAAATATATATATTATTCCACAGTTATGTGTTTGCGTATTTTTGTGTGTTTCTTGTCTCCCGTAGTCCGACCCGGTCGTCAGTAGGCGACTTATGTGGTTTGTTCCAGCTGTTATCCCAAGCAGTGGCGACTCAAGGAACAATATATAGGGGGGGGCACATAAGATACCACAGTCAAAACTGGGGTGGCACTAATAATTTTCGCCACTAAATCATACCACTGAAAAAACTAAAGTATATATAAATAAGATTTCAAAACCTTAGATTAATGTCATGCAATAAATAATGTGGTGCAATGATACCTTTATGTTGTACTAATCTGATACATAAATTCAATATTTAATTTGCTGCAATCCGGCGGTCTTTGCTAATGTATAACTGCTTCAGCGACTCCAATATTCACAAATTACAGTGATCATTCACGAAATAGGGAATTCACCATATTTTCAGCGAAATTGATTCCCCCAAATGTGACAAAAAGCAAAGGATCTAATGATTAATTGACCCTTTAGAGTCTAGCTTCCATATTTAATAACCCCTAAAACTCCATTAAAGCAGGGAAATACAATAAAAATAATAAACAGTGTGGCATGTAGCCATTAACCCTAAAATGCTGTTAATCAAGGGAAAACATTACCAGCCTTTCCTGTCTCCATACCCTCCAGTATCCTGTGTGTCCAAGATCCCATTGCCCTGGTTTGTTCACTGCTTCCCTATTGTCAAGCCCTATACGTGTCTGTTCCTCACCTCCTCACCTCACCAATTGTTGTGCTGCTTGCTGCAGCAACTCACCGCTGACCGCACAACCCTGTACTGGTGCATCACCGCATCCCGGGCTCAGTATCCTACCATCTCGGTTCCACCCCATACAAAACCTGACAGTGAGGCATGTAGCCTATCCATTAACTCCTAAAATGCCGTCAATAAAGGAAAAATATAAAATGTATACTGTGAGGGATGAAATCTGCCCATTAACCATTAATATATAACTAAACCAAGGTAAAAACAAAAGTAATACACAATGTAATATATAGTCTGACCATTAACCCTGTCACTGTTGAGCCATTTCCAACCTTAGAAAAAAAATTGTTGCATTTTTATTTTATTTATGACCCAATATCAGGTTGGGTATCATTGGAGAGGCCAGACTCTGCGCTTTCCAATGAGACCTAGTCAGTCATGTCTGATGCAGGGGGCCAGAGATATCTCGGTCCGGAGATGTGGGGGAAGCTGGATGCTGATCTCTGGTGGGGGGGCATATGGGGGGCAAGGAATTGAGGCAATTGCCCCCTGTCACCCCCTAGAGACGCCTATGATCCCAAGTGTAATATACGGTAGTAGGGGGAAACAAATTTATTTCATCTTAGTTGGCACTTAGATTTTCAATTTGTTTGAATGAAATCTTTATAGAAAATAATGCAGCTGGAAAATCTTGAGTGCAAATGGCTTTTTGTTACCACTGTTAATGTATGTATAAGTTAATTCATCGGAAGAGTGTGGTTTAATATTGTATAAGCAGTGGTTCGGTTTGCACAATAGAAATTTAAATAAAACAATGATTTTATAAAAAATGTCTTTACGCACGAGGGCATTTCATAATAGAATATTGCAAAACGTTGGTATAGATAAAATTATTATTTTCTGGATTGGAATAATGTAACTCTATGAACTAGAATATCTACTGCAACGTAATATAATATTTAAGTTTTACTAATCAAGTCACTGTGAAACTCACGCAGGATTTTATCATCAAGCATTTTGTTTGATATCTATATAGGGAATATCGAGGCATGCCTGACCTTACTTACAGCACACAAAACCGGAATGGCAGCACTCAACCTGAACATGCATTTTTCATAAGAATGCTTCTGAGACCAATGAAAACAACATACCAAGTTCAGAGCATATCAATATAGTTGAAGATTTTAAACACTCCTGATATAAATGATGGTGATTTTGTTACAAAATCTAGTTAAAGGGACACTACCACCAAAAAATAAAAAAATTTTATTTTTGTTTATGTTACTGGTATCTTACATGTACTTTGTTTTTCGCATGTATGTTTAGTTAAAGTATTTTACTCTGTCACTGTGCGTATCTATTTTGTGATATTCTGTGTTGTAAACTGCTCCCAAGTATCTTTAGGCTAGGGTCAGACTAACTCATTTTTCACGTTGTCCGTGAAAAAGTGCGTTCGAACGAATGGACGTATTTTTTCACGGAATACGCAATAGTGGTCATACGATGCGCAGTTTCATCCGTGATTTTGTACGGATCATCAATAAAACACTTTTTGGGTCTGGACGTTATGTTGGCCGGACATTAGCAGCGTCTGACGTCTCCTAATCACACACACACGCCGCTAGCGGACGCAGCGCACTCTGTAGGGCCAGTACTAGTGGTTTCACGTTCTCGAAAAAATGCGTTTGTTTGCCGCTTGCGTTGCGCGGCCGCACTTTTGTGCGACCGTACTTCGTATATTGGCCGTCATTGCCCGGCATCTGCTGCTAGTGCGGCCGTGATTAAGTGCGCCTAAACGCGCGTTCGCACTGCCTCAGTCTGACCCTAGCCTTAGAGCATTTGTTCCTCACTCTATGGCATTGGGCATAGAACTGAGTGAATAGAAGAGATCTCCAAAAATCCAACTCCTAAGGATTGCATTGTGTGAGATGTAGGTAAAGGACATCACCACGGCGTAGATAAGCCCACTATCAGATCTCATTCAGCTGCTGTCTCTTAATTTGGATAGCCTAGACCAGTGGTTCCCAACTGCGGTCCTCAAGTACCCCCAATAGGTCAGGTTTTCCAGATAGCTGAAGCACAGCACAGCACAGGTGATATGATTTGCTGCTCACTGATTGCAGGATTAAGTCTGCAATTCCCGAGGGCAATCCTCAAAACCTGGCCTGTTATGGGTACTTGAGGACTGCAGTTGGGACCCACTGGCCTAGTCAACAAATAGACTCCCCGCAGCCTTGTCTAAACATTCTGTTTACCACCCCACTGCCTCTTCATTGCTGTTTAAACACGTAACACAGCTGTAAAGTAAAACTTGTATTAAGATGTTGGTAAATATTGCATCACGGGAAAAATCCGCAAAAGGAAATCAGGAGATAAAAACGTAAATTTTTCCTTTTTCTATGCAGGACGATGTCCTAACTCAGTTAATCCCATAAAGACCATCATTAAGTGGTTTAAAGTAGGACCTGTCACTATGGGATACATTGGCGCTGTGACAGTCTTAAGCAATGTATGGCCATATTTTGTGAAATAAATTCCCATCGCTTTTTTAAAAACCTTGAAAAAAAATCTTTACTGGGTTAAAATTGTTAAAATTTTGGAAGAGTTAAGAGTTGTTAGAATCTTTATAGGGTTAATTTCTTTAAATGTTTGAGCGTCTGTTAAAGTCTTTGAATGTATGAGTTGGTGTGCTCTCCTCCTGGTTTGTTTGATATATATAAAAAAAAACTATTATTATTTTTTTGTGAAGCACAACTAATCTAGATACATCTTATGTTAGTGGTAGTGTTCCTTTAACCCCTTCACTACCAAGGGATTTTTCCAAACAAAACGTTGTCAGAAACCAGTGTTTTTTTTTTTTTAAATCATTTTTAATAAATTATACAGTAAAAATATTTCTTACTGTAAATAACCTATTTGGCCATTAGATTTCACCATCTACCGCCAAATTGAATTACAGCCGTTACAGCTGCAGTTCGTTTTTTTTAAATTTCAATTAATATTATTTTTATCCCTCCTGCACCTGTAGCAAACAAATTTAATTTGCTTTTGGGCTGCAGATCGAGATATCTCAATGTCGGGGCACCGGATGGTGCCTTCGAAGCCTGAGATATCTCAATCTCAGAAGTGAAGGCATTAAACTCATAAGAGCAGCCAAGAGGTGAGGCAGGATAGGACCTGTCATGGTGAGGTACTGTGGTCCTGCACCCACACAGGGTACCATGTTCCTGTAAAATAAGTTGATCTTCTCTAGGGTATTGATTAACCACAACCTTGTAGCATAAGAAAAATACAGATTTGACTTTGTGCAATTTTCAGAGTCCATTCAACAATTTAAACATAAAGGTTCCCTATGAACTAAAACCTAGCTCATCTGTGCACTAACACATAAAATGTCCCTCACTACTTAGGTTAAAGTTTAAAAAAAAAAACAACTTCACTAATATATAGTATACTTCACATTTGGTCTCTTCCAGCAAATATCTTTCTTGAGCATCTCTACTACTCATTGACACCTTGCAGTTTAGGAAGCCTGGAGTCCAGCTCCACTCATCAACTGAACAGACCAAGCTGTTATTAGGACTGTGGCTCAACATTAGTAGCTCCATACTTTGTATATGACACATAAACAGCACCAAACAGAGAATAGCAAACTGAGGAAGGGATAGGATAGCAAAAGTTTGTATCTGCTAGTGGGAAATTGAGGTGTCATGTAAAAGTGTTGCACTTGTACAAATCTTCAATGGTACAGTAAAATAGCTATATATCAAAGTCTTCACAATGATAAAAGAAGGTTAGGCTTGTATGAAATCTCTGTAGGTTCTCAGTGGTATCCTATCAGGGCAATTCAAAGAGATCCGAATGGCTGGAGAAAGGTAACCGAACGCTGAAAATCAGCTTTCGGTTACCTTTCTTGGCCATTCGACTATCTAGAGAGCAGGCAATTCGCCAAATCCAAATCCTGGCGAATTGCCTGCACATACGGTGCCTGTTCGGTGCCTGTTCGAGGGCAGTGAAGTCTATTCAGACTATTCAGAGAGCACAAACCAGCAGTGAAAGGTTCCCGAAATGCCCTGTCATTCGGTGGTTTAATTCGGCAAGTTTATTCAGGCGAATCCCATAGGCTTCAATGTTAAAAATATTCCCGTTTTAATTCAATATCTAATAAACCATTCATTATAAAATTCTGCAGTAAAGAGTCTCTTTATTTATAGATTTTTTAGGATATTTTAAGCATTTTTCGGGATTTTATCTTTTTTAAATAAAAATACTATTTTTTTCCTATTTTTTTTTAAGTTTTAAGTTTACTTATTTTTTCTGTAACAGCCCTTTTTATTATCAAATCCTTGGACCTCATATGTAAATTTCAGACATTTTCGCTCAGCAGTTTCTTTGCAAACAGCGTTTCACTTTTCACACATTCAAGCAAACTGTTTTGCTAATTTATTCACTGCCTTCTCTGCGGTGTCGGCTTTTTCCGGCAGCTGCGCTGTGGGTGATCGGCTCCTGCTCGTGTTTTTCCGGCATTTTCGGTGGGTTTAATCCAGATGTTTTTTGCGCGTTTTCTGCGTGCATTCGCTGGGTTTTGCGGTTAGTTTTCGTCGGGTTTGCGGCCACCTTTCCCTGCAATTCGGGGACCTTGTGGTGCTTGCTGAATACACGGCAGGGTCGCCGAAATGGGATCGGCAAAATGGACCGAATTGAAGAGAAAGAAAAGTCACCGAACGTGCGGTGACTTTTCAATTCTCTTTGAATTACCCTGTATGTGTTGATTCGGGAACAGCAACCAAGTACCAAAAAATTCCAGGGAGGGAAAAAGTAACAAAAAAAAAACAACAGAACTGTAAAATTAAGTGTGTTCCATATCTACCAAACAGGGACATATGCAATATTTATTTTTCAGTTTTTTTGACAGATATATAGATATATAGATATATATGAAGATACGTTCCCTTCTCATCAGAAAATCTGCAGCACCCATCAGACTGAGTGGACAGGTCAAAATCACTTAACACACCATAAAAAAAGACATAAATAAATTCTCTATTCACCTCCCATCCCATAGTGTAGAGAATAGTGTGATCCACTGCTCCCTCCTGCAAGAAGCAGAAGATGCTGTGAAATGCAGCATTTACATCAACTGAGGAAGCTACATTACAGTAGCGAAACATGTTTTGATTAGCGATATTTATTTTATACCAAGTTATTTTAACTTTACCAATTTTATTTTTACCACTGCTTGCTGTTGAAATATTTCTTGATCCAAACAGGAGAACAAGGTAGATCCAGCGCTCCCATGTATCACTGGCTGCTTACACCTCCTAGTGTCTGGCTCAAGACATCTCAGTATATACATCTTTTTGAGAAATACAAGAAGGGAAGGCCGCCTCTACGGGCCCACACGTGCAATACCTTGAGCCGACTAATAAGGGGCTGCCCACCATGTGAGTGGTATTCTATATACATGTTCACCCCACATAACTCTATCCAGATTGTCTGCACTAAGAATTGTACATTTTTTTTTTTTTAGGGAATTGGAAGGAAGTGCTGACCCATACATTTTCTTCAAACTGTAAAGATTAATGTCACCTGGATTATGTGCGAAGATTACACCACACAGTGATTCTGCCTTTCGGGCCTTTGAAGTTTAAATGATCTAAAAACACATAGGGCCCTATCAGCTGCCTACAGCTAAAACGGGGATGCTAAGGGGAAAAAGTAGCAATCGCTAATCTCCCCTAGCGCCCCCGTTTTACCTGTAGATTACAGGGCAGGCGCTGAGACCACCAGCCTGCCCCCTAGCGGCTGCTAGGGTCCTGGATGCTCGGGGCAGTGCTAACACGCCGTCCTAAGCATCCCTTCCATGGAGTTTGGCTTCTGCTGCCGGGTCATATGACTGGCAGGGTCTTGCCTCTCATGAGATTCTGCAGGTCCCGATTCTGTGTACATCATTTTGTCTGGCTCTTGAGGTAGTATAAAGTGTTAAAACTAAACATGTTACATGGAAACAGAATATAATAATTTCTTTCGAGTTTGTTCAGATTGACTATGGATGTTTTAGCAGATAATCATTAGAAAGTGGTTGTGATACTTAATCTGTGACAGCATAGCATCCAATCATTTTTCGCTCTTTCTATCCTACAGATTAATTGAGCATAATTGATTTTTCTAAAACATAATTCTGCTAATATACCCATTTATGAATGATAATAGGAAAAGAAACAGTGCTATGATGAATGCTGTCAAAATTCCGTACATGTGGTTGTTAGCATTCTGCATTTGGATATTTTATTTTACTATCAACAAATCTACATAGTAATTTACAGCCATCAAAATATTATTTTATTATTGTATCCAACATATGATCTAAAAAAAAATATGGAAGTAAAAACCTCTGAATCTGTGTTAGTGCTTGGACACAATGTCCCTTATAAGGGTTTCCACCAAAATCCTGTGAAATACGCATCTATATAGTACACAATACACAATAGCTTTAATAACAGCTCATGCTTTATTACTCCAGATCTTCAAATATCCAAACATATTTAGAAAGACTGTACAAGCACAATAAACAGTAAGTATGCAAAAAAAAGTTTACACCATACTTATGCTAGTAAATAAACCAATAAGGAGCTATTACTAACTACCATTGTTTCATTGAAAGAATGGTGGTTTAACATCGGCAAACTACAATGGAGCAAGTACGGTGAAACTACAGTTATTTGAAGGATGTTTACCTGGTAGTCTTGGAGTTTCCTTCTATGGATTGCAAACGTTGACTGTAGTTACAACAATGGTAATTTTCACTGTTGTGTACAACAATTAATTTAATGAATTACTCGTGTTAATTGACCTTTTTCAAATATTTCCGCGTGGCGTGGTACCTTAATAATTTTATAAGATCTTAATAAAATAAGAATAACCATCAAGTTTGTTTTGAAGTTTTCATAAACTCCTGATTTGTTATTCTTGTTATGCTCTAAGTACGTCAGTTGTTTTGTTTTAGACCACTGTCATAAGTGTTTCTTTGTTCATTTTAGAAAAAGTTTGTGAATTGTAATGCAATTAATAATTATCAGTAAATTTAATCAATGCCAAAATTTTGGGAATAATACATTTTTAAAATGCGCTACTTATTTATAGGCTGCAGTCTACAATTTGACTGAACAACTGAGAAACATGAAAGATCATACAATGAAAACAACAGATCAAAAATGACAGATAACTGGAAAAAATAAAAATACAAAAAAATGAAATTTATTATTATTACTTACTGCTTCTGACAGAGTACAGCTAGGCCATGGGTGATACAAAAAATACAAATACGTAAGAACTTAAAAAACGAAGGAGGTTAAATATTTTGCATTTTGTTATTACTTCACTACTGAGCCGTTTCACCCATATCCTGAGCACATTTTGACCTTTCTGTGCTCCTCTTGTTCAAACGCGTTTTGAAGTCATGTATAATTATAGAACCCAGACAAATTAAATATTATTTTTTTCCAGCTCACTCAATAGATTCAAAATATATCATTGGTGTGTGTATATGTCATGACCCGTCAGAATGCTACAACAAGAAATGTAACGCATTGCGCCATCACCTCCCCGTTTGCTCCTCATTGGAAATGAGAAGGTGAGTTAGTGCAGCAGCATTGTGTTTTTATAAGTAAAAGCACCTAATGCCATGGTCTTAGAACAGACAAGGAAAAAAAAGGATAATTTTGCATTTTTTTAAAAAAATGTCTCCATTTTTATAGGTTATATGGTCCTATTTGTTATCAGGCCAGACTCAGACCTTTCCAATGACATCTCACTTGACCTTGTGCAGTGTAAAGGTTCCAAAGGTCCTCTGGTGCTCCTTACTGCAGTGCTGCGTTAGGTTTTTGATGGAATAATGGGTAATAACACAGTATTCCATTGCCTCCACACTTGATGACAATATGGGAAATGAGATGGTGAGTTAGTGCAGCATCATTGTTCACTGTATAATTGGAAAGGGAACAATAGTGAGGCATTAGAATAAAAAAGAAAAATGAAAACAAAGGAATTTATTTGTTAATTTTTACAGAAACCATCTGTCACATCTTCAATAAACACCAATATCATGTGCAGGTACCAGGGATGGTACCGGGGTGAAGGTAATATGGTGAGCCAGTGTGCAGCGGCCTGCACGTACAGAAGATGAGGATGGTGGAAAAGGAATGGATGTAAACTGACCAGGTTTGTATACTGCAAATGCTAAATATGGAGATCTGGAGGAATGATGAAAATCGAGAGATCAGGACCAGTTATTGCGTTCAGGTCTGGGGTAAGCTGAATAGCTCAGAGCAAGAAAATAGTATGACTTTGCTTTAACAGGATTGGACTGCAATGAACAGCACAGGTCAGTCTGGGGCACAGGGCTTTATTTCGGTGTGGATTTGTCACGTGTATTAACTGAAAGTGTGCTGGTTATTAACTCTTTCACTGCTTGAAGATGTTATAATGACTACAGGTTCAGGGGTCGAACAGAACAGAAGTGTGCTATCAGGGGCTTTCCAGGATGGCTATAGCCATGGATCATGACAACCAATGACCCAGTGACACTGGAAGCCATGCATGCCCATGCCGTCACACTGCCTCCACCATGTTTTACAGATGAAGTTTTGTGCTTTGGATCATGAGCTGTTCCAAGCCTCCACCACACGTTTTTCTTCCTGTCATTCTGGTGCAGATTATTCTTATTTTCATCCATCCAAAGAATGCTTTTTCAGAACTGGTCTGGGTTTTTTTAGATGCTTTTTGGCAAAGTCTAATCTGGTTTATCTATTCTTCAGGCTTATGAATGGTTTGCACCTTGTGGTGAACCCTCTGTATTTGCTCTCGTGAAGTCGTCTCTTGATTGTAGACTTTGACATTGATACCTCCTGGAGAGTGCCCTGCACTTGTCTGGATGTTGCAAATGGGTTTTTCTTTTCCTCCTTCATAGAGAGAATCCTGCAATCATCCTCCACTGTTTTCTTCTGTGGATGTCCAGGCCTTTTTATGATGCTGAGCTCACCAGCTCTTCTTCTTTCCTCAGAATGTACCAAACTGTTGATTTGGCCAATCCTACCCTAGGGGGCAATATGTACTGAGGAAAGGGTTGTATCCCTGAAACGTCTGTCTGTGTGTTCTCTTTTCTAAATAAATGAGGTAGCACTAGTGCACCTTTGCTAAGCAGTGCTGGTTATCAGGTCATACCAAACCTGCGGGCTTACATGCCTCCGGGTCTCGAGCCGCGACCCCTCGTCGATACCCCGGCCCCCGCAACCTCCCTTGCGGCAGTGGCGGCTGCCCCCCGGGCAAAATCACTCCCAGCGGCAACACATCATGCCGGGGGCCCCTCCAGACACTTGCTCACCCCCGCGACGCCATGGATCTCCTTCGCAATGGCACATCCCCAGCAACATCGACCGAGTGCCTCGGCGTCCCACGTGGTTCCTCCAAGATGGCGTCACCAAACAAGACTCGAGGAATCCCAGCCAATCAGAACCCAGTATCCCCAGGTAACCAGATAGCATTCTCTCCTGATTGGCTCAACTCCCACAGGCACACTAATTAAACCCCAGTCTCTCCCAAACTCATTGCTTGGTTGTCCTGTTCCTTCCCCTTCAAACAACCCTTCCTGATTATACCTGTCTGTGACCTCTCTACCAATCTTGCCGTGTACCGAACCCCTGCCTGAACCACGACTACTCTCTACCAGCCTTGCCGTGTACCGAACCCCTGCTTGAACCACGACTACTCTCTGCCAGCCTTGCCGTGTACCGAATCCCTGCTTGAACCACGACTACTCTCTGCCAGCCTTGCCATGTACCGAACCACTGCTTGTACCACGACTACTCTCTGCCAGCCTTGCCGTGTACCGAACCCCTGCTTGAACCACGACTACTCTCTGCCAGCCTTGCCGTGTACTGAACCACTGCTTGTACCACGACTACTCTCTGCCAGCCTTGCCATGTACCAAACCCCTGCTTGAACCACGACTACTCTCTGCCAGCCTTGCCGTGTACCGAACCACTGCTCGTACCACGACTACTCTCTGCCAGCCTTGCCGTGTACCGAACCACTGCTTGTACCACGACTACTCTCTGCCAGCCTTGCCGTGTACCGAACCGCTGCTTGTACCACCGACTACTCTCTGCCTACCTTGCCAGGTACTGAACAGTTACATTATTTACCATATACCTCGCTACATCCAGGGTCTTCTCTAAAACGGCTTGTTTCGCATCCGGAACTCCACAAACACAAACCTGACACTGGTTGATTTCATTTTTTACTTCTGTGGAATTTGCCTCCCTGTGGATCGGAATGTATTTATGGGATTACGTCACTCCAGCAGCAGCTGATAAGTATACATTTAAATCTATTTTGAGTGTTACAGACACTCGACCCCGGGGTCTTTTTTTCTCTATAGTCAAAGATTAACACGCCACTTGGTATTAATTACTTTCCACAATGCTTTTATGGGTCCTTGCTAAAGCTTTTTATAGGAAGCCACACAATAACATGTGATTCCAAGATGAAAGTTATTCTACAGTAGGTGAAAAAAAAACTGACTGCCTCTGAAAACTTGGTTGTAAGGTGCTTTGCTCAATTTGAAGCTTTTGATGTGCCATTGCTCCACTTCTGGTTCAGAGTTCAGAAACATACTGAGCAAGCAACTCGTGGTGACGATAATGCAAAGGATAAAGGGAATTAGACATGTCCTCTAATTCACTGAGGTTCTCATATTGAAACATCTATTTCTACATTTTCCATTTTTATGGATACATTAAACCTGTCCCGGCTAGATCAGCCAGAAACAATTTAAAAGACAAATATTTAGAAAACATAAACAATTTGCAATGCCAGTAAATGAAACCTACCTGTACAAGCTTTTACAAATACAGTACCAAATATGTTTAAAACTACTCAGACATAACATTCTTGCGGCATACTTTTATATGTGAATTCTTTAGCGATTTAAAAGTATACAATGTGATTGAGGTAATAACATCATTACATTTCATGTTTCACTTGTCACATTGCAGCTGTTAAGTAACTGATGCAAATTGCTAACTTCTTAATTCTTTATGTGGGTTTCTTTATCTCCTTAAGAAAGGTAAGCGTTTTGCAATTATCACTTATTGTAAAATGCATGCGATCATCTTACCAATGGAAATTCCAGCAGGCCCAATGTCTCAATAGGCATAATTACAACTCTTATAGGGGGAAAAAAATATATATATATATATATTTTTCGTTCCCTAGTTTTACATTGCCTGGAAAAAAGTGAATCTTTTAATTTGTGGATACAGAGACTTATAAAAAGAATGGATCAAGAATTTATAACTTTATTTCCTCATTCCCTCTGAGGCTGGGGTCAGATGAGCACACTATGTGCGCCCATACTGACGTGCCTCCTGGTGTCCTTCGCAGCGTTGTGATGCTGTGATGGGGCAGGCCACACGCTGTTGCGTGAGCAGGAACTGCACGCGTGACAGTGGCCGCGCTGCGGCCGTGCCACGAGCCTCCCAATCGAAGCGATACAACGCACGTTCAATGGGGCTGCAAAGCGCCGAGTGCACTGTGTGGCCAGACGGACGTCAGAGTGGAAGGAACGTCCACTCTGACGGACATTCCTTCCGCTCTTCAAAATGCTCGTGTGACACCAGCCTGAAGGGAGAGCATACGTCCTGTGGATCATCTGTTCCCATCAACAAAGTTGCTGACCAATCGAAGCCCCTATTGTAACCGAGCCAAAAACTGTAGCAGTAACGGCTCTATACTGTAGAATAATAGCTACTGTACAATGTACAGTTGCATTTTATTAAATTAGTAATTTACATGTTCATTAGTATAACTATTGGATTTTTTTTAGTATCAAGGATGATTTACAACTTGTACTTAATAATATGATTAGATGTTGTTTTGTATACTGTTTTAAATATCAGCTCACAACAAATATAAAGATATGTATTAGTAAATGCACTAGAATCATATATTTAACAAACTAATTTATGTAACGATGATCAATGATACAGACCTTAATAAAAAGGAGTAATAGCAATCAAAAGTAGACATCAATAAATTATTTGAAATAGTGAAATAATTTGTCCGAATCTGAGTCTTTGAGACCAATTCCAGTTAAATATTATTTTTTAAAAAATGTAATTTCCATATGAAAACGTATAGATTGTTTAGAAATTTTCTTAACATTGTAAATGATTCACCAGAAGAAAAGTCCTCTGTTTGGCCTGCTTTATTAGCTACAGTAGCTGAATAGAAAACTTTAGCCCCAACGGTAAACCCTTCATTATCAAACAACATTTCAAAATATTATGATAGCATATATTTTCCAAGCTAAAGTGCATTACTGGCACTTACACTTGGCAAAATTCAAATGGATTGCTGTCCAGGTATATATTTTGTGTCTGTATGTACATTTATACAATTTTAATTTATCAAATGTTTAACGTATACAGAAATAGAGCTGTGATTAAAAGATATTGATAGACATATGCAGCGCTGGAAAATTTGATTTGGTTCAGAATCCAAAATTATTGGATTTGGAAATAATCGGTGTGTCTTGAATCAATTTGGACTTGTGGTACATGGGCCTAGAAATGTATTTGAGAGGTGCGGGCCGGAAGTTTCATATTGTTTCACTGCCCTTTCCTTTGTCAAAGTCCCTCTGTATCTACGATTGTATTTTCTGTACCCAATTCCTTGATATCTGGTGTTATAGTAATATTTCCTTATGTATTTATTGTAGAGTCTCCTGTGGTATATACTGTGCTGTTTTTTCCTATGTATTTGTGAGTAATGGATTCCTTTGTTTTCACATGCTTCCATCAACCCCCCTTTCCACAGCAACCAGCTTGAAATGGATTCCTGTGCTACTCTTGATCCTTTGATTCAATGCTATACGTGTTTCCATTGTCTTATACCGTCACCCTGTGTGTCTGTTTTTCCCAATTGTAAAATGTAAATAAAGTCAGTCCCAGTTTGGTTTTTCCCCTGCAAGGAGATCCAGGTATTGAGTGGGTTTTGGGACAGAATCAGTACTCCTGCAGGATACTGACGTAGAGGGGATCATTCTGCACCTGGGCACAGGGACCCCCCCACATTACAATAAGAATCAGCTGTTTAGGAATATCGGAAAGCTTCCAATATATTTGGCTTCAAGAAGCTTTATTTGGAACCTTTATGTGTTATACATAAAAAAATTTGTTAGGGGGGCTAGGTTCAGGGCTAGGGTGAGGTTAGTGCTAGGCTTAGGGCGACAGTTTCTGTGTGTCATATGATTAGGTTCAGGGCTAGAGTTCGGCTAGGGCTAGGAAAAGGGTTAGGGCTAGGATTAGTGCTAGGGATAGGTAAGAGTTACACAGTTTCAGGGTGTCATATGATTAGCATTACGATTAGGTGTAGGGCTAAGGTTAAGGTTACAATTAGATTTTTTCCAAATTTTTCAAAATATATTTGGACATGGCCCATTGTAATTGGAAAGATTCAGATTGATTCGAATTTATTTTTAGGAAAATTTTTAAGTTCAGACATCAGCAGTTTTGAATTCGGATTGATTGGAATAGCTGATAACTCTGAGCATTTCTGGATAGGTCAAAACCACGTTGCACATGTCTAGTTATGGACAATATTATGTTATGGACAATAAACAGCATCTCTGATGAACAGGAACAGCATGAAGTGAGAGAGGGATGGCCAGCCAGAGAGTGGAGACACTGGGCAAAAGTCTAAAAAAATGTTTCTCACAGTCTTTCAGTGTTTAGACTTCCAGCTAAAGAGGTGCTCAACCTGTATATGTTGAATTGCATATGTAGATCTTTTGCGTCCAAATTATTGTGCAGGAAAATACACAAACTTATGTTTATCTACACCACCGATATATTAAGGAGATATCGGACTCCCCTTTTTCACCTCCGTTTGACGATATTCCTCCAAGGAAAAATAAGGTTGCAGGATCTTCGATGAAAGTATTAACAAATTTGTTTATTTCTTAAAACAATTAAAACAATTGGTTAAAATAAACGCCAATACGCGTTTCGCGATCAAATCGCTTCATCAGTCGGCAAAAAAATGAATAATTCGAGATATCCTGCAATGTCCTTATATACCTGTTGTCAGTAAAATGATTAAACCGGGGAACGCACGTTTTTTCTCCCAACTCAATAGAACGTCACCGCGCTTGTGCGGGGTGCCGTTCAATGGTGGTGTGAGATCCGCCTCCAAAATGGTGGTGCGTCTCAATCAGCCTTGTCGTGCGTTTCATTTATGTCTCTAATGCTTATGGCTCAGCGGTTATTGTTCGCATCCTATTCCACCCTGAGAGGCTTAACCCTTTCGCTGCTGAGGCGTTTCACGCCCCTGTGCTGAGGTAATTTTTACCGGTTTTGATCATCATGTTTAAATGCGTTTTGAAGGCTTATTTTAGTATATGACCCAGACATATTATATATCGTTCTTTCCGTCAGACTCGGCAGATTAATAATATGTCATTATTATATGTATACGTCATGACCTGTCTGTATATTATAACAAAAAATGCAATAAAATATGAATTTTCAATAATTTACAACGTGTAAAGTGTTTTTTTTTCACATTTTAACATGCGAGCAATTGCGGTTATATTTTGTATGGGGTGCGCTTGTTAAAAAAATTAGAGATGGGGTCTCGTTCCATTTTTTTTTGGGGGAAATTACGCGATTTTTAACAAACGCACCGCATACAAAAATCGTTAGTGCAGCATCATTGTTCACATTATAATTGAAATGGGAACAATATTGCTGCATTAACAAACCAAAAAAAAAAAAAAAACTTGTTTATTTTTTTTTTTTATAATTTTGTTTTTAAATATTTTTTCATTTTTTTTTAAAAAAACTTTTTTCACAGTGGTGTTTGGTATCGTTGGAACGGCCATGCTCTGGCCGATCCAACAGTACCAAACATTAACCCCTAGCTGCCACAGATCGGGAGATAGGGGATTCATTGGAATCCCCTATCTCCACCGTTGGTGGCAGCTAGGGGTTAACTCCAGGACTGGCGCCATCGTGCTATGCACGATGACGCCAGTCCTCAGGGGGAGTTCCCGGAGGCTTGGCCGACATCCAAGATGTCGGCCAGCTCCGGGAAAGGATCACGAACTGGCGCTTTTCAGCGCCGATTCGTGATCCGGCTCCCCAGGGGTTAATGAGAGCCACCGTTTGGAAGGGCAGGCTGATTTTTCCTTGGAGGAATATCGTCAAACGGAGGTGAAAAAGGGGAGTCCGATATCTCCTTAATATATCGGTGGTGCAGCATATCCAGTGTCAGATTCATGACACCTCCACATGTGAGTTGAACTATTGCACACTTTCTTTGGGGGGCTCAGATGAGTTATACAGATCACACTATGTTTGCTATTTTTCCCCTTTTGTTCTGAGGGTTGATGACTGCATAAAAAAGTGATTCTGCTATTAAATAAGAAGATCTCCCACTTGAGAACATTTGCTACCAAAGAGGGAAGCGCGGACTGTCACCACAATTTTTTCTGCTATTTACTATTTGGTGGTTGGAGGTGAACCATCTGTGTGTGATCAATTTGCTGCTGACTGCGATTTAAATGTATGATGGACTTTTAAGGTACTTAACGTATTAGCCGCACGGTTCAGTTTTATTCATTAGGGGGCGCCAAATACTTAATTTCTTCATTATGTTTATCTACATTCCCTGAGTACACCTCCAAAAGCATAGGTTTCTAAGATTTCTGTCATTAGAGGGTGAGTTTTGCACATACACATAACAATATTTAGATTATGGGCTCTATCAGCTGATGAGAGCTAAGCCTAGCGTCAGTATGTATTTGTGTTAGCGCCAGGTAAATTCAGCAAGAAAAAAATATGTCATCTGCACTCATTTCTATACAATTCCATGTGTAACAAAACACAATTAGAGTTTTTTGTTTGCCTTAAATGGCCATTGACGCGTAAGCTCACTTGCCCATCACGGCGCCTCTTGGTAGAGTGAGTACCTAACCAATGCAAACAAACGCTCCTATGAGCAGCTGCACGCTCTCCTGCTGCTTCTCAGCTAAGAGACAAAAAATTGTGGTGAAGTGGTGAAATGGTGAAGTAATTGGTGCGTGTATAAATAAAACCCACCATTGTTTGCCTCTTAGCTGAGATGATGGGGGAGATGGGGGAGAAAATTCCCCATTTCTTGCTCCTACTTGCACCCCGCTACTTCGCATACTCTGTCACTTACCTTCACCAAGTGTGTCACCCCTCTCCTCTTAGATTGTAAGCTCTCGAGCAGGGTCCTCTCCCCTACTGTTCTGTGTGTTTAACTTGTATGGACATTTGTTATTCTTTCTCTCTCTTTGTACTTTGCTACGGAACTTGTTAGCGCTTTATAACTACCTGTAACTGTAGCTGTTGTTGTTAGTTTGTTTTATACATAGGTTTACATTGGAGCACATGCACTGCTCCCTGTGTTACAGTCTGCAAAATGTACAGAGCAATTCATATGTGCAATTAAATTATGTTTTTATTCATTCATTCTTTTTTTTCCCACTGCTCCTCAGTCTGATACATAGGGGCTATCATACCTTCCGTAAGCCATAATTATCCTTCTGTCTTTTTATTCATTTACTCTCCAGTCTCCGTGGACCTGATCAGGTGTATTTTTCTATCTTTTACCATAACTACACCTACAGATCTCTGTATTTTTTTAGTGCTGCTTACCTTTGCTCTTTCCTTTGCCTTCATGTAGGCTTCTCTAAGTTTTATATATAATATGATACATATAAATTAATAAACATCAGTTACATGGCATAATGCCAGAAATAACACTGGAGATGATAGCTCACATTTCTAGTCTGTTAAAGTAACATTATTTTCGGCTGTTATTCAGTGATATGATTTTTTTCTTTATATTCCTTCTTGACGCGAATGATAGGTGTGCCACAATATGGTGTCTATTGGGGAGTTCTTTTGAGTCTTAATCATATTTTTATTCAGTTTCAAATATAATTAGTTTTTATCTAGTCTTCCGTATTCTGTGCAAATTATTATTTTCCTTTTGGATGACTACATTTATCAGTTTGCTGTTCAGACCTTAATCAAGCATATGGGCTCCAGAGTTATTCTGCACTCTTGCCCATATTATTTGATTAAATGATCATGTTGTACTTTGTAGACACAATGTACATTAAACATTTTTCTTTTTCCTTTAATCCTTTCCACTACTGTTATTTACCTTCCAGGTTGAATCAATAAATGATTGACATCACTATTCTTCTTCGTGTACCAAAGAGCCATTTAAGATGCACATTTCAGGCACAGTAGATCACTTTGTGAATACGTCTGTAAAAAGACAAAGTCCTGTTTCTATGACAAACACAAATGATTTTTTTTTTATTGTTTTTGATCTGTTGAGATTTTTAAAGATAGTATTTATTACAAGTAATTCTTCATTGAGAATGTCATTAAATGTGGATTCCTTTGATTTTATCTTTTGATACGTTTTGATATTTCTCCCTCAAACAATTTGGGTGAAGTTATAAAGTATAGATTTTAGTTTGATTTCAGTAGTGATCTATGACAATATATAACAGCAAATGTTTACACCAAAATACTCAACCAATAACAGTTTTTAAAGATGATGGTTTGACGCACAAAACAGCATCTCGTGTATTGCATTGCGGTACAGGCTTTAGAGTGTGGAGTGCAGCATGGTTATAAATGATTTAGTCTTACAGGGTTATTCAAAGAAAGCCGATCTGACCCCAAAAGGTAACCGAACACTGAAAATCAGTGTACGGTTACCTTTCCTGGCCATTCAGCTATTCAGAGAGCAGGCAGTTCGCCAAATCTTTGCGAATTGCCTGCACATATGGTGCCTGTTCGAGGGCAGTGAAATCCCCATAGAGAAGCAATGCTTCGTCTATTCAGAGAACACCGAACCGAACAACAGGAAAAAGTTGCCAAAATGCCCTTCTGTTCGGTGGTCTCATTCGTCAGATTTATTCAGGTGATTCCCATAGGCTTCAATGTTAAAAATATTCCAATTTTAATGCAATATCTAATAAACTGTTTAATATTATATTCTGCCATAAAGAGTCTCTTTATTTGTAGATTCTTTTAGAATCTTTTAGGCATTTTTTGTGCAAACTTTTTTTTTTTTTAATCGTTCTTTCTTTTTTCTGTAACAGCCCTTTTTATTATCATTGATAGGATCTTATATGTATATCCCAGGCATTTCGTTCAGTAGTTTATTTGAAAACATCGTTTCAAATTTCAAACTTTCAAGCGTAGTGGTTGTTTTTTTTCACCTCATTCGTCTGCGTGTGGGGTTTTTTCCGGCGGCTGCTCTGCGCTGTGATCGGTGGCTAGTTGGGTTTCTCCAGAGTGTTTGGCGGGGTTAATCCAGCTGTTTTCTGCGGGTTTCGGTGAGTGTTCGGTGAGTGTTTGGCGGGTTTGTGGCGAGTGTTCGGCGGGTTTGCGGCAGGTTTTCCCTGCACTACAGGGGCCCTGCGGTGCTTGCTGATACACCGCAGGGTTGGCAAAATAAGGTCGCCGAATCGCCCCGAAGTGCAGGGAACGAAAAGTCACCAAACGTACTTTTTGAATAACCTTGTTAGGGTTAAATTTACGTTCTCAGCATTAAAACGCGGGCGCAAGGGAGGAAAAACTGCACCCGCACGTAAAAATCCTGAATGCTCGCGGCAGCACTGAGCGCAGCCGCGAGCATCCACTTGATGGAGTCCATAGGACTCCACTGAGTTCCCCCCCTGCCGGTCACATGACCAGCCGGATCTCTTCACGATCTGAACATGAGTTCGATTAGAACATTGCCCGTTCAGCCATTCGGCGAACTTCGAACTTTTCAGGCCGTTCGTAAAATGTTCGAAAAAAAATAATAGTTTAGAATTTTATTTAAAAAATGCTTAAAAAATCCTAAAAAAATCTAAAAATAAAGAGACTCTTTACTGCAGAATATTATAAGCAACGGTTTATTAGATATTGAATTAAAATGGAAATATTTTTAACATTGAAGCCTATGGGATAAAACAATCTTGTTGCTAAAACATCAGGCAGACGAGGCCCTCTAATCAGGCACTGTAGAGGGCAGCCCGCCGGGGCCTCCCAAGGATCCCTTGAGGAGCATGCGGCCACCGGATGACAGAGCTGCGACTGTGTGGGCAGGCCGGCCGGGTGCAAGTGGCAGAGTGGTGGTCGCAGGGAGGGAGCCACTGCACCTGTGGCCACGGCAGACCCCCCCACACAACCAGGATCCAAGGAGCCTCCACTGACTGACCACCAGGCTAAGGTAAGGCGACACATTTCTAAAAAAAATAAGATCCGAGGACATTATTAAATGTCCCAAGGAACATAATATAAAACTTTTTTTTTTCTCTATTACTCACCCGATTCCTGGATCCACCAACAAATGCAGCCTCCCGTCTCCCACGCTGTTAGACGCTGCATACACCGGCGCGCTGTGTGCAGCTTCTAAGAAGATACACTATTAGTGTAGAGGGAGCGATGCAACATGCGCAGCCAGCTTCCCCGCTACACTAATAGCGTATCTTCTCAGAAGCTGCACACAGCGTGCCGGTTAAAGCTAGCGTCAGACTGTAGAGGTGCTGCGCGGCAGTGTGAGGATTCATATGCTGCATTAATTCTTCTTCTTACAAATTTGGTTACTTAACCCGTTTGCGTTTGGATTGTAATATTGTGACATCCAGGGCCCAGGTGGCGATCGGGAGGCCCCCGGACTCATGTTGCCGCCAGCTGGCCGAATGCCAGGAGCTCCGGTGGCTCCCAGTGCAGCTGTGAGTGATCAGGGGCAGCTGTGAGTGATCAGGGGGCAAGGCGCGGCGTGATCACGCGGAGCCGCCGGGACCTTTAAATCAGGAGCGAACGCTTGCACCTCGCCTTGCCGTGGAGTTTCATTCCCGCATCGCTAGCTTACCGAATCAGTTTGTATACTTCCTTGTTACTTACCCTGCTTGTTCTGAGGACCCAATCTGTTGCCGGCTTTGCCTGCCATTTGACTATTCTCTCTGTGTACTCCCTGCCTGTTCTGTTTGCCTCCTGTTGCTACTGGTGTGCGCTAATTCTCACCATATACAGTAGCACAGTACAAGTGCCTAAACGTTGCTGACCCGGTTTTGTTATAACAACTACTCTCGATCTGTGCCCCTGTCTGGTATATCTGCTGCTTGTTACTGCTGGTGCTCTTCCATCCTGCCATATACTATAGCGCAGTACAAACATACAGTATATTGATCTCAGTCTTTGGTGTATATTGTTGGTGCTGTCTCCCTGGCCTGTGTGGCTGCTAGAGGTTAGGTTTAGTGGTCCCGAGTCCCGACCATCCTAAGGATCAGAGGGTTAGAGGTCTGTTACCAGGGATCCTATCAGGTCTGTCCTAGGGAATCGTTACAAATATGCGGTGACCGGTGAACACCGCAGCAAATGTTAATGCTCATTTTTAAATGTTTCTATACATCCTACAAATCCGCCACTTCACGGGCAGGTTATGGGGACCTCCCTGCCTGTTGGTGCCAAGAGAAGTGTCAAGAGCAGAATCGTGAATTGTATACCACCTTTGTAGATCTCACCAAGGCTTTTGACACCGTCAGTCGCGAAGGTCTGTGGCGCATCATGTCGAAGTTTGGGTGCCCTGATAGATTCATCTTAATGGTACGTCAGTTCCACGACGGCATGACAGCGTGTGTACTGGACGATGGAGAAGCTTCAGAGGCCTTTTCCGTTACAAACGGCGTCAAGCAAGGATGTGTGTTGGCACCGACCCTGTTTAGCATAATGTTTTCAGCTATGCTGTCAGAAGCCTTCCAGAGCACTTCCTTGGGAGTTAGCCTAAGATACAGGACCGATGGGAAGCTGTTCAACCTGCGTAGACTCCAGGCTGTCACCAAGGTAAAGGAGACTGTGCTACGAGACTTCCTTTTTGCTGATGACTGTGCCCTGAATGCTGGATCAGAGCAGGAAATGCAAGCCAGTGTGGACAAATTCTCAGCAGCATGCGACAACTTCGGCCTCCTTATTAACACAAAGAAGACCGAGGTGATGCATCAGCCAGCTCCGAAAGCCCAACATCAAGAGCCCACCATCACAGTGAAGGGACAAAAGCAGCAAGCAGTGGACCAATTTACATACCTAGGCAGCACCCTTTCCCACGCAGTGACAATTGACATTGAGGTCAACTGCAGAGTAGCCAAGGCAAGCTTTGCATTTGGCAGACTATTGACCAACGTATGGGACCGCTGTGGAATAAGCCTTGAAACAAATCTCAAAGTCTACCGAGCAGTAGTGTTAACTACCCTGATGTATGTCAGTGAGACTTGGACTATATACAAGAGGCATGCTAGGCAACTGAATCGCTTCCACATGACATGCCTCCGCAGACTTCTCAGGATCCGGTGACAGGATAAGGTGCCAGACACAGAAGTCCTTTCCAGAATAGGCCTGCCATCAGTTTACTCCCTGCTGATGAAAGCCCAGACACGCTGGGCAGGTCATGTTGCAAGGATGCCCGATCATCGCATCCCTAAACAGCTCCTCTACGGTGAGCTGTCTCAAGGAAAGCGGTCGCACGGGGGACAAAGGAAGCGATACAAAGATACACTGAAAGCCTCCTTCAAGTCCATGGATATTGATATCACCTCCTGGGAAATCTTGGCACAAGATCGATCGACATGGCGCATGCTGACCCTCCAAGGCTGCCAGATATTTGAGGACAGAAGAGCAACAATAGCACAAGAGAAGCGAGCACTTCACAAAGCCAGAACTGCAAATGTTGCAACAGGGGTACCCACACATGTCTGCTCGACGTGTGGCAGAACATTTCGTGCTCGAATAGGCCTCATCAGCCATCTGCGGACACACCATGGACAACTCACAACCTGCTAGATGTCAAGGTCCTCATCGAATACGATGGACGAAACATCATGGGGACCTCCTAGGCACGATATTTGAAGGAATTTTTCGTTTTTAATCTTAACCTTTATTTCATGGAAAGATCACTGTTCCTTTAAAATCCTTTTTTTAAAAACTTTTTTCCTTGTTTCCTCTCCCCCAGGGCACTACCCGGACCCTCATACACCTTTTATGGTAAATATCTTGCATATATGCCCTCTTGGAGGGCACTCTAAAAATCGAACGTTCGAGTCCCATTGACTTGCATTGAGTTCGGATCGTGTTCGCGTCCGAACTCGAACTTTTGAAATTATTCGAATTTGAATGCAAACCGAACACGGGGGTGTTCGGCTCATCCCTAGTTACTTAACCCGTTTGCGTTTGTATTGTAACATGCGGTAAACAACGCAGCAAACGTTAATGCTCACGCAAGTGACCTTTAACGTTTGCGTGCTGATTGTAATTTAGCCCATTGTGTATAAAAAAAATTATTTCTTACTTCATACTATTTTTTGACAGGCATTAAAAAAATGAAAATAAAAAATAAATAAATAAAATAAAAATCCAAGTCAATTGCATAACAATGACGGGAGTATAATAGAATTGAGGCACATAGCAGAAATTATAATATATGTTGAAATAACACCAGTTTGTTGAAATAACACCAGCTCAATTTGTTGATGCAAGCCTCACTATAATACTTTACTGCTTGTATCAAGGGTTAGGTTTAGGATTATGAGTTAGGCTTAGAAATTAAGGTTACAGTTAGGGGCAAGAGGTTGGAGGGTGAGCACAACAACATGTATTGTTTCAGCATTTTTCTATAACTGTAAAACATCGTATCATGGTCTAGGTGGAATTTTTTTAATGGAGTTTTTACATTTAAGAAAAAACTTGCAACATTCTAATAGCAAACTGGTAAAAAAAAAGAAGATTGTATTACATTCTGTATATTATATAACGTTAGTTACGTGCATGCCACATTATGCAGTGCATCTTTGACAAGGGTTATGAAAAAAAAGAGAAATCTGGCAACTTTTACTCATCCAGAAGTTGTTTTTACTTCATAATTTTAAAAGCCACAAACAATATGTTGAAAAACGCTACATTTGATATGTTTTAAGTTCTACATGTTTAGAACCCCTGGGGATGTCTGATTTACACTTCAAGCACTTTTGATTCATTTCAAAAGGAATTTAATAAAGCTGTGAATTTATCTTGAACGCAGCAGTTATACTATTTAAGGAATAGTCTTTTTGTCATCATCAAACTATCTTGTCTAAACTGTAAAAGTATCATTTAAGTCAATCATTTTGCATTTGTTTAACTCAACTGTTTCAACAGAGCTGTTGCAGCAATGGTGGCTAATGCACTTCTTCTCTTTACTTCTTTGATTTAAGATATAAAAGGTTCATAGTTCGGTTAGCTGTCATTACCGTATCCTTTCATTATTCTCTTTCAAAATAATGTAATTCCACTGGGTAGAAAAATAAATGAACTTGCTAGTAAACAAGGAATCAACGTTAACATCGATTCTATTTTAAATACTTAATATTATATTATTTTTACTGGAAAATATAATTACATAACCCTTCAACTACCAAGTAGTTTCCAGAAGTCCAATGCTAGGAACCAGTGAATTATTTTTTTTTTTAAAAAAAAAAACACTTTTCATTAATTACGGAGTGGGAATAGTCCCAATATATAATTAATGCATGATTTGCAACCAACAAATTTAATTTGCAATTATACAACAAAGCACCAGATCATGTTACCAGGCTCTCAGGCTTCTGGGTCTGCTACTGTTGAATGTGTAAACACAATCGCAATGATGAATGGATTAATATTACATAATTGATGGTATTTTGAGGCTTTAATCTTTTGGGAAACCTTTGCCTATTTAACAATTCAGTAAACTTAAAAATAACGTTTCTAATATCATATTTACTCAATACATCTGAGAAAGTTGGATAATATCAATTCCTATCTAACCCCTTGGCTGCAGATGACATGCTGGAGACATCACAGATTTCCTCGTAGCAGGTGGAGGATGTCTCCAGTATGTCATTGAAGCTCCGTAGCTCGGTGTCGATCACAGACTTTTCCTGGAGGGGGCTGATATCCTGCCTGCAGGACCCTCCCTTGCCCACTTATGTCATCTTGCATGGGTGCAATGATGTCAGAAAGGGACCGTCCCTGGCCGGGCAGGGAATTCCCAATGGAGGACATACAGGGGTCCTTTGGGCCCTCTAGCTCCTGACACATAAAAGCTAGGGGCTCATGTGATGTATCATTTGAAACAGCAGGATGTGTCCTTTTCAATAATATCATGGTATGGTTTTGTGTAAAAAAAGAAACAAAATCTTTTGATTTCCCTCTTCTTTTTTAACTTTATTGCATCACTATTGTTCACTCTTCAATTTTCAATAAACAATGATGCTGCACTAACTCACCATCTCATTTCCCATGTTGTCAGCAAGTGTGGAGGCAATGGAACACTGTGTTATTACACATTATTCCATCAAAAACCTAACTTGCGGCACTGCAGTAAGAAGCACCAGAGGACCTTTGGAACCTTTACACTACACAAGGTCAAGAGAGGTGTCATTGGAAAGGTCCAAGTCTGGCCTGATACCAAATATGACCATATAACCTATAAAAATGGAGAAATTTAGAAAAAATGCAAAACTATCTTTTTTTCTTTCTTTTCTGTTCTAAGGCAGTGGCATGAGGCGCTTTTACTTATAAACAAACAATGCTGCTGCACTAACTCACCTTCTCATTTCCAATGAAGAGCAAATGGGGAGGTGACGGCGCAATGTATTACATTTTTTGCTGTAGCATTCTGACGGGTCATGACATATACACACAACAATGATATATTTGAATCTGTTGAGTGAGCTGAAAAAAATTTGTTATAATTTGTCAGTGTTCTATAATAAAACATGACTTCAAAACACATTTGAACATGATGAGCACAGTATGGTCAAAATGAGCTCAGCACAGGGGTGAAACCTTGGGAAGCAGTAATGTCCAGTCAGACAGATGTAGATATGTAAAGAGGACAGACTCAATCAACAGTTTAGCTGTCTGTTTTTGTGATAAATTGTTCCTGACGAAAACAAAAAATTTGGAGAAATGCATAGAATATCTTATATATAGCTAATATCTTCTACAAAGCTAAGCTATTAGGTCCACACTGTTTAGTGCAACACCAATTTTCTTCCTTGCTAACAGATGTAAGCATGTGACTCACTGTCTATCGCCTCTTTGCCTACAGATTCAGGAGCCTTCTTAGAATCTATTTGTGTTATTCTAGGAACTAAGCATTTTTATGAGCACAGAGATATTATATGAGAAGCTGCACATTTCCATATTTTTTTTACTGTACCAAAACATGATCGCACATGTGACCCTTTAACAGCTAAACTATTCTGTCCTATCACCACAGTCCCTTGAAAGTTTGCTTTTCTATGCAGTTTCTTGCTATAAACAGTGGCTTTGTTTACCTTGTAGGCGAAAATTAGTTGCAGTTACATTGTTGTACTTCTTTTCTAGTCATTTCAGGGCTACATGGTACCTTAGTAGGCGATGCACAACAGTGAAGTCTATCAGAGGACTGTATTCCAACCATGGTGTAAACGTTAAGCAGCAGTACTGTAAACTTAGTAACTCCAAACACTATAATGGCTCTGATAAGTTTCTAATGGCTCCCGGTTATGTTTAAACCAGGTTTGGAATACAGCCCAGGTTCTGAATCTTACAAATCCTATGGATCCCGCAGATTCACTAATTATATATTTGGTTTCTTTTGTTTATCTTGGTGCAAAAGCTGAAATTAAATAGAAAATATGTATTTGTAGAAGCTGTTTGTTTGTTTAAATGCACAATCCCTATAATGAATAAAAAGGTAGGGTGTCAACTGTCTGTCCCTTTTAGTATGAAATAGGTAATTTAAATCCACATAATATATTATCTATATTAGATGACTCTGTTAAACTGTAGATATGGAAAACGTAAAGAGGAAAGGACAAGACTCAAAATGTTCACGGAGAAGCGTACCTTATAATTGTGACCTTTTCATTACATTTCCTTCACTTACAGCACAAACCTGCTGGTTGAGTTCCTGGTATTTTGGTTGTCCTAATTTATCTCTATAATGGTGTTTCCTGGATAGGTTCATAAATGCTCGGAATAAGTAATGGAAGTGTGAAATCTTTTGTAATAAAATTAATTGAAAATTACAAATGTGCTCATTTTAAAGTTTTTATAACATTGTGTATTTTTAATAAGGGCACAAATTCTTCAACAATACCATACATCACACAAATGTTACAAAGAAAAATACTTAAACAGTCATTGAGATAATGAAGAATTGTAAATATGCAAATTAAACAATATCGGTTTGTAAAGTATGTGAATACTGTTTGAGATATTAACACTGAAGAGTTGATATGTCTTCCCCCTGACACTTTGATTGTCAGAAATAACTATCTTCTTTGTTACATAAAAATAATTGGTTACTTGATTGGATTCCATAATCCTGTTTCATCCTTTTGTCATTTGTTGACATGGTGACTATGATTTTCAAGTTGCTGCAATTTCTTAAAAATTCACTGAATAAAAAAAATTACAAATATATCGCTAACTTCATTTTTATTGAATGGATGTTTCAAAACACATATCTGACTCAGGAACAGAAATAGGGATGGTCTGAGACAGCTGTATGGGCAGGTTTAAAATGGTAGGACATATATTTATTATTTTATACTCCTGAAAAAAGGGGAAAAAAATCTCAGGCTTTAGGTTACCAACGCTGAGTCATAGTCATCAAGTTTTGAAGTGTTATTTTTGCTATAAGACTTGTTGATACTTGAAAGAAATCATGAGATGTAGCATCTGTGTTCTATCAGTGTCTTGAAATTGATTTCCTTATCTCTGATGGAATCACTTATTTTTAAATCCCTGACATATTTCTTGTTGTATCTTAAAACTTGCCAAATTCATGTGGATTTCTTCATAGGTCATATACCTAATCCTGTTTCCTATCTCAATAATGTATTGGTGAAGGGGATTAAACTTTTTTTTTCTTTGTTTCTGATGTTCACACTTTATTTTTGATTTCTTTCGGAATGCGTTCCTTTTTAAATTTCAAGCTTTATTTCTAGACTAAGCAGAATTTTTCTTACATCTCTGCTGAACGTTTTAAGCCATGCTTTCCATCCATTTCTGTGTTTACAGTAAAAGAAATTTAAAATTTATAGGTGCAGAGCCTTTCACTTGTTGTAAATAATTGTTCTGCAGCTTTACACTGTACCATTTCTCTACTGGGTTTCTTGAGGTATGTTTAAAAAATATTCAAAATGAATCTCTATCAGAGGTTTGCAAACACGTGTGACTATACTTGAACAAAGATATTTTACACAGGTCAAAATTATTTAATTATTTATTTGTAATAAGCAATATTTTGCTTATCGTGACAATTGTGTTTTTTTTTTTGCATGTGTGAGTTTTTTGCTGGCAACATTTCGGATCATCTATACTATAAAAGAGTAAGGCTTGGCGTGTCCGTCACCAAGCCTTACTCTGCGCATGCGCGCGCAACCAGCGGCGGTTGGTTGCGCGCGCATGCAACCGCCGCGGCACGAGCCGGCTGCCGGCTCGCCGCTGCGGTTACAAGATGCACACAGCAGCTGGGTAGAGGCTGCGCTCGCAGCCTCTACCCGGCTGCCGCGCGCATCCAACCCCGAGCGGCAAAGGGAAAGGTCCCTCCACCGCTCGGGGCTTGGATGCGCGCGGCAGCCGGGTAGAGGCTGCGCTCGCAGCCTCTACCCGGCTGCCGAGCGCATCCGAGCGGCGCCGGGGAAGTGAAAGTTTCCCCACTTCCGCTCTTTGAAGGACCCAAGCCCCGGTCACGTGACCACGGCTTGGGTCCTTCAAAGACCGGAAGTGGGGAAACTTTCACTTCCCCGGCGGCGCTCGGAAAGGTAAGTATGGCGCCGAGCTCATGGGGCGGCTGTCCGAATGCCGATAGAGCATTCGAACAGCCGCCCCATGTCTGGTCTGGGGTCTGAGCTGGGGCATATCCATGAGCGCTGGGGGGCCAATATCCATGAGCTGGGGGGCAATATCCACGAGAGCTTGGGGGGGCAATATCCATGAGCTGGGGGGCAATATCCATGAGAGCTTGGGGGGGCAATATCCATGAGAGCTTGGGGGGGCAATATCCATGAGAGCTTGGGGGGGCAATATCCATGAGCTGGGGGGCAATATCCATGAGTGCTGGGGGCAATATCCAGGAGCTGGGGGGCAATAAACATGAGCTGGGGGGCAATATTCATGAGCTGGGGGGCAATATCCATGAGAGCTTGGGGGGGCAATATCCATGAGCTGGGGGCAGTATCCATGAGAGCTTGGGGGGGCAATATCCATGAGCTGTGGGGCAATATCCATGAGAGCTTGGGGGGGCAATATCCATGAGAGCTTGGGGGGCAATATCCATGAGCTGGGGGGCAATATCCATGAGTGCTGGGGCAATATCCAGGAGCTGGGGGGCAATATCCAGGAGCTGGGGGGCAATATCCATGAGCTGGGGGCAGTATCCATGAGCTGGGGGGCAATATCCACGAGCTGGGGGGCAATATCCACGAGCTGGGGGCAGTATCCACGAGCTGGGGGCAGTATCCACGAGCTGGGGGACAGTATCCACGTGCTGGGGCATATATCCACGTGCTGGGGCATATATCCACGTGCTGGGGCAATATCCACGAGCTGGGGCAGTATCCACGAGCTGGGGCAATATATCACGAGCTGGGGCAATATATCACGAGCTGGGGCAATATCCACGAGCTGGGGCAGTATCCACGTGCTGGGGCATATATCCACGTGCTGGGGCATATATCCACGTGCTGGGGCATATATCCACGTGCTGGGTCATATATCCACGTGCTGGGGCATATATCCACGTGCTGGGGCATATATCCACGTGCTGGGTCATATATCCACGTGCTGGAGCAGTATCCAGGAGCTGGGGGGGCAATATCCAGGAGCTGGGACAGTATCCACGTGCTGGGGCATATATCCACGAGCTGGGGCAGTATCCACGAGCTGGGGCAGTATCCACGAGCTGGGGCAATATCCACGAGCTGGGGCAGTATATCCACGTGCTGGTGCAGTATCCACGAGCTGGGGCAGTATCCACGAGCTGGGGCAGTATCCACGAGCTGGGGCAGTATCCACGAGCTGGGGCAATATATCCACGAGCTGGGGCAATATATCCACGAGCTGGGGCAGTATATCCACGAGCTGGGGCAGTATCCACGAGCTGGGGCATATATCCATGAGCTGGGGCAGTATATCCACAATAGACTGCCCTCTGGGCAGGCTTTCCACCTTGTTTTGTATATTTTGGTATCATCATATGCAGTTCAGGGTGGTTTCTTTTGCGCTCACAATTTGTTTTTTATGTTGGTGTTGAATGGGATCACCAATAGAGAGAGTTATGTCTCAAAATTGTACAGATACAAATATTTGGCAGCACATTTTGTTTTTTCGGATATATTTTGGGTCCTATTTCAACAAGCCATTAAGTGCTGCTTATAAAGCCCAGCAAGCTCCTTCAACTCTCACTACTAAACAACGACCCCATATTTAACCTCTTCACCACCACGTGATTTTCCAAAAAAAGTTGGCCAGTAGATGGCACCAGCTACTGCCAGATTGAGTTACAGAGGTCTGAGCTGCATGTCTATTTTTTCCCCCTGCATCGGCTGCTGAGAGACAGATATTTCAGAGCATTCATCAGCCGATTTTACAGTTTTAGCTCTTTTGGCAATATGCCCACAGGGGCTAACACTTTGGGGGTACTTTTTACAGTCCAGAAGCAAACGAAATTTGTTTTCAGCAAAAAAAATTTGCTTTTTGGGCTGCAGATCAGCAGATCGAGACATCTCGATATCGGGCACCTGATGGTGCCTTTTGAAGCCTGAGATATCTCGATCTCAGTAGTGAAGGGGTTAACCATTCCCCTACATACATGTATCCCATTACACTGAGCCACCCCACAACTCCTTTCAAATACAAGCAGCTACTTTACACACATATAAACAGACCTCCTAAGTGTCTCTAGGTGAAACAGTACCTTTTATCACCCTACTCCCCTGTTTTTTATTTCTCCTAATGTATAATTTTAGGGTCTCCTCCATATGTTTGGGGTGTGCAAGTGCATAAGTGAGCTGCTGAGCAATGAGTCTGTTAACCGGTGCTGTCAAACTCACGACCCTCAGAAGTTGAGGTCTACAATTCCCAGGAGTCTTCCAATGTAACAGATGGCCAAGTAATCATGGGAGTTGCAGTTCAGAAATATCTGGGGGGCCAGAGTTGACAGCCCTGTTCCAAACATGTGTCAGTGACCTTTGCCCTCCAGATGTTGTGGAACTACAATTATTATGAGGCTATGCCAACCTAATAAGTAGCTGAGCATCATGGGAGATGTATTTTCATAACATCTGGAGGGTCAACATTGCTGTCCTCGCTCTAAACTATAATAAATCAAATATTTTGATTAATGCGCCTTTTCGTTAAATTTTTCATACATACTGGCATATGTCTTGAGGTGTTGTATGCAATAATCTAGCCTTTATTTTTGTGACTGTTGTTGTTTAGGAAAGCAGCAAATAAAGCAATGGAGACTAAATCACAGCAAGTTTTTTTTATGATTGAATGCTAATATAAAATAGCTGGGCATCCTATTGCTTCTCATCCAATTCACTTTTTAATACTATTTTAGGCTTGTCATGGAGCTGATGTAACGCTCCATGCTTCAAACCCCAAGAGACTTTATGTTCATGTATATTGTGTGTTTTTAAATATATATTACATCGTTTGGTTTTAGTTTAAATTAGTTTAGTGTAAAATGGCGTAACTTTAGTTTTAAATATACTATTATTCCTGTAGCTAAATATGTTTTTGTATAGCCAGTAAACAAGCTTTACTGCTGTGTAATTTATGCAACAGGGCTTTTCCCCTTATCTGGCTGCATATTTGATTCAAGAAATCTGTGATAGTGTTTGTCTTTAATCTGAGGTGTTAGAGCAATAGATTATGCAAATGTTGTGTGAGTTAAAGGCTAAAGAATGTAAAGAATGTTTATTGTAAATACCTAACTGACATAATGTAATTAGCATATTAGTAGGACGATGTGCGTCATTTATGCAAATTATGGCTGTTGGATTTCAGCATAAATGGTGGCGTTTTTGTTTATTAAAAGTCAGAACTCTCAGAGACTGAGACAGAGAGAGAATCCTGTTTTAAAGCATACAGTTGCGTCTGGTGTTTTATTTTAGCGACGCTACACTATACACTCAACCTCAGAAGGCACCGAGCGGCCTTCTGGAAATTCCTAGCGGTTCCAGGGCAGAGAATCAGAAGCAGGTGGGTCAAGCTGCTCGAAGCATTGAGGACAGCGCTCCCTGTAGCCGGGCTGACTGCAACAAAGGGGTGTCTGGAGAGTCAGGACAGACGGAAGAGAATGGTTCCATCGCATTGGTGGCAGCGGTGTGGATAGAAGCTCTCCAACACCAATACACCCTGAGATGGCCAACTATACAGCCTGCAAGCAGGACACCCTGAAGGACTGGAGAGCCATGGAAGGAACGAATACTGAAATAAGGGTCAAAGGCACAAGTGTGGTGCAACCCAGAGCGAGTGGAGATGTGTCCCCGCTGAGAGAGACCGCAGAGGTTTTTGCCTGCGGTGAAAGAAAACAGTCTACAGAGGACTATGGATCAGGACAGCTCATTTATTCCTTATGAGCAGAGAATCACAGAGGACATTCAGCTGTGGAGACCCCAAGTGTTGGGGCCTTAGCCCACTGCGAGCCATGGAGACCAGTTGGTGCACTGGCTGCGTGCCGCACTCGATCTAGAGTGCAAATACGAGGACTTGCTGCAATGTGTGAGTGAGGAGGATTGGGAAGCTGACGAGAAGCCTCCCCAAGGCTATGTGTTCCGCGGTCCTGGCCCAGCATGGATCTACTTTAAGGGGGAGACAATTATGGCAGTCCACAAGCTGCCAGACATGCAGAATTGTGCGCCATCCAGGGGACGTTTATGAGGACTCTGCCTTTTGGCCTGTGCTAAAGGGACTCACTGCTGAGGAATGGGCACTCGAAATGGACTTAAAAAGTTTGCAGACTGCAGCCCAGCTACAAGTCCTTGAGACCCCTGGAGGAAGCCTCCCCCCACCAGCCAGCGGGAAGCGGAACAAAAAGAGGGGTGGCCGAGTCAAAGCAGACCAGAGCAAAACACCGTCACAGCCCAGGGATTACAGCATTAAGCCATCTTCCAGCGGGCAGTATCAGGTAACCAGAGAGACTGGCACTCAGGCTGTTCCCCTCATGAGAGATGGGGCCACACAGACAATGGACGATCTGGTCAGCTTGTTACAGGTTGAATTACTTGCTGCTCGGGCACAGATAATGGCCCTGACAGAGACATTGCAAGACCATCAGACCGAACTTCGAATTGTCACGGAGTAGAGAGATGGTCGCTGCACAGAAGTACAAGAACAGTCAGTCACTATACAAAAATTGTCATCCCAGCTGCAGGTCTGTGAGGACTGTAACCACACCCTACACAAGGAGCTCAGTAAAGCCCACGCTCAAATAGAGAAGCTGGAGCGCGGCTCCTTTGTAATGATTGAACAGCTGGAGGACAAGCGGCGAACTGGAGCTGCTCTACACGCAGAGGTGACCACTTACCAGGTTCATCTGGAGCTCTGGGAGCAGGAGTTGGGGCAGACACAGCTCTCCCAGGACACTATTCAGGCACGGGCCTGTGAGCAGGAGGAGGAAACTACAGTTGCTCCAGAACCAACTCCAGCTGTGCCAACATCAGCTGCTAGAAGCAGACGCAGCTCGGAAAGAGAGCCTTGCTCAAGCCCAGGCAAGCAAGGCAGAGGTGAGACACCTGACACACCAACTGGGTGTATTGGCGCAGGAGCACCAGGGCACTGCCAGCCACCTGAGGGCTGCGCTCAATGGGACACGAGCACAGTGCCTACAGCTTCAACACGTGCTTTCCCTGCTACAAGTCACTAGCATACACTTGCCCACTCCAGAGGAGAGCAGCAGAATGGGGGATCAAATCATTACCCCTGTTATATTTGGCACGAATGAAAGAGTGTACCCAGTGTTGCTGGAGGTGGATGCTGTGCTGGCATCAGAGTGTGCCTTGTCCCTGACAAAGATGGAGACCCCCCAGTACTCCACCCCTATGAACCAAGGTGCCGTCAGAGAGGGGACCACTTCTTACCTGCCTAGAAGACCAGCAGAATCGATGAGTGACTACCCTGAGAGGCAATCAAGTTCCTGGCCCCAGGAAGAATTGCACCCTTTTGGGATTGTGTGGATTGCCGTGGGCTGGGCACTTTTTAAATGTTCAGGAGGGCGCAGCAGCAGCAGCAGAAGGAGAGACTGGGGACTTGGATTGCTGACTGTGTTCTGGTCCTGGGTCCGCAGAGGGGCCCTGGAGACAGAAAGATGTGGGGGGGAATTCCAGTGTGCCCGCTAGAAAACGTTTTGTGTCTGTGGACTGTGGTGGCCTGTTGCCTGGCAGACACTACTGCGGTGAGTCCTTGGGAACACTGGACAAGAGGGTTGGCTCTCCTGAATAAACCTGTCGCATGAAACCACCGAACAGCAGGACATTTCGGCAACTTTTCTCTGCTGTTTTGTGTTCTCTGAATATATGAACCATTGCTTCTCTATGGGGGATTTCACTGCCCTCGAACAGGCACCGTACGTGCAGGCAATTCGCCAACATTTGGCGAACTGCCTGCTCTCTGAATAGCTGAATGGCCAGGAAATGTAGCCGTATGCTAAATTTCAGTGTTCGGTTACATTTCGGGGCCAGATTGGCTCTCTTTTAATAACCCTGATAATGAAAAAGCTTTACGTTTCCATTTAGCATCAGCGTTACTGAGTAGGAGATATAGCCATTATGATTAACGAATAAGAACCTTTCATTTACCCAGGGTAGACATCTGGAATTAGGTTAAAAGATGATCATGGAGGTAAAAGGGATTTTTAAAAGGAAATGTGTTTCTGCATAAAAATCTAAAAACAAATGTAAGTGTTTTTAACAAACCACATGCCATCTCACCTTAATTGTGTTTTTTATTGAAGTGCAATTTATTTAATTAGTAAATGCTTAAAATCCTATCCAAATTTCTATGTTGAGGGCATAGTTGATAGCTTAGACGAGGGCACAGTTGATTGCTTCACACTTGAATGTACATACTTTGTAAAAGAATTGCCTAGTTAAGCTGTTACATTACACTCGTGTGTATAATTAGAAGACATTATTTAAGAGAATTTTCTGCAGAAAGATGAACATCTCATAGAGGAACCTTTAATCAATTATTTCCTATGAAAAATATCACTCTTAAAAGTAAAAATGCATATTTATTTTCCTATTACCCTTTTGATTATTTTATGAATATCTTAACTCCGTCGCTACTGACCACTTTTTGTTACACAAAATATCATAAAATTGATTTGAAACATGGAATGCGGTAGTTAACAATTAAATGTGAGGTAAGAGACTGCTTTCCAAAATAATTCTAATATAAAATAATGTAACTTTCCTCATTTTAAATTTTTTGTGTATTTGTATATCCATCACATAAATTTTGCTGGGATGAAAGGTTCGAAGCCCATGATGGTGTCCCTTATCTTGCAGAATTTTTGAATGGGGGTCTGCATTATTAGAGTACAGGCAGAAATGGTCTTTGCACCAAATATACTAAATCTTATAAAGGTAGATAACAAAGTGATCATAATCCCGCTTAAGGTGATTGATGTGATTATTAGCAATGCAGCTGGCAAAAAAATAGAATAGAATCTAAAAATAATGTACGTGTATTGAAAATACAGTAACACTTTGGGCTCTATTACATTCTCTGCGCAATTGCGCTCGTGCAACGCAATTTTTTTTGTGCACGAAAAAAACTTGATTACGAGAACATTAACGTGGTATTACAATCCGAGCGCATTTTTTCTTCCTTCAAGATTTTTCGTGCACAAAGCCATTCGCAAATGAACGTTGAGTGCAGGAATCGGTGGGCAGACTGTTTTGTCACTGGATTCAGCCAACATCAATCACCCATTTCCAATAAAATATTGGACTAAAAACTAAAAAAAAAAAAGGAAAAAAAAGAATTAACAGCCACCAGCCAAAAAAAAATAAAAAATTATCAAGGACACAATTTATTAATTTTAATGTTTGGGTATGTGTAAAATGTGTAACTGTACTGTGCTGTATTTTTTTTTCGTGCTGGTGTATTTAGTTTCGCCCAGAACGATCACATTTACAGTTACCACCTGCTTTTCAAAGACGTTACGAAAATGCATGCAAACTTTCGTTGCGCGAAGATTGTAATACCATCCACGTACCAGCGCACGAACGCATTTGCGCTGACAATGTTAGGTATAGGATGCGCGCAGGAAAATTCATTCGCGCAGGGTCATTCGCGGTAGACGATTACGCGCATAATTTGCGCGAACGTTGTAATACGACGTTCTGCACAAATGGTTTTGCAAATGTGCATTTGCGCTCGCAAAACAAATGCGCACAAAATGTAATAGGGCCCTTTGTATTTGTACTGTACAGAGATTTTAAGTTATCACAACCCACTTAAACATAACCCTGTACAGCAGTTAGTGACCCCCAGAGCTCTTTCTGTATTCTGCCCTCTCCGGGGCTGTTGTAGTGCACAGTAAAGTTTGTTAAGCTTTTATGTTACAATGAGGGAGGGGGTTCTTTATAGCTTTTTTACAATATTATAGGGTGACAGGAGTGAGATGTTTCCAGCAATGTCATTTCGCCACGGGGGACACAAAAATAAATTAAATTATTGGTATATATTGTATTACAATTGAAAATCAAGTTTACACGGTGTTGATAGTAAAAGAGTTAAAATGTTATTAGAAGAACTTAAAAAAACACCCAAATCAGAATGTCAACTATTACGACAGTCAACAACAAAACCAGACATCAACATATTAAATAGAAAAAGAGATGAATAGTGACAGCATTGGGATATGGATAATTCTGATGTTATATCAGCACAGATATTTATGTACCTACATATCCTTTAAGATCTTGCTAATGCTAAGTGTTGTCTCTAAGGTTATGTTGCTAGTTATCACACTAGTTTATTGAATAACAAGGAAAAATATATTGTACTTTGTAGATTGCGTTATAAAACAATGTTAAATATTTACCGAAGATCAGGCAATTTAATAATAGGTGTTTTTCCCATTTTATGAAACCAGGCTTTCTGGAAGTGTTATTTATCCTGATGCTATAATAATGAAAATCTCACTTCCAATAATTGAATGTAGTCTTCGAAGCTCTGGTCAGTATGGTTCGTTGTATTGATTATGCTTCACATTTAAGCTTATTGCATTTTTCATTTGATTCAATATAATTTAGTGACTTTTAATTTAGCTACAAGGAGCTGACTCTTCTGTGAAAGGATAATAACATTAGAGACATAATAACGTTTTATTAATCTGTAGCACTGCTGTGGTTACTTAAAGCAGACAGCTACCAGACACTCAGACATAAAGTAAACAAACACAAATAAACAGTATTTTTGTGGCTGGATCTGCACAAGTATGCCTTTAAAGCAGTAATAGGATACCACAAATAGCAAAAGGTAGGAGAAGGCATTAACCATTTGCAGATTCCTTTTACCTTCTCAATTTTGAGTGAGCCGTTATGTTAGTGTCTTGACTCGTAAAATTAAGGAATTGCTATTAAATAGTGGTATTCTCTCCTGGGGTTCAGAGGACTCCATGGACATGGGTGCAAGAACCAATTGAGATCACTTATACGTAGCCTTGCATTTATGCGATTTTGGAGTCACTCCTTATTCTCTGACTGTCTTAAGATCAGTGGAGTAAAATCATACCATGATGCTCTGTCAATCAAATTTTGGTTTCTCTGTGAAATCCGGTTTTAAAGACCTTAAAACCCTACTTGGTGGTGAAGCTCAAGTCTCCAGAATGTCCACAAGTGGTTTAGCAGATTCAAGAGTGGATATTTTTATATTTGTGATTAACTAAGAGAAGGATGCACCTGCAAATTCAAGGATGAGAAGATGGGGGGCCAAGGTTAAGGAATTTCTGGATCAGGAACCTCAAGCCATTCTCAAAAAGCTTGTTGAAGAGTTCAGCCTTCAAAATCAAGCATGTTGAGGATTCTTCATGAAGAGTTGGACTTCACCAAAAAGTGCGCCCGTTGGGTTCCACGTTTGTTGAATGCTTAAGTTGAGTTTGTCAAACAATTCTTTGTCATGTTCAAAGATGGAAAGTCTGCCAACTTCAAGGCAATTGTCACTGGAGCAGTTGGCTACATTGACAGAAGATGATTTTGGTGTGTGAAGTGGGTGCACCACTTGAAATAATGTATAGAGATAAGCTGTGATTATGTTGAGAAGTGCTCAATAAACAAGATTTCTTTGGGGGGGGAACATTTTTGAGTTAACCTCATTAATAATTTTATTATACTAAAAACACAATTGACAGTGTTTAATATTTGTATAAAGCTCCAATATATTTAGAAATGAGCAGAATACAAATGAGAAGACATTAGTAGATCTCCAACTAATATAACTGCCTAAAACAGTCAATATCATGCCATATACTTGCTTCTGTATGACCTTTTACTTTGTTCACACAATCTTTTGAATTAACATTTTTCATATTACGTGAATGCTGGAGACGGTGCATATGCAGTCCTAGCAGTTTGTGATACACAGTATATGAAAAAATGCAAAAATCTAATATCATTATTATATTGCGTTCTCTCTGTGTATCATCATAGGGATAAATACAATTCTTGTTCTTACCTTACCATGAATTTATACACTGCTTCTGGAAACCGCTTTGGACACAGCTGCTGATGCATAAAAGTATCAGCATTACATTTGACAGACTGTACTTATTAAAGTGCAACATTCTCTCTCTGGAGTTTAATCCTTTGATATGGAATATCCATTTTGATGTACAGTAGAATCTTTGTTATATGCTTTGAAGTTCTAATAAGTAATGTCATATTGTTCTACTTCTTAGCTTATCAGCATAGGTGTATTTTAATTTATTTTTCTTGCATATTATATTTACTGTACTAATGTTCCAGGGAATTTTGTAACTTTCTTTTAACTAACATTGTTCATGAAATTACGAAGCTAATGTCTAAAGTAAAGCATATATTCTATAAATTTATATAGATCTCCGGAAAAAAATGTTGATACACATATACTGCTGTAGATTCAAGAACAGAGCACGGCACCATTGGAGTAACTCCCTTAAATAGCGGGTAGGTCAGTGCTCTCTGAGACAAGTAGGTAACTGGGAAGTAGAAATGGCCTAACCAAGCTGTAATCTGAGAAACAAATATTAATCTTTATTAATTACGACATATACTGGTGAAAAATAAAACACAAAATTGAGTAACAAAACTAAACTGTCATTTCCCATACAAGACTCATATAGTGAGAGGGATATTAGATACTCTCATGATTGAGAAGTCACCATTGGGTGCAATTACTCAGTGGTAGGTACAGACGGTTTTACAGAAAAACCAAAAAATATCGTTATTAAATATCTTTCATATAGCATATAAATTGCTCATGATCTTTAAGGAAAAATGTATTGGACCTATATCAATGATTAATCATTATTAGCTGGTACCAATATTCCCAAATTTTAAATAAATTAATTAAATTGGAGGACATAAATAGGATAGAAGCGATAGGTTACCGCTAACGTCGAATAGGTTCTGTCTAAACCTCAGTGGTTCATGCCGCCTACTGTATACCACTGTTCTAGATAGGTTAGTTGGGTACATAGAGTAAGGGAATAAAGATGCAGTAGGAAAAAGTTAAACTGTTAAAAAGTTTGGCATAACGACTCAACGCATTTTGCCTGAAATTGCGGCTTTATCAAGAGTGGCAGTTCCCCAATACCCCTACCTGTGGACTCCCCACTATTGATAAAGCCGCAATTTGCGGCGAAACGTGTCGAGTCGCTATGACAAACTTTTTGGGTTTTCAATATGGCATCAGACAAGGCTATTAGAATAGATCGAACATGACTGGCACATATAATGGTGTACAATCAATTTTCCTTGAGCACATCCATAGATGCATCTTCTTCTAGCTGTAGAGACCACACATTAAACTTTATAGGTGTTGACGGTACTAGATCATATACAGAGGCAGTCAAATACTTTAGAAAAATAATTGTAAGTGAACAATTTAGTAATACTCAAAGGTGGGAAATCCTAAAGCATCATCTTTCTGTTTCACTTTATGAGATGTCAAAAACTAGATGGACTAAAGTAGCAAGACTTGTTCTCTTCATATCATACGGGTAAAGTAACAAAGGCTGTAAGTGAACTGGCACATCTCAAAAGTACTACACAGGCTCAAATTGAACTTATTCTATCCAGAAATACATGTCAAAAATGTAATCTGTTCTAATGATATCCCTGTGGGTTAAGTTCCTTATGATGATCCAGCAGGGCAATCTGGTGATTGAAGCACGTAATGCTACTCTTAATATTGAGCGGAGTAACATTGAACGCCTCATTGCCGACTTTCAGCATGTTCATGAACAGTGGGATGTAAATGTGAATGAAGCCAAATTGGTAGCACAGTGTCAGAATATTGGTGTATCATTTCAGTTTACTTATTATAGAATCAATGTCTTTTTTGTTATTCTCTCAATAATTCTTATTATTGACTCAATTATATTGGGTGACAGAAGATAGTTTGAGTTCCGCAATATAATTTGTAACTTGTCTGAGTTTCTCTGGAAATTTAATGACCTCAGAATTGAAGACCTACAGTTGTGTTCAAAATTATTCAACCCCCACTGAAATTGAGTGTTTTGGCCAGTTTGACATTGATTTTGATCATTCAGTCATCTTGCTTACAATTAAATCAAAGAGGCACGTGTAGGTCAGACAAATATAACATAACATTTATAATGAAATAACCACAAATGTCTTTTCTGTGCTCACATCATTATCAGTTTTATTCAACCCCCAAGTGACATTCAATCTTAGTACTTAGTACAACATCCTTTTACAGTTATAACAGCTTTTAAACGTGAAGCATAGCTTGACACAAGTGTCTTGCAGCGATCTACGGGTATCTTCGCCCATTCGTCATGGGCAAAAGCCTCCAGTTCAGTCACATTCTTAGGCTTGCGCACTGCAACTGCTTTCTTTAAGTCCCACCAGAGGTTCTCAATCGGATTTAAGTCAGGTGACTGCGATGGCCACTCCAAAATGTTCCAGCCTTTAATCTGCAACCATGCTCTAGTGGACTTGGAGGTATGCTTGGGATCATTGTCCTGTTGAAAGGTCCAAAGTCTCCCAAGCCTCAGGTTTGTGACGGACTGCATCACATTGTCATCCAATATCTCCTGGTACTGAAGAGAATTCATGGTACCTTGCACACGCTGAAGCTTCCCTGTACCTGCAGAAGCAAAACAGCCCCCAAGCATGATTGACCCCCCGCCATGCTTCACAGTAGGCAAGGTGTTCTTTTCTTCATAGGCCTTGTTCTTCCTCCTCCAAACATAGCGTTGATCCATGGGCCCAAACAGTTCTAATTTTGTTTCATCAGTCCACAGAACACTATCCCAAAACTTCTGTGGTTTGTCCACATGACTTTTGGCATACTGCAGTCGACTCTTCTTATTCTTTGGAGACAGCAAGGGAGTGCGCCTGGGAGTTCTGTCATGGAGGCCTTCATTACGCAGTGTGCGCCGTATTGTCTGAGCTGAAACTTCAGTACCCACATCTGACAAATCTTTTCTCAGTTCCTCAGCAGTCACACGGGGACTTTTCTTCACTCTACGCTTCAGGTAGCGCACAGCAGTCGAAGTCAGCATCTTCTTTCTGCCACGACCAGGTAGCGTTTCAACAGTGCCCTTTGCCTTGAATTTGCGAATGATGCTTCCTATGGTCTCTCTTGGTATGTTTAACATTTTTGCAATCTTCTTATAGCCATTGCCCTTCCTGTGAAGAGTAATCACCTCTTCTCTTGTCTTCCTGGACCATTCTCTTGACTTCACCATGTTTGTAACCACACCAGTAAATGTCTAGAAGGAGCTGAGTGTCACAGTAATTTTAAAGCTGCCTAATTGGTGCTTATTATGCTTTATTGCTGCTCCGTGACATCCACAGGTGTTTTCAATACCTGATTGAAAACACTTGAATGAACCTCTGTTCTTCAGAGTGGTAGTCTTTAAGGGGTTGAATAATTGTGTCAATGAAGAATTCACAAAAGAAACATTTACTACTGTATTACAAAACCAATTGATGTCATTTTAGTTGCATATGGTTCTTTAAAAAGTCCTTGTAGGATTTCATTCTGAATACAATTACAAATGTACACTAAATTCCCTAAAACCCTTTACAGCATTGGGGGTTGAATAATTTTGAACACAACTGTACATTCATCAGCAGAAACAATTTCAGAGGAGGTTCGCAAAAGAAATATCACTCGATCTGTTTGGTGAATACATTGTCAACTTTAAATAGAATTGTAGGCCAAATGAATCACTTCAAGAAATACTCCAATTTGGATGTTGGGGTGTGTTCCATAATGCTGTTGTGTTGAGGATATTTCTGAGTTTACCCGCATCAGTAGCTATGGGTTATCAGGCATTCACTTTGGTGAAGCAGGTCAACAATTAACCCCATAAGGACCACTGACGTACATAAAACGTCCTGGGGTAAATTCCCCTTAAGGACCAAGGACGTACAATGTATGTCATGGTCCTTTAACCCACTTCCTCCCTATACTCACCTCTCTAGCCAGAGTCCCACATTTGTCTGGCTTCCTTGAAGCCGGCCTGTTGATTTTCTGGGCCCCAGCAATCACGGTGACGTGATGACATAATTTTCAGGCGCTCCAATAGAATTTTTTTTAAAATTTATTTGCTTTGTACTTTTACATAAAATACTATACATACCCTGGCCTTTCCAATGAAACAATACGTGTTCCTCTAGGCTGTAGAGTTCCAGACATATAGGGCCCTATTGCATTGTTAGCGCAAATGCGCTAGCGCAGCGCAAAATTTTTTTGCGCACCGCAAAATGCGTTATCGCGCGAAAATTAATGCGGTATTACAATCCGAGTGCATTTTTTCAGCCTTCAAAAGTGCTGCATTAGAATTTTTTTTTAAATTTATTTGCTGTATTTTTACATAAAATACTATACATACCCTGGCCTTTCCAATGAAACAATAAGTGTTCCTCTAGGCTGTAGAGTTCCAGACATATAGGGCCCTATTGCATTGTTAGCGCAAATGCGCTAGCGCAGCGCAATTTTTTTTGCGCATCGCAAAATGAGTTATCGCGTCAAAATTAACGCGGTATTACAATCCGAGCGCATTTTTCAGCCTTCAAGTTTTGTCGTGCTCAAATCCGACGCGCAAAGCCGGGTGCAAATGAACGTTGCGTGCAGGAATCGGTGGGCAGACTGTTTTTTCACCGGATTCCGCCAATCAGAATTAAGAACCACCATTTTCTAGCTTTCGGTTGTTGTGCCTGTCAAAGTCTATCTGCGTATATGTACTGCAACAAAAATAAAAAAATTAAACAATTTATTAATTTTATTGTTTGGGTATGTGTAGAATGTGTGACTGTACTGTGCTGTATTTTTTATTTTGTGCAGGTTCATTTTGTTTCGGCCAGAATGATCATGTAAGTTAACACCAGGTTTTCAAAGACGTTACGATACTTCGCGCAAACGTTGTTCGTACGACATTGCGCGAAGATCGTAATACCATCCGCTCGAACGCATATGCGTTCACAATGTTAAGTATAGGATGCGTGCAGGAACTTGCGCTCGCGCAGGGTTCGCGCAGGGTCAATCGCGGTAGACGATAACGTGCATCGTTTGCGCCGGTCGTCGTAATACGACGTTATGCGCAAAAGGTTTTGTCCTCGCGCAAGAGCGCATTTGCGCGCACGCAAATGCGCTTCGCGAGGATTGTAATAGGGCCCATAGAGGGTAAAATTAGCATAATATTTTTTTATAGAGCAAAGTCCTGTGGTAGTAACATGCATATTTTGCCCAATCATAAATCCGGCCCTGTGTGAACACATACTAAAGATATATTTTGAATCTCTGATGGACTAGAAGATGGCCTGCTAACATTAAGGCCGCATTCACACGAGTGCCCTGAGTGCATCCGTAGTGATTAACATGCACTCGGTGATGTGGCCACATGGGCATCTCACGAACGTTCCCTCCATGCTCGTGTGACCGCTGTCTTACAACCTGTGCTGTTATGCGTATCAGATTTTTCAACCGCTCCAGTGGACCAAAGAACAACCCGCCAAATTGCATCTTGAGGTGTAACCACAAATAGGCAATAATATCAGAAATGTGTCCAAATAGTGATAAAAATTGTACTGTTGTGCTTCGTAAGTTATAACTTGTGCATTGAAACTATCAGAACACGAATATAAATAAAGTTCCTGAAAGCCACCACTATCTCCCAAAACCAAATTTCAATAATATGTTTTTGCTACGTTGAATACGCTGAAAATAATGTGTTAGATCATTTTGGAAATGCTTCTGACCTATTGATTTTTATATCTTGATAATGCATTTTTCTACTTTCATTGAAGAACACAAGCATTTGACTTTTACCTTGCAAGATTACTAGTTGACACCGATAAATTGGATTTTCAGTCTGGAAAGCTTGGTCCCTATTAACTAGGTATGCAAACTGATGCCCATAAAGTGCTACTGTGTGCTTAAGGCTACTTTTAAAGTGCATCAGGATTTGATTCTAAATGATAAATTCCATTTCTCTTTCCTTTGCGATTTCCTTTTTTCTGCCTGATACAATAGTTCTCTTGAGAATTTTAATGGATTTCATTTTCACTTGCTATTACTAATATACTTGATGTGAATTCCTTTGGCATTTAAAATATAATGTTTCAGTTGCCCCCACTGTTATAATGCTTCTCTGTGTAATTCCACATTTCCAAAGCAAGTTATAAGTGCATATTCAGATACAAAAAATGCTCCAGTACATAATGTAAGTGTTTTGTTTTCTTTGTTATGTCTTCCAGGTGAATAGAAAATTAAAATTTGAGTCTAATTGTGTTTAGATGCTCGACCTTAGTGTTAGGAAATTTTAAGAGATGGTAATGGCAATTTAGTCTTTTTTTTTGCCTACTTAAAATAAGTTCAGCAAGTCAAAGAACAGTTTTTTTCACACTAAACATGTTGGAAAAAAGAGGAGGTCAATTGAAACTGTCGTAATGAGCTAAGAAATTACAAGATTTAGGCCAAAACATCTGGAAATATTTTCAACTTGGTCAGGCAGATGATTATTGACCTTGCTATTTTTTGGAAAGATACCAAACTGATTAAGATCTTCTTCTCTACCAATGACAGGTGTTTGAAGGCCAACCTGCCATCAGGAATCACATAAGAACCCTCTGGGATGGTCTGCAATGAATATGGAAGACAGAAATATGGCTCGACAGCAGGGATCTCAAAATATGACCCGCCAAATGTTGGTTACTTGAATTCAAAGAAATTTTTGTAATTTTAATAGATGGCCAGCGAGTCATAGGAGTTGTTCAGAAACATCTGAGCATCAGAGTTTGAGAGCTCTACATTACAGAATGATGTCACCTCCCTGCAAACAGATTGAGGACTTGCTAACAGAACAGATGCTCTGAAGGCTATGTAAGCTATAGCTGCTGTCCAGTTAACATACATGCATTGACAGGAGAACAACCATTCTCAAATGATAATTTAAATGAAACTGCATCTTTTGGATATGTGGTGTTCTAGTGGATGTACAACAGGAGGTCTTGCTTATTAAATAACCCTACAAATAAAGAGTTCTGTTCTGACCCCTACATGTAGACACAGGTAGGGATGAGCCGAACACCCCCGAGTTCGGTTCGCATTCGAACTCGAACTTTTCAAAAGTTCGAATTCGAACTCGAACTCAATACAAGTCAATGGGACTCAAAATTCGATTTTTAGAGTGCCCTCCAAGAGGGCATATATGCTAGATATTTGCCCTAAAAGGTGTAGGGGGGTCCGGGTAGTGCCCTGGGGGACAGGAAACAAGGACAAAAAGTTAAAAAAAAGTTTTTAAAGGGACAGTGAGTTTCCATGAAATAAGGGTTAAAAATAAAAAATAAAATTCCTTCAAATATCGTGCCTAGGAGGTCCCCATAACCTGCCCGTGAAGTGGCGGATTTCTAGGATGTATAGAAACATTTAAAAGTCTCCCCTTTAAAGCGGTGCCTGGCTTTAACCCCTTAGGCACCGAGTCACACTTAGGCGCCTTGCGGCGCCGAAGTGCCACCTAGCTCTGGTGGGGGCTGCAATTTTGGATGGCGGCTCCACCCCCGGGTCCCCCCTCACTGCCTGACGTCCTCACGCATAGCGTGATGATGTCAGATAGCCGGGGAACCCCTAGCTGCCCGGAATCCCCTGGTGGAGATAGGGGGTTCATTTGAGGGTTCACAGAGATGCTGTGAGGTTGTGTATAGAGATGCTGTGAGGCTGTGTATAGAGATGCTTATGGGGTTGTGTATAGAGATGATGTGAGGCTGTGTATAGAGATGCTGTGAGGCTGTGTATAGAGATGCTGTGAGGCTGTGTTTAGAGATGCTGATGGGGTTGTGTATAGAGATGCTGTATGTGTATAGAGATGCTGATGGGGTTGTGTATAGAGATGCTTTGAGGCTATGTACAGAGATGCTGTGAGGCTGTGTATAGAGATGCTGATGTGGTTGTGTATAGAGATGCTGTTTGTATATAGAGATGCTGATGGGGTTGTGTATAGAGATGCTGTGTATAGAGATACCGTGAGGCTGTATATAGAGATGCTGATGGGGTTGTGTATAGAGATGCTGTGAGGTTGTGTATAGAGATACTGTGAGGCTGTGTATAGAGATGCTGATGGGGTTGTGACTAGAGATGCTGTGAGGTTGTGTATAGAGATGCTGTGAGGCTGTGTATAGAGATGCTGTGAGGCTGTATATAGAGATGCTGTGTATAGAGATGCTGATGGGGTTGTGTATAGAGATGCTGTTTTTGTATAGAGATGCTAATGGGGTTGTGTATAGAGATGCTGTGAGGTTGTGTATAGAGATGCTGTGAGGCTGTATATAGAGATGCTGTGTATAGAGATGCTGATGGGGTTGTGTATAGAGATGCTGTTTTTGTATAGAGATGCTGATGGGGTTTTGTATAGAGATGCTGTGAGGTTGTGTATAGAGATGCTGTGAGGCTGTGTTTAGAGTTGCTGATGGGGTTATGTATAGAGATGCTGTGTATAGAAATGCTGATGGGGTTGTTTATAGAGATGCTGTTTGTGTATAGAGATGCTGATGGGGTTGTGTATATAGATGCTGTGAGGCTGTGTATAGAGATGCTGATGGGGTTGTGTATAGAGATGCTGTGTATAGAGATGCTGATGGGGTTGTGTATAGAGAAGCTGTTTGTATATAGAGATGCTGATGGGGTTGTGTATAGAGATGCTGTGAGGCTGTGTATAGGGATGCTGTGAGGCTGTGTATAGAGATGCTGATGGGGTTGTGTATAGAGATGTTATGAGGTTGTGTATAGAGATGCTGTGAGGCTGTGTATAGAGATGCTGATGGGGTTGTGTATAGAGATGTTGTGAAATTGTGTATAGAGATGCTGTGAGGTTGTGTATAGAGATGCTGTGAGGCTGTGTATAGAGATGCTGTGAGGCTGTGTATAGAGATGCTGATGGGGTTGTGTACAGAGATGTTGTGAGGTTGTGTATAGAGATGCTGTGAGGCTGTGTATAGAGATGCTGATGGGGTTGTGTATAGAGATGCTGTTTGTGTATAGAGATGCTGATGGGGTTGTGTATAGAGATGCTGTGAGGCTGTGTATAGAGATGCTGTGATGCTGTGTATAGAGATGCTGATGGGGTTGTGTATAGAGATGCTGTGTATAGAGATGCTGATGGGGTTGTGTATAGAGATGCTGTTTGTATATAGAGATGCTGATGGGGTTGTGTATAGAGATGCTGTTTGTGTATAGAGATGCTGATGGGGTTGTGTATAGAGATGCTGTGTATAGAGGTGCTGTGAGGCTGTGTATAGAGATGCTGTGAGGTTGTGTATAGAGATGTTGATGGGGTTGTGTATAGAGATGCTGATGGGGTTGTGTATAGAGATGCTATGTATAGAGATGCTGTGAGGCTGTGTACAGAGAGGCTCATGGGGTTGTGTATAGAGATGTTGTGAGGTTGTGTATAGAGATGCTGTGTATAGAGATGTTGTGAGGCTGTGTATAGAGATGCTGATGGGGTTGTGTATAGAGATGTTGTGAGGTTGTGTATAGAGATGCTGTGATGCTGTGTATAGAGATGCTGTGAGGTTGTGTATAGAGATGCTGTGAGGCTGTGTATAGAGATGCTGTGAGGCTGTGATTAGAGATGCTGATGGGGTTGTGTATAGAGATGCTGTTTGTGTATAGCGATGCTGATGGGGTTGTGTATAGAGATGCTGATGGGGTTGTGTATAGAGATGCTGTGAGGCTGTGTATAGAGATGCTGTGAGGCTGTGTATAGAGATGCTGATGGGGTTGTGTATAGAGATGCTGTGTATAGAGGTGCTGTGAGGCTGTGTATAGAGATGCTGTGAGGTTGTGTATAGAGATGTTGATGGGGTTGTGTATAGAGATGCTGATGGGGTTGTGTATAGAGATGCTATGTATAGAGATGCTGTGAGGCTGTGTACAGAGAGGCTCATGGGGTTGTGTATAGAGATGTTGTGAGGTTGTGTATAGAGATGCTGTGTATAGAGATGTTGTGAGGCTGTGTATAGAGATGCTGATGGGGTTGTGTATAGAGATGTTGTGAGGTTGTGTATAGAGATGCTGTGATGCTGTGTATAGAGATGCTGTGAGGTTGTGTATAGAGATGCTGTGAGGCTGTGTATAGAGATGCTGTGAGGCTGTGATTAGAGATGCTGATGGGGTTGTGTATAGAGATGCTGTTTGTGTATAGCGATGCTGATGGGGTTGTGTATAGAGATGCTGATGGGGTTGTGTATAGAGATGCTGTGAGGCTGTGTATAGAGATGCTGTGAGGCTGTGTATAGAGATGCTGATGGGGTTGTGTATAGAGATGCTGTGTATAGAGATGCTGATGGGGTTGTGTATAGAGACGCTGTTTGTATATAGAGATGCTGATGGGGTTGTGTATAGAGATGCTGTGTATAGAGATGCTGTGAGGCTGTGTATAGAGATGCTGTGAGACTGTGTATAGAGATGTTGATGGGGTTGTGTATAGAGATGCTGTGAGGCTGTGTATAGAGATGCTGTGAGGTTGTGTATAGAGATGCTGATGAGGTTGTGTATAGAGATGCTGTTTGTGTATAGAGATGCTGATGGGGTTGTGTATAGAGATGCTGTGTACAGAGATGCTGATGGGGTTGTGTATAGAGATGCTGTGAGGTTGTGTATAGAGATGCTGTGAGGCTGTGTATAGAGATGCTGATGGGGTTGTGTATAGAGATGCTGTGAGGCTGTGTATAGAGATGCTGATGGGGTGTGTATAGAGATGCTGTGTATGGAGATGCTGATGGGGTTGTGTATAGAGATGCTGTTTGTGTATAGAGATGCTGATGGGGTTGTGTATAGAGATGATGTGTATAGAGATGCTGTGAGGCTGTGTATAGAGATGCTGTGAGACTGTGTATAGAGATGCTGATGGGGTTGTGTATAAAGATGCTGTGAGGCTGTGTATAGAGATGCTGTGAGGTTGTGTATAGAGATGCTGATGGGGTTGTGTATAGAGATGCTGTTTGTGTATAGAGATGCTGATTGGGTTGTGTATAGAGATGCTGTGTACAGAGATGCTGATGGGGTTGTGTATAGAGATGCTGTGAGGTTGTGTATAGAGATGCTGTGAGGCTGTGTATAGAGATGCTGTGAGGCTGTGTTTAGAGATGCTGTGTATAGAGATGCAGATGGGGTTGTGTATAGAGATACTGTTCGGCTGTGTTTAGAAATGCTGATGGGGTTGTGTATAGAGATGCCATGTATAGAGATGCTGTGAGGCTGTGTATAGAGATGCTGATGGGGTTGTGTATAGAGTTGCTGTGAGGTTGTGTATAGAGATGCTGTGTATAGAGATGCAGATGGGGTTGTGTATAGAGATACTGTTCGGCTGTGTTTAGAAATGCTGATGGGGTTGTGTATAGAGATGCTGTGAGGCTGTGTATACAGATGCTTTGAGGTTGTGTATAGAGATGCTGTGAGGCTGTGTATAGAGATGCAGATGGGGTTGTGTATAGAGATGCTGTGAGGTTGTGTATAGAGATGCTGTGTATAGAGATGCTGATGCGGTTGTGTATAGAGATGCTGTGAGGCTGTGTTTAGAGATGCTGATGGTGTTGTGTATAGAGATGCTGTGTATAGAGATGCTTATGGGGCTGTCTATAGAGATGCCTTGTGGCGCTGAAGTACGGCCTAGCTCCGGTGGGGGCCGCCATCTTGGATGGTGGCTCCACCCCCTGGTCCCCCCTCACTGCCTGATGTCCTCACGCATAGCGTGATGACGTCAGATAGCCGGGGAACCCCTAGCTGCCCGGAATCCCATGGTTTCATTTGAACCCCGATATCTCCAGAACCATGGCAGCTAGGGGGTCATGGAGGGTGTCAATCGAAAGGCCTGAGCATAATACCCAACATGACCAGGTATAAAGTAAAAAAAAAAAACATGTATTTTTTGTGTGTTATTTTTATTAATGCAGCAATATTGTTCACATTTCAATTATAATGTGAACAATGATGCTGCACTAATGATTTTTTTCTATAGGGTGCGTTTGCTATAAATCACGTAATTCCCTCCACAAAATGTAACAAGTCCCCATTTCAAATTTTTGTACAAGCACACCCCATAGAAAACATAACCGCAAACGCTCATGTGCTAAAGTGTGGAAAAAAAACACTTTACACCCTGCAGATGATTAAAATTTCAATTTTTATTGCATTTTTGTCATAATATACAGGCAGGACATGACGTATACACATACAAATGATATATTATGAATCTGCGGAGTCTGACGGAAAGAACGATATCTAATATGTCTGGGTCATTTAATAAAATGTGGCTTCAAATCGCATTTAAACATGATGAGCGAAAGAGGTAAAAATGAGCTAAGGGGTTAAACAGAATATCAGAAGAAGATTTAGTAGAGAAATGAACACTTCTCAGAAGCACAGGTGTTGTTTGATACATGTTCAGATCAGGAGACACCACACCCTCACCAGACAATGTATCAAATTCATCAGACCAGACTAATTAAAAGCACATGTTATTTCCAAACACTAATTAAACACCTGTTGTTTACACCGTTTGAGAACACAGGTCATGTAGAGGTGAGAATCTTTGCACGTAGACAATATTTGTTAATTCAATATCCAATAAACCGTTGCTTATAATATTCTGCAGTAAAAAATCTCCTTATTTCTAGATTTTGTAGTATTTTTTAAGCATTTTTTATACTTTTTTCAAATTTTTTTTTTTTTTTCGAACTCGAACCGAACACGCCAAAAAGTTCGAAGTTCGCAAACTTGCGAACGGCCAAAGTTCGAATTGAACTCCGAACTAATCGAACCGAACCGCTCATCCCTAGTCACAGGCTATAAGGCCTTAGGATCACTACTTGTCTAGAAGGAGGACATCACCAACACCTTATTTATTTAGATATTCTACTGCCGACCTAAAATCTTGTGGCTTCCATTTTATTCCTGTTGCACTGCTAACTAGAAATGCAACAATACCATTTTTTTAAGACAATAGTACAAGTACCAATACTTTTTTCAGGTAATCTCTGATCTGAAGTCTTGAAGAAAAATGCCCTCCTGCTTATACATCTAGAGCCAAGGATAGACTCTGAAATTTGTGAGTGATATTCATGCTTTCTTTATTTAAAAAAATTGCATTTGATATACAGCACAATATATGTTTCCTTTTCTCCCCATATGTAGCAAGGAAATATGATCATATGATATATACCATGTCTCCACTAGCAAGTCTTGTAGATTTGCACCATAGCCCTTTTTTTTTAATCTCTGATACAGATTACTGATACTTTTATTTAATGTCATGTGACAGTTTTCCAATAAATAATTAAGATTTTGCTAAAAGCTCCAGAACAATAAAACTCACAGTAATATGCAGTGTGTATGAATGTATCACAGAGCTGCACCGTAATAGCATCCCCCATAACACACACCCTACATAACACACACTAACAAACCCTGCACCACACACATTTTACACTGTTAATAGAGAATTCTCTCAACCCAGTCTCACAGGTCTGCAGGCTAGCTGCAGTTCTTCAGTGTGCGGTGTCGTAGAAATTAATCTACTATCAATTCCCTAATGTAGTTTGATCCGCTGTACTTACAAGCAGCTCTCTGCTATCCCTGGCATACTTATCTGAACGCCCGCAGTAAGGAGACCCAGAGACTCTGCTGTGGTCTTCTGCATCCTCACCCAGAATAAGACATACACACACACGTTGTTTCTAGCTGGAGTTCCTCTGGCCAAGTGCCCCAAGTGCCAAGTGCCCCCCTGGCTTCTGGTCAGCTTCATTTATTACACAATAGGGCAACGCCCAGTGGCCACTGGCTGTACAACAGAAAACGAGTTTGTCCAGTAATTACATTTACATATCAAAAGGACAGAGGAGTGGACTAGAATGACTGACCGGCCCCCTGTACACACCTCATCCCTGAGTCATCTCCATGGTCCCCGTCAGCCATGTTTGTTCGCCGCTGGTTTGGATTTAAAACCACATTCAAATCCAACACAGGGAGACAGATGACAACTTATAAAAACACACACATCCTAGAGTATAATGTCCACATAATAAAATTTCCACAACAGCGGCCACCAGCATGTGCAAGTTAAACTCTACTCCAGGACCTGCGGCTGCGCTCTCGTGAGATCTTACAAGCACAGCTCACCATACAGTGTTCGTAAGATCTAGCAAGAGGTTGCGGAGTCTTGTTTAATTTACACATGTCCCCAGCCTTCACATATGGCCCGGTAAGCCAGCTCAGTGCTAGTTTCTGATATCAAGTGCATTTATATGAGTACAAGTACAATCACCCAGTATCGGCACCGATGCAAATTCTAGTATCCGTGCATCCTTACTGCTAACACTCCTGGAACCCTCTGTCATTATATTTCTCATTATGGATTGCTTGTGTTCTTAAGGATTTTTAATCTTTAGAAGTCTTTGTTTGAATTTATTATTAGAATTGTGCTGACCTTTCATCCATTGCCAACTATATTTTTTCTTTCTTCCATCCAATTTATGTCTCTACTTCCCTTATCATACATTGCACATGTGTTTTTTCCCTTTCCATATTTCAAATATTAAATAAAAAGCAAATTTGAAATAGCTTACAAAACGTGTTTGTAGGTTACCTTCTTTTTGGCTTTCCAAAGGCATTGAAAATAAATCAATTTACATAACCCCTTCAAAAGTAAGGACTCGTTATTGGAAAAAAAGATAACTATGCATCATGTGTTTCAAATAAATGTTAAAAATTAAATATAGGGTAAAATTACAATTTTGTACGGAGAATGCTATTCTGAAATAGTTGAAAGAGTAAAATAATGTAAATTTGCTCATTTTTAATGTTTTAAATATTTATCTTTTAGATAAATGTTGCTGGGACGAAAGGTTCTAAACTCTAGTTTATGTCCTTTACCTTGCAGAATTGTACACCGGGTCTGCATTTTACAAATGTAAAGGAGTTAATTATTGAAATCAGTACACAAAAAGGAAAAATAGAAAAGGCTAAATTATAATATATAATTATTTTTGTAACACAAAAACAACTGGATGACCTCCTGCAAAAAAAACTATGTTAATAGTTATAATATGTAATATGTGATAATGGCTACTTGATCCAAGGAGAAATCTGACCATTATTCTGGGGTCAAGAAGGATTTTGTTCCCTGTATTTTGCATATTGGCGAGCACTTCAGACTGTTTTTTTTGTCTTCTTTTGGATCAACAGCAGTAGGTGATGTGGCTGACCTCGATAGGTGCGCGTCTTTTTTCAGTCTATGTAACTATGTAATAAAATACTCAAAATGAAGCAAGAATGATGCAGAAATACTGGCCTATTTCTTTACAAAATTCTGGTTTAAAAGAAATTCTAGCAGCATCCTATCATTATATATTATAAAAGTTACAGTTTTAAAATATAGTAGCCAACAAAGGAAGAACAAAATGCACGATTCCATGCATGTTTGAGATAATTCTGAAAATGTAAAGCTTGTTAATAGTTTTAACAAAACGGTATACAACACTTCAGAGTTCCAAGAATGTAGGAAAATAACATCAAATCTTCCGTGACTTGCCAACCCAAGAACATAATTTTTTGTTGCTATGTCCTTGTGGATAACTATACATAGAACAGACAATAAGAAGAGGTTAGAAGAGGAAAAGATAAGAATAATAGATCATTTTAATACGTAGTTGAAAATAACCCAACAAGGGCTATGTACCTATTCGTTTTAGCAAATGTCCTCATTATAACGTTAGGAAACTGAAAGGGATACTCTAGGGTTAGAGAGGGAGGGTGGAGAGATGGTAGGGCTAAACATTGCCCTGGTCTGCCCCCCGTCGGGCGCAACTCACTCCCTTTTTAAATAATTTTGTCTTTTATAAAGCTCACCTTGATTCCATCACTGGGCTCCTTCTGTGCTGGTCCACAGACATGGTATTCTGCTGCTGGATTCCTACAAGCCGCAGCTTTCAAATGACCACAGGTAGCCTGGATGATCGAGGGAATGTCCAGCCAATCCAGAGGCTCTCAATGACAGCTCAAAGAGAGCCACTGAGTCCTGAGAAAACTGAGTCCTGAAAGAGTCCTGCTTCCGGGAAGCTTAGATCAACACTTACTATACTAAGCATCTAGGTGGGAGTTAACAAATGTTGGTCTAACTTGAGTGGTCACAGTGCCTAGCATGACCCTTTACAATTCCATAGATTGTCATTTAGGATTTGCACACCACGTACCTGAACAACTAAACATGTACTTTGGTTTGTAAAGTCTCTTATAAATTAGTTATGTTTATGCAACTGCATATATTCTTTCCTATTATTTTGAAGTCTTGTAATGTTTCTCCGCAGATGATTCCTACTTTGGACAAGTTATAAGAACTAAATATGACAAGTATTTCTGAAAAGTATTGTCATGGAACTCTTCATAAAAAGCACAAGATTAAATCTTCTTTTCGTTATCTGGATAAATGGATTTTAAATTAGCATCCTAAGTATAATTGTATTGCAACAGAGCTGTGTTGTACAATATATCAAAGTGGGCCTCCATATCCTCTTTAAAGTCAAATAAAGGTGTTTATTAGAAAATATTTCATGAATACCTTCGGGCTATTTAGCTTTACCGTAGGATTTTCAATATCTTCCCTTTTATAAAAATCGTCCCTATAAACACCTTCTCTCATCATTTGTAAGTGACAGAGCAGGACATACTGGGTATCCAAAAAGTCTCTTTACAATTTCAAAAATGTATTACAAAGACTAATGAAAAGACAGATAAGTGAAAATTATTACAAAATGAGACGTATATATATAATTGTTTTGCCTCATTTAATACACCTCTATATGGGCACCATTAGTTGCACGAAGCACATCAAGACGGTACTCGATTTCTTGCCATGTTTGCTGTAGCATACCCTCATCAATGGTGGCAATGGCATCAGTGATCCTCTACTTTAGAAGAATGTGTGGTGTGGGATCATGTGCAATCGAATCATTGGTCTGTTTTTCTTTGGCGAGACATCAAATACCGCAAATGTTTACCTTGACCTTTTGACTGAATACGTGGCACCACAACTACATGACCTTCAACCAACCATCATTTTCCAGCAAAATGGTGCACCACCACTTTAGGGACTGCATGTTCGTGGGTTCCTAAATGAAAAATTTCCAGACTGTTGTACTGGAAGGGGTGGCCCAATTCCCTGGACACCTCGTTCACCAGATATCACTCCCCTCGACATCTTTCTATGGGGTTTTATTAAAGATATTCAGGGTTATTCAAATATATCCAAATTGGGTCGGAAAGGTAACTGAATGCTGAAATTAAGTGTACGGTTATCTTTCCTGGCCATTCGGCTATCCAGAGAGCAGGCAGTTCGCCAAATGTTGGGGAAATGCCTGCACATACGGTGCCTGTTCGAGGGCAGTGAAATCCCCATAGAGAAGCAATGCTTCGTCTTTTCAGAGAACACAAAACAGCTGAGAAAAGTTGCCGAAATGCCCTGCCATTCGGTGGTTTCATTCAACAGGTTTATTCAGGCGAATCCCATAGGCTTCAATGTTAAAAATATTCCCGTTTTAATTCAATATCTAATAAACCGTTCATTATAATATTCTGTATTTTTAGATTTTTTTTAGGATCTTTTAGGTATTTTTCAGGATTTTTTTGCGAATTGTTTTTCCATTTTCAATCGTTTTTTCTTTTTTCTGTAACAGTCCTTTTTATTATCATTCATTGGATCTTATATGTAAATTTCAGACATTTGTGTTCAGTAGTTTCTTTGCAAACTGCATTTTAATTTTCAAACATTCAAGCGTAATGTTTTTTTCTTTCTCTCTCCATTCGTCTGCGGTGTTCGGGTTTTTCCAGCGGCTGCTCTGCGCTGTGATTGGCTCCTGCTCGGGTTTCTCTGGTGTGTTTGGCGGGGTTAATCCAGATGTTTTTGCCGGTTTCGGTGTGCGTTCGCTGGGTTTTGCCGTGAGTGTTTGGCGGGTTTGTGGCGACTTTTGCCTGCACTACGATGGCCCTGTGGTGCTTGCTGAATACACCACAGGGTCGCCGAAATGGGATCACTAAATCGCACCGAATTGAAGAGAACGAAAAGTCACAGCGTGCGGTTACTTTTCGATTCTCTTTGAATAAACTTGATTGTGTATCGAACAAAGGTACAGGACATGACTAATCTAGGGATGAGCTGTCCGGTTCGATAAGTTCGGAGTTCGAATCGAACATTGGCAGTTCGAAAGTTCGCGAACTTCGAACTTTTTGGGGTGTTCAAATTTTTTTTTTTTAAAAATGCTTAAAAAATACAAAAAAATCTAGAAATAGAGACTCTTTACTGCAGAATATTATAAGCAACGGTTTATTAGATATTGAATTAAAAAACTACCCAGGGCAAGAAGGCACGCATGTGGGCGATGGTTAGCAATGGACGGACTGTGTACGTCGTCAAGAAGTGGTATGTATAATAGCATAAACATGTTCGATACACATAACACATATTACATACATCTACCAACATATGTCAACAACACATGCTGCAGCGTAATGTATTATCTGTTTGTCAGACAAATGTGACTGTCATAAAATTATTCTGATTTAAAATATTTGCACATTTACATTTTTCTGAAACTTTCACACCTCAAAATTACATGTGCTTAGAGTGCATGAGGCTTGCATAGGATTTTTTGCGCCGCCTGTGTGTTTTTTATCTTTAAAATGCTGCAATGGGTGATGTGGATTATCTATTTTACAAGGAAAGCATGCTTTACAGTCTGCCTAATGTATTGTCTAGGTGCAAAGATTCTCACCTCTGAATGACATGTGCTCGCAGCAGGGCTCTAGTCTCAAACTCTGGTGCCCCTGATGTTTTTGAACTACAAATTCCAGGATTCCCTCATCATGTATTGCATTGAAATCATCCTGGGACTTGTAGTCCAAATCATGTTGAGGGGCCGTGAGTTTGAGACCCCTGGCATACTGTGCATGAGGCTTGCATAGGATTTTTTGCGCCGCCTGTGTGTTTCATCTTTAAAATGCTGCAATGGGTGATTTAGATTATCTAGCTAACAAGGAAAGCATGATTTACAGTCTAAAATGGAGTTATTTTAGGCGCATAGAACAAAATGATCAATACACTGTGGGTGTGATCGTCTTAATAAGGGGTGATCACCTTTATGAGTAAGCATATTAGTCATCAGTCAGTGATTTTACTGTTATATAATCTCTATTTTATACACACGATATCGGGGGAACCGCCTGCTGTCAAATAAGCGTGCGTTCCACTGTGTTCATTTCCGCGTGTCACCAGTGGCTCAATAGCGTTCCATTGTCGATGGGTGCTGGCGGTGTCCAACATGAACACAGTGGAACGCACGCTTATTTGACAGCAGGCGGTTCCCCCGATATCGTGTGTATAAAATAGAGATTATATAACAGTAAAATCACTGACTGATGAAGCCGATTTTAGGCGAAACGCGTTTCAGTGCACTTATAGTGCCTTTTATTTTTGCTATATTTAACCAATATATTGGATTTTACGTTTCCATCTACTTTGTGAAGTCTCTTTCTCCAACCGCCGACCCTATTCCGGGCTGGGAGTACTTCCACAAAAGGGCTAAGGGTTGCCTTCAAATACCCTAAAGGTGGATATCCCTCAGAGCCAGGACCAGGGCTCTTTACATTGACATCTGAACGACCCGCCCGGACTGGCCATCCGATTCACAAGAAGATTCTTTTTACAATTGCCACTCCACGCTGTTACAGCAGTACATGTTTTACTGTTTATATATATGTTCAACATGATTTGTATGAAACCTACTTTTGACCAATAGGTCTTTCAATATGGTGACCAGGTTCTTGATTCAGATCGTTGACTAATATGCTTACTCATAAGGTGATCACCCCTTATTAAGACGATCACACCCACAGTGTATTGATCATTTTGTTCTATGCGCCTAAAATAACTCAATTTTTCACTATTTCCTCGTGTCATTGGTGTCAGACACTTCATTTTGGGCTGCACTGAACAATTATTACACACGGTCCACAGCGCCATTTGTCCCCACCCCTTTCCATTTCGCTTATTCATGATTTACAGTCTGCCTAATGTATTGTCTAGGTGCAAAGATTCTCACCTCTAAATGATATGTGCTTGCTTACAGCGTCAGCAGGGCTCTCAAACGGCGTAAACAACAGGTGTTAATTAGTGTTTGGAAATAACATGTACTTCTAATTAGTCTGGTCTAATGAATTTGATACATTGCCTGCAGACTGGGTGTGGCTCCTGCACATGTATGGACACTGTGCTCCTGAATTCTAGGAAGTTTTCATTTCTACTACATTTCCTCTGATATGCTGTTTAACCCCTTAAGGACCAAGGCTCTGTAAAGCCAATCATTAATGATGTAGATGTTACGTCATTTGTCATCAAGGGCTTAATAAAATCTTTATCACACTCCTTAGATTTAAACGTAATATTCCAGTATTTGTATGTCATGTACCTCTCCCGAAGGGCCTATGTGAGCATACAATTATTAATGTGTTAGATCTATAGTTTTGGTGCAAGCGTGGTGGAAGGGCTTGCTGCTTCTGCATTAGTAACACAACACAACATGAAAATGTCTATCATAAAGCGTACAAGCTGAGTCCCTAGAGTCTCTGACTATCCATTGTCATATATACCTTGCTTTATACATATAATACATTCCCTCATCTAACAGGATAGTAGCCAGTCCCTGTGCATTTTAACCCCTTAAGGGTGGCTAGGTATTGTGTGTGGGTCTCTGATGGCGATATTTTTATACATCCTACGAATCCGCCACTTCACGGGCAGGTTATAGGGACCTCCTAGGCACGATATTTGAAGGAATTTTTCGTTTTTATTTTTAACAGAAAAGAGAGAGATGGGGGACCCACAGCAGGAACCCTCAAATTTAGACAATCACCTGACTCTCATCCAAATGAGTGAGAGCAGCACAACCTCTTACTCAGGATTAAACCTGACCTTGTTCTAATAAAGATTAATTTTTCTGTAGCCACTCCTCCAGTGCCATTTGCCGGTTCTTTTTTGAGCTGCCAAGTGGTTTATTGAGACATATATGTTTTTATTTTTAACCCTTATTTTATGGAAAACTCACTGTTCCTTTAAAAATTTATTTTTTAAAACTTTTTGTCCTGGTTTCCTGTCCCCCAGGGCACTACCCGGACCCCCATACACCTTTTATGGCAAATATCTTGCATATATGCCCTCTTAGAGGGCACTCTAAAAATTGAACTTTTGAGTCCCATTGACTTTCATTGAGTTCGGTTCGTGTTCGCATTCGAACTCGAACTTTTGAAATTGTTTGAGTTCGAATGCAAACCGAACACAGGGGTGTTCGGCTCATCCCTAGACTAATCTAAAGCAGAGGATCACTGTGATAACAATAACCTTAGATATACAAAATAAAGTGTACAGTTTAATTTTTTTTCGCCAATGTATTCATATGCTATTATTCATATCCATATGCTGAATGATATAAAATTATGAGTGCATACATTTTTTTATAAAGAAATGGTAACTTGTGTAGATTGTATTCACATGAGACTCATATGTGAGCTATGCTATGTATAGAGGAAATGAAGGTACTCAAGGACCCAGCACCCAGGCGTCTACTGGTGACCTTATGCATTTGCATGTGCCAAATACAATGTTCTGAGTCATAACTAGTCTGTGTATAGTAGTGATGTCTAGTAGTCAAGTAATATCACCAGGCACACTCTGAAAAAAGCTAATCCACACCAGGTTCCACATTGTAGGGACAACCACAGAAACGTTAGGTCGTAGTGAAAAGAGTAATTACCACTCACACTGGGTAGATTTTTTTATGATATTGCTTGGTAAAAAGCCAAACATACAGCCGAAACATTGTATTTTTGCTTCGCCAAATAAATTAAGCACTTACAGTAATCTACCCAGTGTGACCAGTAACTACACTCCTTTCTGAAACTCTGCTGCCAGCCCTGACTATATTTAAATTGCCTTTTGTGTACTGTTACCATTAAACAACTCTACAAGGACTCCATAGATCACATGGGGTACCTCCAACACTTGATACTCTTATTAGGTCTAATGTAGCATTTGGAGTTGTTTTAATACAACTCTTTTGCGCAAACAGTTGGAAAAGTTTGTAAACCAGACAAAAAAGACACAGAGGTCTCACTTCAGTACTTGACGTTTGTATTCATTTTTATTACTTGCACGCAAGTAATACTCCTAAACATACAGTATACAACATGTTCCTGATTAAACTTCCAGTAGTCAGATTAGACTTTTATTCATAAAAAAGGATTTGTTCAACTCAACTTCCATATGCGATGAAAACTTCTTATCAAGCTGTGATCCGTTAATATAAGTTTCAATAAGATCATTATCAGCCTTTAATTAAGCACTATAATTTAAATAACAGCATCTGTTTAAATTGAATGTTCATCTGCGTACACAGATGTAAAAGGAAGGTACGATTATCTAGAGCAATGAAACCGTAGCTAATATCAAACCATATCTTGCCTGCCAGAGAATGCAAGCAGAACACATACTCTATATTATATTGCTACAAGAGGTACTGGTTTGTTCATAAATTATACATGCTGCTTACAAAATATAATAGATTTGCTTATAATAGAATATCAGTGGTAAATGTCATGCATGTATTCCCATATCTAGGTGGTTACATGGATTTGAAAGTACCAAGCCAGCTTTCATCTATGCTTAATCTTGAGCCATAAGTATTATGTCCCCTATGGGAATTTTCTGTTCCAAGATGAGATTGAAAATGTAAGAAGGACAATAGAAGGTCATTTGCACTTTACTGAACACGGATTTTTAATTGATTGTGAGACCCGTATAACTTAATAGAGATAGTTTGACACATTGACATTAATGAAATACTGTATCAACAACTACCTACAACAAGAGTTTAATTATTACCACTTGTGCTGAAATTGCACTAAAGATATGTTTACTATAATTTATACACTTCTAGAGATTTGAAATATTTGCAAAATGTACATCCTAAAGTTCTGATGATCTTCTACTCACAATACACATTCTATACTGTATCATTAGGATTTAATATACTCAGTGATCATCATCATAGTTGTTCCCTAGAGCATATTTGTATAGTTAGCCATTAATTATATTAGCAGTATGTATGTACATTTGGACATTGTCCTATTATCTTCTGAATATATCCAATAGCATCTGCCCTTTCCAAAGAAAAATGGCTCATTCAACATACTCATTTTATAATGATGCCTCAGCGGAGACTGTGCGAACAACAAGGACATTTTGATAAATTAATTTAGTTGTGATTTTATAAATACTTAAGAATAGAATGTTAGTTGTGTAAGCTATTTATCTATCTATCTATTCCAATATATTTTGCAGTAAAGAACAAATGATAAGGGTATTTCTAATCTCACTATTACACCCCTCATCCTCTCCGACCATCATCTTCTGACTTGCAACCTCAGTTCTCCCTGCATTCCTCCATCTGAACCCAAACCTTATAAGAGTCACCTCCAGTCTCTTGATCTACAGCAGTTCTCTGCTGACATATCTGTACTGCTCTTATCTGTCCTTTCTCTCTCCTGTCCTAATGAGGCTATCACCCGCTACAACTCTACTCTTTCCTCCACCCTCATTAAGCTACCACCGTCAAAACCCTTGTCAATGAGGAGAAAAAAAATCTGAAACCCTGGCATAACAACTATCCCAGTATCTCCAAAGATCTTCTCGAACTGCTGACCACTATTGAAAAAAAGACATGCTTCACCAAGCATATCATACTACCCTCATACTCACTCCCAGAACAAAAAAAACCTGTTTGGCACATTCAACTCCCTTCACCGTCCTGCTGTGGCTGTTCCTCACACTGTGTCATGACGCATGGATGCAGCTATCTTGTAACCCCCCTGCAGGTACTCATGTACTGTACCTCTGTGAGCTAGTACTGGCTTAGGCACATGAACAGTTAAACACTTGTCACACACCAAAATAAAGGGCTACTCCCCAAGATCTTCTGTGCTGTTCATTATAGCTCATTCCCTGACAGACTTGATCACCGGATTCCTGTCTATTCACCATTTCTCCAGAACTCAGCTCCAGCAACCACCTTCATAATCAACATTTATTACCTGTTCAGTTTCTACGTATTCATCCTCCTCCACCCATACCTCACTGTATCTGTGCAGATCACTGCACCCCTGGGCTCACCATAACCCCATCACCCCGGTGCCACCCCAGTACCATACCCTAACACACTGACCTCAATGCCATTGACCTTGCATGCTTTTTCACAGCAAAAATAGAAGAGATAAGAACTGAAAATATCAATGCCATTATCACTCAAGATATTCATCATGTATGTCCTCACACATTAAACTCATTCCCTCCTGTGACTGAACAAGGGATCTTTATGCTATTACGATCCTCTCACGTTACCTGCCCCTTTAACCCCATTCCTTATATCTTGCCAAAACACTTTCTGTTTCTCTTGTACCATCCTTGACCAATATCTTTAATCTGCCCTTATTCTTTGGGATTTTTGCTTCTCCCCTCAAGCATGCCACTATAGTCCCAATCCTAAAAAAAGCCAACTCAGAGTTCGATTGCTCCCTCCAACTATCGCCCTGTATCTCTACTCCCTTTCACCTCCACACTCCTTGAAAAGCTTGCGTACGCCTGTCTAATTGGCTACCTCAATTCTCACACTCTCCTTGACCCTCTGCAATCTGGTTTTTGCTCCCTGCGCTTGACTGAAACTGCTCTTACGAAACTAATCAATGACCTTGTAACTTCAAAATCTAACGGGTGTTTCTCTCTACTGCTCCTTTTGAGTCAGTTGACCATGCACTCCACCTTCAAACTCTCCATGATATAGGCCATCAAGGTACTGTTCTTACAGGGTTCTCTTCCTTCCTGTCCCAACAAACGTTTATTGTCTCTTTTTCTGGAAATACCTCCTCCCAGGATCCTGTCTCAGTCAGGGTGCCACAAGATTCAGTACTGGGCAGGGATAGGCACGGATCAAGGCTGAGGTGGACATTTTCCAAATTACAGAACTTAGTGAAGGACACCAAGGTGCATTTCAAAATAAAACCATAAAAAAACCTCTAGTCTAGTCTAGTCCATGCAAAACAAAACACAATCAGAGCTACAGTGATAAACACAAATGACTACCTTTTATCTTGTTATGTTTTATACATGAAATGGGGTGGATGCTTCTGGTCTATGTGCCACCCTAATAGGGAATAGGTGTGAAACCATTTTTTTCTGCATATATGTATATTTTGTTGTATCCCCAGCCAGGTCATTATTGCTGCTGTCTCTTTCCGTGTTTTCTTTTTAATCCCAAAGTGGAATTGTTCCTGGTGAGGGTGTAAATATAAACCCACCAGTTAGCTGATAAGCAGCATGAGGATATGTGGTTGCTTATAAAGCAGCTCTTGATTTCATTAGGTAGAACCCACCTGACCCAGAGGTGCCATGACGTAGCATGGTGGGCTTACACTTTAATGACCATTCAAGTAAACCAAAACCTCTGACTGTGTCCTGTTTTGAATGGAGCTACAGTGGTGAGCGCAAATGACAACCCTTTTTTCATGTTGTGTTTTATACATGAAGTGGGCTGGATACTTCTGGTCTACACCACTGTCCTGATGGGGAATAGGCGTGAAACTGCACATCATTATCGAGGCCACTTCCGTGGCCCCCACCATTCCTTAACCACTGGCACTAGTGATCGTGACAGCCAATAAAACTCTCTTGCCTTTCTTCACCCAAATCCTTCTAGATTATAAACTCATCTGAGCAGGGCCCTCTTCACCTATCATCTCCAGCCTATTAATGTTCATTTGTGTCTTGTTCTCTTTGGTTATTGTGAAGTGCTGCAGAAACTGTTGACATTATAGAAATAATGATAATAATATTTTTACTATAAAAATGGAGTGTACGACCATACACAGAATAGAAGTATATCTTGTGTAGGCTTTCAGTTGTTGAAACATGGTAGAGCATGTGTAAAGGTGGTAATTCTTTTCTTTTGTTACATGGCTTCAGCCTTTTATTAGAAAAATAGATTGTACTTTTTTGGACCAAAACCAAACTTGATAGCATCCCCTATTTGCACATTCCACAACCTCCAGACACTTTTTTCTGCATTTTATTTCTAAGACTGCATGGCTGCACTTAAAAGCGCTATCTGCCCGGTACCATTTGAAAGGTCATAATTAAACTGTGGCAATAGAAAAGTCTTTCTTAATCTTCTAAAACAGATTTCACTGGTGGAGAATACAACAATGGGTACCAGAGGGAAGCAAACCTGTGGATATCAGATGATGTGTGAGGCATTGTCTGCTCCTGGGAAAGAAACATTTGCAACAAAGTAGTTAATGTAAGGAGTAGGATTTTGAGCTGAATTCTAAATGAAACTGAGAGACAGTGTAAAGATTGACTTATGACGATTGACTTAAGGGTGAAGTGTGAGTAATGTGGGAGGTGAGGATGAAGGAGTCTAGCGGAAATGTTCTTTTTGAGTGTACGGGGATTTGTAATCAAGGATCTCTGCATTCCAAAGTGAAGAGGGTTAACGTAGATGAGGAAGGGGGTAGGGGCATGAATACGCATTTTAGTAGTGTCCAGTTATAGAAAATAGCAAGTGCATACAAGGTTTTTAATTGAGAGAGACACAATGTAGTGATTGGCTGTACACATGGAGTGAAGAAGAGATACGAATCAATAAGAACATTGAGTATATTATTCATACTAAATTTAAGAGGTATAAATTCAATACCTTGTACCTGAAAAATGTTGCAAGGAATTAAAAGAACCTCAACATACTTTTAAATAAAGAAACTTTAACTAATTTGATTATTCAGTATGTAACAAGGTGGCAGAATTTCCATGAACAGCATCTATAATTTAAACTGCTAAAAAAATGGTCATTTTGTAAAATTAAATCATGACTTTTTAATTTGCAGCGAACATAGTACTGCTTTTTTATAATAACCAGCTGATTAGAAAAATAGAGATACAGAATTCTATCCTTCCCCATACCGCTTATAAATGCTACATTTGGGTTTTCTTCATATAATAAGTGATATGCCAGCTATCGCAAATAGCTTCTGGTGATATTGAAGAAAAATTAATCAGTATGTGTTGTCAGTGAGCTTGGTAATTACCACAGGGCTCTGCAAAATTGTGATGTTCTTATACATAATCATTTCTGCAAAACTAATGCAACAAAATTATAATACCTCAAAATAGAATTATTTGTCATGGTTGTAGGATACGTCTTATGTTGAGGACGCCAAAAATGTTTACCTGTTTCCTGAATATAATACAAATTAATAAGGAATGAATTATAACACCAAATCTAATAAATTGCATAACTAGGTACAGGAATAATAACTTTGTAAGGTTATTAGTATACAGCAAACTCTAAAACCTCTAGAAAAATGTACATTTGAGTAAAAAAAACACCTAAAATTACTTATTAGCAATTTCTGTTAACTATTAGCAGACCCCAAATGCATTTCTATATACCATTTAAAAAGCACTTCCACTTCCACAAGGGGTTCATAACTTTTTTCTTCCCAAAGAACCCCTTATTGTATCAAACTAAATGCTTCCTTATTCAACACTCTTCAAGCATCAGACTACAAAAGCTTGTGTCTGTTTCCTGCTGCCGTGGGCACACAAACAGCTGTCCACATGTGGCTTTGTATTGTTTTGTTTGGACATAATTATCATGATAAATGGACATATATATATAATACACGAGAGGGGCAGCACTCAACCTTAACTACGCTTTCAGTGTGGGTGCATCTCAAGACATGATATACAACAAAACAGGAGGAGAGCACACCAAACATATTCAAACAATACAAAAGAAACCACAACAGCGGCTAAATTCATTTAGACATAGAGATTTACCAGATTTAACCCTTTAAATGCTTACAAGTGTAGCGCTGTGTTAAAAATCATCTTGCTGTGGCAGTACCTATTTTTGGCCACAAGATGGAGACTATCGCGATCAGATACTGGACATTGGGACTACAATGCCCGGCATGCTTTGCAAGAAGACAGGAAGTGGGTGGGGACTGGATACTTACATCCTCTGCCTCGTGGAGAAAGGGCAGGGCGCGCCAGGGAGCAGAGAAAGCAGACGCACCGAGGAGATCGCGGGAGAATCTAGGCCCAAAGCCTGAGGGAGACCTGTTGTTCCGGTTTGGGTCACCTAGCCTGAGGAGAAGGAGACTCGCCAGAGCCCAGACACTGCTGCAGACCGGCGGAATCGAGCGGAGAGCAGGCGGTGAGCTGGACAAGCGGCATAAAGTGAGACAACGGATCCGGCCGCTAGTATCCCCAGTCAAAATCCGGAGGAGAGACGTCCTGGGTCAGCGGAGCCTAAAGCCTGCGTCGGATGGGTGAGAGGCCTCCAAGGCTGTTTGTGATTAAAGGTCAAGCTGCTGTTTTCTGTTTAAAGTCCACAGGGCCCCAACTGACTAGTCGAAGACTTTCTTCAAATAAACTCACTGGCCAGTTGAACAGTACCCGGGTACCATACACACATATACACCTTTCACCTCCTGGGACTTAACTTGTGCAGGACTCATTTTCTTTTAGGAATCGGAATAGGGGTTGAAAATAAAGATACGTTCCGAAAATATATTTTTCCTCTTTTTCCGTTGCGCGTTTGCCGTAATACGAAGGGATTGTATGTTCGGGGTTTTGCTACGTGTTTTCTTTTTCTGAACTATTGGGAAATTGCATTGCTTTTATGTTCGGTTGCGAATATTTTATTTTCTGAAATACGAAGCCTCGTGTTTCGTTTCTTTTCCGCTACGCGTTTTACCGGGATACGAAAATACTGTAATAATACTTGTGAATACCGTGTTTCAACATCTGCTCAAATATTTTAGTAAACTATATAACTATAAAAACTCACAACTGTGTTGGAGTATATTTATTCCCTAGTGCGGGGAGACTGACCCGTGGTTCATTTTTAGCGGCTCCTCCGGGAGTGAGCGCTACACGTGGGGGCTCGTTTCCGGGATTCAGTCTCTGGAAAAACCACATCTAAAGGGTTAAATATGGATCCAGACACTGTTGCCGAGTGGTGTGGGGAGCACAGTAGTCAGTCAGAATGTTGTATAGTTATGGATATTCCAGCAGACACTTGGGCTGAAGATCAGATTCGCCAGGCTGTGGCCACGCTAGCACCAGATCATCGGGGGTTAATACTGGACATTGAAAAAAACCCAGATACTTCTCACATGTATGTTCTTCTCGAATGGAGAAAGGGTGTTCCGCCATGTTTTCAGGGCACGAGCGTGAAACTGGCCGAAGAGGTGGAAGTCCAACTAATTAAGCCAAGTACGCCACGTGGCGAATCCGCAAGTGTTTCCGCGCCTAGTCCGTTGGCCATGATAGGGCCTGAATTTATCGTGGCTATTGGAGATCTACTGGCTAAATGTCAGAAAACAAGCCCTCCTCACACTAACTTCGGTTATCGACGGTTAAGAAATTTTACAGGAAACGTACCAACTCCGGCGGGAGAAGAAACCTTTGAAGAATGGGTGGAACAGGCGATGCAGGCTCTGGATGAGTGGGATGTCCCTGAGGCCCAGAAAAAGCAAAGGATCACCGAGAGCTTAAAGGGACCTGCGTCAGAAGCGGTGAGAAACCTAAAACTGAGTAGAAAAGATTGTACTGCTTTGGATTATTTAAACGTTCTTGAAGAAGTTTTTGGGCGAACTGAAAAGGCGGCCGAATTGGTATATCAGTACGAACACACCTATCAGAGAAGAGGTGAAAGGATGACCGAGTACATGAGGCGCCTGGATAAGATTCTACACCAGATACTCCTAAAGAAAGGGGCCGAACCGGCCGAAGTAGATAAGATCCGAATAAAGCAGATCCTGAGGGGCTCTCAACCTCTAGATCCAGTGATGATGCAGCTGAGAAGCAGAGCAGGTAACCAAGAGTTAAAGTACCTGGAACTGATCCGAGTTGTACGAGAGGAAGAGGCTTTACTAGAAGAGAAATCTTTCAGGCGGGGGAAAGGGCTTATGCACAACCTGTGAGACATAACGACGGCCTGCAACCTGAAAGCGACTCTCTAGATACCTATGGATCTGACGAGGATGAACAAGAACATCTAGTTGTTTTTAAATCTACAGAGAAGGCTGCTAAAGAGTCGAACCTCCCTGAACGGGGTGAATTGTCCAAGACCGTCAAGAAGGTTCAGGAAGCTCAAGTTGAATTGCAGCAAGCGCATGCGGAACTGTGCCAGGTATTGATGAAGGTGACAGAGATGCAGGCAGAAATGCAGAAATTCCTCACAGGTATGCAGACGACGGGAGTTGCTGTGGCGTCTGGTCCAAATCCTTTAACCAAATCTCAACAAGCAACTACGTCTCCGCTCTCTAAGAAGAGATGTTTCGGGTGTGGAGAAATGGGCCATTTCCGCGCACAGTGCAAAGGCCGAAAGCCTGAGAAGGATAGAGTCAAGGGACTGTTGGAAGCTCTGGAGGGACTGTTATCTACCTCACCGGCGGGAAACGCCAGAGGGCACCAGTGAAGGAGCAACCTGAGTGCCCGAGGGTTGAACCTCGCTCCAGAAATCAAGCCAAGGTTAAGAGGGCAAAAAGGCCCAAAGCCGAGCCGACTGTAGAGCCTGCCAGGACTGAAAGAGTCACTCCCTTAGCATCCGGGTCTACGTCATGGGGAAGCAATGCACACCCAAAACCTGCACGGGCCAAGAAAAAGGCCAGGGTACAACAAACTGGATCTAAGTGTCCGGATACCGCCACCAAGTTTCCCGACCAACTGATAGGTCCTTCTCCTATTGTGCCAATCCAAGTGGAAGGAGTCTACACCAAAGCCCTGTTGGATTCAGGGGCTCAAGTGACATTGATCTACAGAGACTTCTACGAGAAACACTTAAAGCACATTCCTCTGCAAGAATTGAAGGATTTGGAAATATGGGGTATCGGCACTGAGAAACTCCCTTATGACGGGTACCTGCAAGTGAAGTTGGAGATCGGATCTGAAGTCATCGGGCAGTCTGGGGGTTGTGATGCATTGGCTATTGTGTGTCCTCGACCCTCGGGTGCGAACAGAAGCTCCCTGATAGTGGGGACGAATACTGACCTAGTGCGGCGTCTCCTGACGCCTATCGTGTTGGAAGAAGGTTCAACTCAAGGAGTACACCCAATGTTACGTCCGGTCTATCAGAGGATGGTCGAAGAACGAAAGGCACCTGCCGAGGTGGGAAGACTGTGGAGACTGGGTGGAACAGAGAAGGTTCTGCAAGCAGGAGAAGTAGCGAGTTTCCGGGCTTCAGTCAAGTTGAATGGATCGCAACCAGGCCCCTATGTGGTGCTGGGAACCGATTTTGATCATGGGAGTGAAACCGGAGTCGAAGTAATTCCTGAAATAATCTCCACCAAAGCTCTGAAGAGAACACGAGGAAGAGTCTCGGTCAGTGTGTGCAACGTGACGGATTTTCCAGTAGTCCTTAAAGCACGAATGCCTATTGGGCAAGTAGAGTCTGCTACACCCCTCTCTACCGATTCAGGAGGGGGAGAGGTAAAGAGATTCCAGATGAAAGATTCTACCCCAAGGACGCTCCTATTTCACCTGAATGGAAGAAACGTCTTCAGTCTCAAGTTCTAAAGTGGAAGGAATTGTTTTCAAAAGATGAGTTCGATGTGGGCCTAGCTAAGAGTACTGAACACCGCATTCGATTACAAGAAGACAAGCCGTTTCGCGAAAGATCAAGGCGAGTTCCGCTAGGAGACTTAGATGATCTGAGAGAGCAGCTGAACGAGTTACAGAGAACCAAGGTGATTCAAGAGTCCAGGAGCCCGTATGCATCTCCTATAGTGTTGGTCCGGAAGAAAAATGGTTCTGTCCGCTTATGCATAGACTATCGCACATTGAACCGGAGAACCATCCCCGATCAGTATGCCACTCCTCGGATTGAAGATACCCTACAGTGTTTGTCTGGAGCAAAGTGGTTTAGTGTACTAGACCTGCGAAGTGGGTATCATCAGATACCAATGCATCCTGAAGACAAGGAGAAAACTGCGTTCATCTGTCCACTGGGGTTCTTTGAATTCAACAGGATGCCTCAAGGCCTTACGGGGGCTCCAGCTACGTTCCAACGGTTGATGGAGAAGACAGTCGGGGATATGAATCTAATCGAAGTATTAGTGTACCTGGATGACATAATTGTGTTTGGGAAGACTCTGGAAGAACATGAGCAACGTTTGGAGAAGGTCTTGAAGAGGCTCCATGAAGAGGGTCTGAAACTGTCTCTGGAGAAATGCCAATTCTGCCTACCATCTGTTACGTATCTGGGACATGTGGTCTCAGCGGAAGGTGTTTCAACAGACCCTCGGAAGTTGGAGGCCGTAGCTTCTTGGCCTAGACCCCGAAACGTCACTGAGCTTAGATCTTTCTTGGGATTCTGTTCATACTATCGAAGATTTGTGGGAGGATTCGCGAAAATAGCCCAACCACTGAACAAACTCCTGCAGAAGGAAGCCACAGAAGAAGGCTGTAAGGTCTCTGACAAAAACCCGTCAGCTCCGGGGCCAAGGAAAGCTCAAGAGTCTATACAAGGTGAATGGACCAGTCAATGTGAAGGAGCTTTCGTAAAGCTGAAAGAGAGCCTGACCCGAGCTCCTGTTTTGGCCTATGCGGACACTCACAAGCCGTATGAACTACATGTGGATGCCAGCCGAGAAGGTCTGGGAGGAGTCCTATATCAGGAGTATGGTGGGTTGTTGAGGCCTGTGGCGTACGTGAGCCGGAGCCTTGCGCCTTCGGAGAAGAACTATCCTACTCACAAGCTGGAGTTCCTAGCCTTGAAGTGGGCAGTGGTGGACAAGTTGAAAGACTATCTGTATGGAGCTGAGTTCGTGATCAAGACGGATAACAATCCTCTTACCTACATCCTTACTACCGCAAAACTGGACGCAACGGGACATCGGTGGTTGGCCGCTCTGTCAGGGTTTCGATTCAGCCTGAAGTATCGCCCTGGGGTGAATAATCGAGATGCTGATGCGTTATCGAGAAGACCCTACACTACAGAATGGACTCAGTTGACTCCAGACGGGGTGCAAGCTTTGTGTCAAGGAACAGAGCGCCGGGTCAAAGGAGGGATTGAAGCAGAGGCCATAGGAGTTATGGCTGCGGCTGTTCCTGAGTTCTACTGTAACCCTACGCAGTTAAGGGATGAAAGTTTACCTACCTTTTCGAGACAGGACCTGAAAGCAGATCAGGCTAGAGACCCTTTAATTGCCTTGACCATAAAGGCCCTGTCTGCAAACCAGCGAGAGATTTTGTTAACCAACTCCCCGAGTGGAGCCAGATTGGTCTACAAAGAGTGGGAGCGGTTAAAGATGTTGGATGGGGTGGTCTACCGAAGGGGCCCCTCAACCAACTCTGAAGAGATTCAACAGTTTTTCCTCCCTACTAAACATAGGGAGAGTGTGCTGCGATCACTACATGATGAGCATGGACATTTGGGTGCAGAGAGAACTTTTAAGCTGGTGCGAGATAGGTTCTATTGGCCTTGTATGAGGGCTGAAGTAGAAAGCTATTGTCATTCCTGTCTGAGGTGTATTCAGAGAAAGACTCTACCGACCCGAACTGCTCCAATGAGCCATCTGCAGAGCCAGGGACCCATGGATTTGGTGTGCATTGACTTCTTGTGCTTAGAGCCGGATGCTAGTGGGCAAGGGAACATTCTAATAGTGACTGATCATTTCACTCGTTACGCCCAAGCTTTTTCCACGAAAGATCAACGCGCTCCGACTGTAGCCAAGGTGTTGATGGAAAAGTTCTTTGTTCACTACGGACTGCCAAGGAGAGTGCACTCTGATCAGGGTAGAGACTTTGAAAGCAGACTGGTGGGGCAGTTGTTAGAGCTGTTGGGAATCCAAAAGACCCGAACCACACCATATCACCCTCAAGGTGATGCTCAGCCTGAAAGGTTTAATCGCACACTGCTAAACATGCTGGGGACCTTGTCGAATGTGGAGAAGCAGAGTTGGAGTCGTCACATAGCTACTCTGGTGCATGCATATAACAGTACGGAGAGCGATGCAACTGGATATTCACCGTACCGTCTTATGTTTGGAAGGGAGGCTCGACTGCCGGTTGATTTGGCATTTGGGTTATCCCTAGACCAGACCTCAGTAGCTTCCCATAGAAACTATGTGGATAGACTTCGAAAGAATCTGGCTTCTGTGTTTGAACAGGCCCGTTTGACCTCGGGAAACAGGGAGCAAAGGAACAAAAGGAACTATGACCTGAAAGTTCGAATACAAGATCTACAACCCGGTGATAGGGTCTTCTTGAAGAACTTGGGTGCGGCTGCGAGACATAAGTTGGCGGATAGGTGGAGTTCCCAGGTTTACAATGTCTGCAAACAACTGCCGGGTTTACCAGTATATCAGATTCGCCCGGATGGAAAGGCTGGGCCTCTTAAGAACTGGCACCGAAACCACTTGTTACCTTTGAGAGAGGCTGTAAGGATGCCGGTTGGGGACGAATTGCCTCGGCCAAATCCGCCTGTCCAATGTTTGCCTCCTGTTACTCGATCTCAACAGACCCGGATTGCCGAAGAGAGCGAAAGAGACAGTGAAGAAGAGAGTTATTGTCTAGGTTGGATGCGCTCGCCGGAGCCTGAAGAGGTTGTCGTTGTCCCTGAGCGGTGGGAGAGTAACTTGAGGCCTGAAGCTCCAGAATTCTTGTTGGAAGTCCCTGAGGCTGTTGATATCCCTGAGCCTCTTGAATTTCAGTCGGAAGTCCCTGAGGCTGTGGGGATCCCGGTAGCTCCGGAAGCTTATTCAGGTGATTACAGTTCTATGCCTTCACTGGAGGGATCATACTCTGAAGAAACGTCTGCTCCAGTGATAGAAAGAGAAATTGAGCCAACGCCTATAGTACTTCCACCTGAAGAGGAACTGATTGAGCCAGAACCAAAACGCTCTGTTCGACCGCCCCAACGACTCACCTACGACTCACCAGGACATAGCACTGAAGAGGCCATCACCACGGTGCGGAGGTTGCCCGAAGTGTCTGCTATGCTAGCTGAGGTAGCCCAAAATATGAGTCAACTTGAGGAAGTGTTATTAACTCACTATATGTATGCTGCTGAACCTGTACATGTTATATAAACTGCATTCAAATGTTGGAAATGTAATGTAATTGTTGTACCTCCTTGGAGAGACCCAAGAGTTCTAGGAGGGGGAGAGTGTAGCGCTGTGTTAAAAATCATCTTGCTGTGGCAGTACCTATTTTTGGCCACAAGATGGAGACTATCGCGATCAGATACTGGACATTGGGACTACAATGCCCGGCATGCTTTGCAAGAAGACAGGAAGTGGGTGGGGACTGGATACTTACATCCTCTGCCTCGTGGAGAAAGGGCAGGGCGCGCCAGGGAGCAGAGAAAGCAGACGCACCGAGGAGATCGTGGGAGAATCTAGGCCCAAAGCCTGAGGGAGACCTGTTGTTCCGGTTTGGGTCACCTAGCCTGAGGAGAAGGAGACTCGCCAGAGCCCAGACACTGCTGCAGACCGGCGGAATCGAGCGGAGAGCAGGCGGTGAGCTGGACAAGCGGCATAAAGTGAGACAACGGATCCGGCCACTAGTATCCCCAGTCAAAATCCGGAGGAGAGACGTCCTGGGTCAGCGGAGCCTAAAGCCTGCGTCGGATGGGTGAGAGGCCTCCAAGGCTGTTTGTGATTAAAGGTCAAGCTGCTGTTTTCTGTTTAAAGTCCACAGGGCCCCAACTGACTAGTCGAAGACTTTCTTCAAATAAACTCACTGGCCAGTTGAACAGTACCCGGGTACCATACACACATATACACCTTTCACCTCCTGGGACTTAACTTGTGCAGGACTCATTTTCTTTTAGGAATCGGAATAGGGATTGAAAATAAAGATACGTTCCGAATATATATTTTTCCTCTTTTTCCGTTGCGCGTTTGCCGTAATACGAAGGGATTGTATGTTCGGGGTTTTGCTACGTGTTTTCTTTTTCTGAACTATCGGGAAATTGCATTGCTTTTATGTTCGGTTGCGAATATTTTATTTTCTGAAATACGAAGCCTCGTGTTTCGTTTCTTTTCCGCTACGCGTTTTACCGGGATACGAAAATACTGTAATAATACTTGTGAATACCGTGTTTCAACATCTGCTCAAATATTTTAGTAAACTATATAACTATAAAAACTCACAACTGTGTTGGAGTATATTTATTCCCTAGTGTGGGGAGACTGACCCGTGGTTCATTTTTAGCGGCTCCTCCGGGAGTGAGCGCTACACAAGCATTTGTTAACCCCTTCAAAAACACTGCAGTTCTTAACCCTTACACAAATTCAATGCTGAGCTCTGTTGAACAATGGCGGACGTTTAGTTTGCAATGGATGGCCATGGATTGCGTAAGCCTGCCAACAGCGACAATGTATTCCACCCCTGGCAGGTCCTATCATACTAACCTAATGTCTGCTCTTATGGGATAAACTTGAGGACCCAGGCCTTTCTAAAGCTCCCTGCAGATCAAGGTTTAAATAGAACCTGCGGGTGGAGCACCTGTGACAGGGAGGGGTGCTTGCCCAAAAGGGTGTCAGCCCTATAATATACAAAATACACGAGAGGGGCAGTACTCAACCTTAACTACGCTTTCAGTGTCGGTGCATCTCAAGACATGATATACAAAAAAACAGGAGGAGAGCACACCAAACATGTCTAAATGAATTTAGCTGCTGTTGTGGTTTCTTTTGTATTGTTTCAATATGTTTGGTGTGCTTTCCTCCTGTTTTGTTATATATATATATATATAAGTCCACAAAATCAGCACTCCAGCTTTTGTGTCCATCAAAAGGTAATGCCACGGTGCTCAGAAACCCCCAACAAAATAGTATATGAGACCAAGCATGGGTGCACTCACGGACTTGTTAAGAACAATAAATTTTATTAAATGCTCATTAAAAATGGATTGTTCCTCCCAATAGTGGGTTCATTGGTGACTCTGAACCCCCTTGGAATCCTTTTAGCGCTGTAATAGTCCGAAAGAAACACTCCGTGGAGATCCAAATTGATTTCACGGCGTTTAAGTTTCAATAAATCAAAATATAAATCTTTAGAGGTGAGTTGATGTTCAAGTTGCGCTGGTGTTTGTGGCCAAAGAAATTGGACCCTTGTTCTTCAGAAATTTGTAGGGTTTCTGCAAAATTATTATATGCTCCTGCTCTCTGTAGGAAGTCCTCCATGGTGAAAGAGCCGGTGTAGAGATTCAGCAAACAGAAAATATAAGAAAAAAGGGACTATATGGCAAAAATCAGGCCGCTAGGTTGCTATCCACCAAGGTGGTGTATGTATCCAGAAAAACAGTGGCAACCTGCTGGAGCCACAAGGACTCAAGATGCCTGGGTGAAAAGTCTGATGAATCATGTAAAACTAACCAAAAGAGGAGGACGCACACCAGGACCAGGAGGTAGCGACTCTACATCTTTAGAGATGAATGCATATGTAATAGGAGACATAATTGAACAAAGAATATCGGAATATTGTGTGACATGTAGTCACATGACCACTGCTCCTACTTTTCCACATCCCACCTCTGGGAAACAAATTACTATACGCCATCATATCACATGCACCACGGAACATGTGATATATTTGATCACTTGCCCATGCGGACTCCCCTATGTGGGTAAAACCGATAGAACTCTCCGAGACCATATAAGAGGACACCGTTCAAATATTACCACTGCCTTTAGGGACAATTTTTCTGACAAACCTGTCGCCAAACATTTTTTACAATTTCGACATCAATTATCCACTCTCAGGTATATCGCTATTGACCATGTGCCTCCACTCCCAAGAGGCGGCAACCGCTCGAAGATTCTTTTGCAACGTGAAACGTTTTGGATTAGGACATTAGACACAGTATCCCCTAAGGGTTTAAATGAATATATTTCTTTCACATCTTTTTTATAATTTTTTAAAAATTTTCTATTTCCTAGCACATTGCAGTTATCACCAACATAAAGCCACTTTGTTTGGCTTTTCTATTACGTCCATTATTTTTTATACATATGTCACCGATCCGACACATTTTTTCACTACACCATTCATTTGCACATGTATACCTGCTTTGTTCTCATATTTTGTGCACACTTTTTGGTGCACACATTTTTGATACACCATTTTACTTATATTTTTTCGTTATTTTTTTGCACCATTTGCTTTGATTATTCACTACACCAGCTTTGACATACTTTATTACTTGATACAAACACTCATTCACACATCATACACTATGTTTCATTACAGAGACACATATATCTCCTTTTGATGTTTTTTTTATCATCACATCTGTATTGTTCTGTTCCATAGATCTCTGTCCGCGTTATTATTGAGCATCCAGTGTCCACGTTATGGCTTGAGATTTATTTTTGGTTATCTCTGGTTATTTCCGTTATGCGTGCGGGTTTCCGATATTCTTTGTTCAATTATGTCTCCTATTACATATGCATTCATCTCTAAAGATGTAGAGTCGTTACCTCCATGTTGTTTTTACTTTTTTGCAAGGACGCGTCTCCCCGGTTACCATCCGGGTGGGACACCTCTGTTGCAGAGCATTGACGTCACCATTATGCGCGCCAGACTGGTGTTGGACACCACGCCCCTCGGGGATCGGGCGATTTGCCCGGCGGCACGCCACAAGCGGGGTAAGTGATTTGCGGATGTTTTTGTACATACTGTATAAATTTGTCACCCACCCTGTGTCCACTACCTTGATAAAGACCCCTGTGAGGGCCGAAACGTCGGTTGGTGCATATGGGCATCTTTTAATGTTTATTTAATAAAGCATCGTTTTTACTTTTTACTTTATGACTAAGTCCTGGTGTGCGTCCTCCTCTTTTGGTTAGTTTTGCATGATTCATCGGACTTTGCACTCAGGCATCTTGAGTCCATGTGGCTCCAGCAGGTTGCCACTGTTATATATATATATATATATATATACCATGATGTAGTAGACTCATGCACTCAAGGACTCCATGTAGGTATCCTGGCCAATGCTCTGCCCACCGCGTCATACACAATCAGCAAATAGTACCCGTAGATACTCGAGTATAGCGCGACTCGAATATAACGCGATGAAAAGAGATTTATTTTGGAAATGGAGAGAATACTCAAGACTTGAATATAACGCGAGGAGCAACATTTTACTGTACCGGTAAATAATTAAAATTCTTCCAGGTTCTCTTAACACAGTCAGGCTCCCCCTCAGGCCAGGGTTCTCGGCTCTAGAATCATTGCAGTTGTTATGAAGTATGAAGCCGCTGGCCACCCGTCTATTTTACTAGTGATTAGATGGCCGGCGGAGGCGAGCGAGGCGAATAATTGGCTTAAACTGAGCTTGCTCTTTGGCCATGTTGGATCCCACCTCTCCCAAATCTGGGAGTTCCAGAATTGTTTGCAAGCATCAGGGAGCCTGCATTCACTACAGCGAGGCTACTGTAACTCCCGTGAGACTTGGGATCCAGAGCAAGGCAAGTTTTTTTTTTTTTACACGTGATGCAAATGTCTCGAATATAACGCGACCCCTCCAATTTTAAGGTCAATTTTTGTCACCAAAATCTAGCGGTATACTCGAGTATCTACAGTGTCATCACTCCTAGGTCTTCTTTATAATGCAGTGGTTTTATTTATATATATTTAATAACGTTTATTATTGCAGAGTAGGGATGAGCTGAAGCCCCCGTGTTCGGTTCGACTTCACACTTGAACAATTTCAAAAGTTCGAGTTCGAACTCGAACACGATCCAAACTCAATGTAAGTCAATGGGACCCGAACGTTCAATTTTTAGAGTGCCCTCCAAGAGGGCATATATGCTAGATATTTGCCATAAAAGGTGTATGGGGGTCCGGGTAGTGCACTGGGGACAGGAAACAAGGACAAAAAGTTTAAAAGAAAATGTTTATAAAGGAACAGTGAGTTTTCCATGAAATAAAGTGTCAGGTACTGTACCGGGGTGGAACAGAAAATGCAGGATTCTGAGCCCGGGATGCGGTGATGCCAAAACAAGGTCTGCGGTGAGGGGTGAGGTTGCTGCTGGAGGCAGCAAAAACAAATAAACTTGATGCAGGGGAAATCAGGAAACAGACTGGGACAGCAGGGTCTTGCATACACAGGATACCGGAGGGTATGGAAACACACACGGAAGGGTTGGTAGCACGGCAGGGTTTGGTTTTCAGGAAAGCCACAACATAGGTTCTCTCTTGCTGAGAGCAGATACAACTAATGTTTAAGCAGCGAACAGAAGGGGTGTGGCACTTTATTTCCAGAGAGGTCAGATGACCTGGAGTGTGTGAGTGTGTGTTTTGGTGCATTAACTATTTAGCTGCTGGAACACAGCGCTGGAAACAGGAATGACACGAAGTGCAGGATTTGAAAGGGTGCTGCCCTGCATGGATCTGGATCCTTACATAAAGGTTAAGAATAAAAATTTGTAGGATGTATAGAAACATTTAAAAACAAAAAACTGACATTTCAAATGACGGTAAATGGTTTTCCTTTAATCTATTCATAAACAACTGCTTGAGGCGGAAGCCTGTATGAAAAGAGGAGACGTATTAGGACACGCAGAACAAGTTTAGTGATTTTTTTGGGCTAAATTATGGTGAAACTTATGCAGGCTTTGGATGAAAGTAACAATAGGTGCCTTAAAATTGGGCCTTTAGTGTCGCAACAGTGCCGTCACACCGTAACATAGAAACATAGAAAAATGTCGGCAGATAAGAACCTTTCGGCCCATCTAGTCTGCCCAATTACATGGATACTTGACTTGGATTGATCTTTTGTTTAGGATAGCCTTATGCCTATCCCATGCTTGCTTAAATTCAATTACCGTTTTGGCCTCTACCACTTCTACTGGAAGACTGTTCCATGTATCCACCACCCGCTCAGTAAAATAATGCTTCCTGATGTTACTTTTAAACCTTTGCCCCTCTAATCTAAGACTATGTCCTCTTGTTTTGCTATTTTGTTTCCTTTTAAATATACTCCCTTCCTCTACCTTGTGGATTCCCTTTACGTATTTAAATGTTTCTATCATATCTCCTCTGTCTCGTCTTTTTTCCAAGCTGTACATGTTAAGATGTAACCCCTCTGTGGTATTGTGGAAGAGTGCAAGGTTGGACCCTGCGGTCCAATATTAAAATGATAGGAATTTGGTATAGGCGTCAGTGGCAGTGCACCCAAATATTAGGCCTTTGGTGCCAGCTAGTGCCTTCACAACGTAACCCCTCTGAGGTGTTGTGGAAGAGTGCAGGGGTGGAGGTTTTGGTAATGCAGAAGAGATCCCTGATCTATTCAGTTACGTCAGCATCAGGGGATTGATAGCTGCTGATCCAGGACTGATTCATTTTTATAAATATCAGCCGGTCTACGGAGTCGGTGGACAGACGCACTCTTTTGTCTGTGAAAAAACCTCCAGCGGCACTGAACGTCCTTTCAGAAAGCACGCTGGGTGAAGGGCAACCTAGTAGCTGCATAGCATATTGGCTAAGTTCTGGCCAGTGATCCAATTTCAACACCCAGTAAGCCAGTGGATCATCTGCTTTAAAGGTATCCAGGTCTGCCCTTGCCCCTAGGTAGTCCTGCACCATACGGTGAAGACGCTGGCAATGGGTGCCTACATGTGACGTTCCTGGGCGTCGTGTACTAAAAAAAAATCTAAAAAGGCACCAGTCAAGCAGCCCCGGTCTTCACCGCTCTTCCTCTGATCATCCGCAGCCTCAGAAGCACCTGTGTCATCACTTGGTAACATACCAGTGCCTGGAAAGGTGTTACACAAGTGTCGCTTTAGAGCGTACTCAAGTGGTTTCATCCGGTCCTCCCTCTGTGCGGGCAGGATGAGCTCTGCAACTTTACCCTTGTATCATGGATCAAGAAGGCTTGCCAACCAGTAATGATCCCTCTCCTTGATAGCACGAATCCTGGGGTCCTTTAGCAGGCTTTGCAGGATAAGGGAGACCATGCAGCATAGGTTGGAGGTGGCATTAGCTTCCGAGTCTTCCTGGTCAATGAGGATGACCCCATCGTGCACTACCTCCTCCCAGCCACATACTAGTCCTTGGGTTTCTGGGCACACAAAACCCTCCCTTGAGGAATCCCCACCTTCAATGCCCCCACTACTTAAATATTCCTCCTCCTCCTCATCCTCCTCCTGTCTGATCTGAGGAATTGTGTCACTGATGCATGCACTGTTTCTGCTCACCATCCTCGTTGCCTCCTCAAATGGTGACAGTATGGTGCATGCATCCTTGATCATCAGCCACTGCGGGAGGGAAACAAGTTGACCTGAACCTGTCCTTGTGCCATACTCACACAGGTACTCATTGATGGCCCTCAGCTGCTTGTGCAGACGCTGCAGCATTGCTAATGTCGAGGTCCACCTGGTGGACATGTCACAGATCAGACATCAAGACACAAGACATCTTGTGGGAAGGTGGAATTCTCTTTGAATTTCTGCCAGGTGAACACTTGCTGGGAATGACCGTCTGAAGTGGCTGCAGACTTTTCTGGCCTGGCTAAGAAGCTCTGCCAGCCCTGGGTACCTGGTTAGGAAATGCTGTACCACCAGATTTAGGACGTGTGCTAGGCATGGTACATGAGTCAACTTATCCTGGCGTAGGACAGAGAAAAGGTTGCTGCCATTATCACAGATGACCATTCCCAGCTGAAGCTGGCGTGGTGTTAACCATCTCTGCACCTGCCCCTGCAGAGCTGACAGAATTTCTGGCCCGGTGTGGCTCCTGTCCCCTAAACAAACCAGGTCAAGCACAGTATGGCATCTTTTTGCTTGAGCCATTGTGTAGATCCTGCCACACGTCGGTTTAACTGCCACTTCGCCAGAGACAGAGAAGGAGGAGGGGAAGAGGTGGTGGAGCAGACAGACCTCATACAAGCAGCTTTCTGGAGGCGTTGTGGATGAACAAGCTCCAGCACAGAGCCCTGTCTTGGATCCCTCCCAGCTGCAATCAGAGTTACCCAGTGTGCCGTGAAGGAAATGTAACGGCCCTGTCCATGCTTGCTGGACCACGTGTCTAACGTCATTTGCAACTTGCTGCTGACTGCCTTTCCCAATGACTGGATAACATTGTCTTCCACGTGCTGGTATAGTGCTGGAATGGCCTTTCATGAAAAGAAATGGTGTTTTGGAACCTGCCACTGTGGTACAGCACATTCAGCAAATTCACGGAAGGAAGCAGAGTCCACCAGCTGGAAAGGCAGCAGCTGTAATGTAAGTAATTTTGCTAAGCTGGCATTTAGACGCTGTGCTTGGGGATGGTTGGGACTATATTTTTTCTTACGCTGCAGCAGCTGGGGCAACGTAATCTGACTGCGTAAATCTTCAGCTGATGGGATGCTGTCACATTGTGAGGAAGGACCTGGTACACCCATTACTGTAGCATCATCCCTGTCAGTGGAGGTTGTAGGCAATGACATGGCAGGACATATAGTGGGGGTAGAGACAGGTGAAGAGGAGGAGGACCTATGCAAAGTGTTGTGCCAACAGGATGTGTGGCAGGTGGTCATATGTAGCCTCAAGCACGTGGTACCCAAGCGTGGGATGTCTTTACCACGCTTGATACTCATCTGACATAGATTACAAATAGCAATGGTGCAGTCTGCCGCACATTTCTTAAAGAACTCCCAGACAGCAGACTTCCTGTACATGTGCTTTGAGACAACAGCGCTCTGCACCTGAGCAGCTGTGACTTCTGATGCCTTGGACCGGCTACGGTTGGTCATAGAGGACATTCTGCCTAGTTTTTGTTGTGCCTTCTCCTCCTCCACCTCCCTTGACTCCTCTGTTCGATCAGGCACCCAGGTGGAGTCAGTGACCTCATCATCGTCATCACCCACTATCTCCTCGTCACTGGAGCCAACTTGGCAGTATGCTGCAGCTGCTGGGGCAACATGAGTGCCAGTTATTTGTGTGTCATCACTGGCACCCCCTTCCTCTAGGTTGATTAAACTCCCTTCCTCAACCTCAGAGTTTGAATCAGAGCACTGTAGTTGCTGCACATCCTCAAGCAGCATTTCACGGTCATTGTAGTCAAACAATTCAGCGTTCTCCTCCGTGTGTGATAGTGAGGCTACGGCAGGAGTAGCTGTGGACATGGAGGCTGAATTAGATGTTTTGGCAGCTGAGGTGGACTGTAAACCTCTACAAGCCTGGCTGGTAGAGGACTCGGAGGATGAGGATGGCCTGGTTAGCCAATCCACCAAATCCTCTGTATGTTGCTGCTGCTTAAGACGGCCAGCACCAGTTAGAAAGGACAAGCATGCCCCTGTAGAGGATGCACCAAGTCCGCGACGACGAGAGGCACAGCCTCCCGACACAGAGGCTGCTTGCCCTCTTATCTGTATCTGGGAGCGTCTGCCTGTCCTTTTTGGTCTTTCTGACATAGTGAGTGATATATAGATTAAAGATATCCAGAACTCTGATTCAACTCTGGTATAAAGATTAAAGATTTCCAGAACTCTGGTATAACTCAGTCAGACACCCTGATAGCTGGCAGCCAGTGACAAGACATAGATTATAATTCCCAGATATCTGCTACAAGTCTGTGAGACCGACTGATGGGTGGGTGGCAGTGACAAGACACAAATCACAATTCCCAGATATCTGCTAGAAGTATGTGGGACCCCCGATAGCTGGCAGTGACAAGACACAAATTACAATTCCCAGGAACCTCCTATAAATCAGTGAGACCCCCTGATGGGTGGCAGTGACAAGACACAGATTACAATTCCCAGATATCTTGTAGAAGTGAGACCCCCAATAGCTGCTGGCAGTGAGAACACACAGATTACAACAATTCCCAGATATCTTGTAGAAGTGAGACCCCCCCAATAGCTGCTGGTAGTGAGATCACAGATTACAACAATTCCCAGATATTTTGTAGAAGTGAGACCCCCCCCAATAGCTGCTGGCAGTGAGAACACACAGATTACAACAATTCCCAGATATCTGGTAGAAGTGAGACCCCCCCCAATAGCAGCTGGCACTGAGAAGACACACTAACAGAACAATCTCCTCTTAAGAAACACGTGCTGGGGGCTGTGTGAAGCCTTATATAGTGTGCTGCGGGACTTAGCTCTGTGAGCCCATGATTGGGTAAAATTTGCCCAATCAGGACTCTGAGCCGTGGTTGGCATAGGCTTGCACCTGTCTTGCACCTGACCTGTGGTCAGGCGCAAGGCTGTAGCCAATTACAATCTTCAGGCCAGTGGAAAAGTGCATTGTGGTCCATTGTGGTGCATTGTGGGGGAACTCGAACCTAACACGCGGAAATGTTCGGAGTTCGCGAACAGCCGAACGGCCGATGTTCAATGCGAACTCCGAACAGATCGAACCGAACAGCTAATCCCTACCTGTGAACAGGGAGGGGTGCATACCAAATGGGAGTTGTCAGCTCTCTATATATAAAATACAAAACAGCAGAAGGTTGCACTCAACCTCAAAACTAAGTGGGTGCATCTAAGACATTAAATAAAAAACACCAAGAAAGAGCACTCCATATTATAGACCATATATATATTATATACAGTTGTGTTCAAAATTATTCAACCCCCACTGAAATTGAGTGTTTTGGCCAGTTTGACATTGATTTTGATCATTCAGTCATCTTGCTTACAATTAAATCAAAGAGGCACGTGTAGGTCAGACAAATATAACATAACATTTATAATGAAATAACCACAAATGTCTTTTTCTGTGCTCACATCATTATCAGTTTTTATTCAACCCCCAAGTGACATTCAATCTTAGTACTTAGTACAACATCCTCTTACAGTTATAACAGCTTTTAAACGTGAAGCATAGCTTGACACAAGTGTCTTGCAGCGATCTACGGGTATCTTCGCCCATTCGTCATGGGCAAAAGCCTCTAGTTCAGTCACATTCTTAGGCTTGCGCACTGCAACTGCTTTCTTTAAGTCCCACCAGAGGTTCTCAATCGGATTTAAGTCAGGTGACTGCGATGGCCACTCCAAAATGTTCCAGCCTTTAATCTGCAACCATGCTCTAGTGGACTTGGAGGTATGCTTGGGATCATTGTCCTGTTGAAAGGTCCAACGTCTCCCAAGCCTCAGGTTTGTGACAGACTGCATCACATTGTCATCCAATATCTCCTGGTACTGAAGAGAATTCATGGTACCATTGCACACGCTGAAGCTTCCCTGTACCTGCAGAAGCAAAACAGCCCCAAAGCATGATTGACCCCCCGCCATGCTTCACAGTAGGCAAGGTGTTCTTTTCTTCATAGGCCTTGTTCTTCCTCCTCCAAACATAGCGTTGATCCATGGGCCCAAACCGTTCTAATTTTGTTTCATCAGTCCACAGAACACTATCACAAAACTTCTGTGGTTTGTCCACATGACTTGTGGCATACTGCAGTCGACTCTTCTTATTCTTTGGAGACAGCAAGGGGGTGCGCCTGGGAGTTCTGGCATGGAGCCCTTCATTACGCAGTGTGCGCCTTATTGTCAGAGCTGAAACTTCAGTACCCACATCTGACAAATCTTTTCTCAGTTCCTCAGCAGTCACACGGGGACTTTTCTCCACTCTACGCTTCAGGTAGCGCACAGCAGTCGAAGTCAGCATCTTCTTTCTGCCACGACCAGGTAGCGTTTCAACAGTGCCCTTTGCCTTGAATTTGCGAATGATGCTTCCTATGGTCTCTCTTGGTATGTTTAACATCTTTGCAATCTTCTTATAGCCATTGCCCTTCCTGTGAAGAGTAATCACCTCTTCTCTTGTCTTCCTGCACCATTCTCTTGACTTCACCATGTTTGTAACCACACCAGTAAATGTCTAGAAGGAGCTGAGTATCACAGTCATTTTAAGGCTGCCTAATTGGTGCTTATTATGCTTTATTGCTGTTCCGTGACATCCACAGGTGTTTTCAATACCTGAGTGAAAACACTTGAATGAACCTCTGTTCTTCAGAGTGGTAGTCTTTAAGGGGTTGAATAATTGTGTCAATGAAGAATTCACAAAAGAAACATTTACTACTGTATTACAAAACCAATTGAAGTCATTTTAGTTGCGTATGGTTCTTTAAAAAGTCCTTGTAGGATTTCATCCTGAATACAATTACAAATGTACACTAAATTCCCTAAAACCCTTTACAGCATTGGGGGTTGAATAATTTTGAACACAACTGTATATATATATATAGTGTACATAAAGTCCCTTTACAATTTCAAAATTTTATTACAAAGGCAAATGAAAGGACAGATATGTGAAAATTATTACAAAATGAGACGTATATAGTTAAGGTTTTCTATGCCTCATTTAATACACCTTTATATGGGTACCATTAGTTGCGGGAAGCACATCAAGACGGTACTCCATTTCTTGCCATTTTCGCTGTAGAATTCCCTTATCAATTGGTTCACTTTGCCTGCCCATTCTCCTGAGATTCACCTTTACCTGTATGTATGTTACACATGCTTCATATCTTTCTATCCATACACACCTTTGCCAAATTTTGTATTTATTTAAGTCAGTGTACAATGGGAATGCATGGGATTTGTACTCTATTTTCAAAGTGTAGCCAACTGCAGCACTCGAGTACAGAATTGCTACAGCTGTAGGGTATATAAAGGACAGTATGAAATTTTAATCTGTTGTAGGTTAGGTGCAAGATTACACATACCGGGGTCTGAAATCAGGTTGAATTCCCACACTTATTTTTTAACACTTCTCTCCTATAAAATGGTCACAGTAATTAATTTAATAATTTATCCACCCTACAACCTCCACAGTATAATTCCTAAACTTTGACTTGTCCCATATGAAGAAATAGTTATCTATTATGCATGTTAGAAGTTTGAGTTGAAACAATCACATGAAACAAGGAGGTAATTGTTGTGTCTCACTCAAACCTTGACACATGAACACCGACACACACAGCTTTGAAGTATGGATGTAGTTGTTTTTTTTTTTTTTTTTACCAGAACAGTGTTTACTTATCACAGAACTCGTAATGTAGAGCCAGTATGGCAATGCTTTGCTGAAAGTAAAAAGGAATTGTGTTTTCAACGGAGTTTAAAGGAGTGCCATCATCAAATAGCAAAGTAGTGATTTTGATGTTTTAAAGCAGACTGTACAGTAACTAAATTAAGAATTGTGAATTCCAAATTAAAAAAATTATCACTCTTAATCTTCAATATTCTGGCGATAAATATTTTTCATGTAATTATATATATATATATATATACAGTTGTGTTCAAAATTATTCAACCCCCACTGAAATTGAGTGTTTTGGCCAGTTTGACATTGATTTTGATCATTCAGTCATCTTGCTTACAATTACATCAAAGAGGCACGTGTAGGTCAGACAAATATAACATAACATTTATAATGAAATAACCACAAATGTCGTTTCTGTGCTCACGTCATTATCAGTTTTATTCAACCCCCAAGTGACATTCAATCTTAGTACTTAGTACAACATCCTTTTACAGTTATAACAGCTTTTAAACGTGAAGCATAGCTTGACACAAGTGTCTTGCAGCGATCTACGGGTATCTTCGCCCATTCGTCATGGGCAAAAGCCTCCAGTTCAGTCGCATTCTTAGGCTTGCGCACTGCAACTGCTTTCTTTAAGTCCCACCAGAGGTTCTCAATCGGATTTAAGTCAGATGACTGCGATGGCCACTCCAAAATGTTCCAGCCTTAAATCTGCAACCATGCTCTAGTGGACTTGGAGGTATGCTTGGGATCATTGTCCTGTTGAAAGGTCCAACGTCTCCCAAGCCTCAGGTTTGTGACGGACTGCATCACATTGTCATCCAATATCTCCTGGTACTGAAGAGAATTCATGGTACCTTGCACACGCTGAAGCTTCCCTGTACCTGCAGAAGCAAAACAACCCCAAAGCATGATTGACCCCCCGCCATGCTTCACAGTAGGCAAGATGTTCTTTTCTTCATAGGCCTTGTTCTTCCTCCTCCAAACATAGCGCTGATCCATGGGCCCAAACAGTTCTAATTTTGTTTCATCAGTCCACAGAACACTATCCCAAAACTTCTGTGGTTTGTCCACATGACTTTTGGCATACTGCAGTCGACTCTTCTTATTGTTTGGAGACAGCAAGGGGGTGCGCCTGGGAGTTCTGGCATGGAGGCCTTCATTACGCAGTGTGCGCCGTATTGTCTGAGCTGAAACTTCAGTACCCACATCTGACAAATCTTTTCTCAGTTCCTCAGCAGTCACATAGGGACTTTTCTCCACTCTACGCTTCAGGTAGCGCACAGCAGTCGAAGTCAGCATCTTCTTTCTGCCACGACCAGGTAGCGTTTCAACAGTGCCCTTTGCCTTGAATTTGTGAATGATGCTTCCTATGGTCTCTCTTGGTATGTTTAACATCTTTGCAATCTTCTTATAGCCATTGCCCTTCCTGTGAAGAGTAATCACCTCTTCTCTTGTCTTCCTGGACCATTCTCTTGACTTCACCATGTTTGTAACCACACCAGTAAATGTCTAGAAGGAGCTGAGTATCCCAGTCATTTTAAAGCTGCCTAATTGGTGCTTATTATGCTTTATTGCTGCTCCGTGACATCCACAGGTGTTTTCAATACCTGATTGAAAACACTTGAATGAACCTCTGTTCTTCAGAGTGGTAGTCTTTAAGGGGTTGAATAATTGTGTCATTGAAGAATTCACAAAAGAAACATTTACTACTGTATTACAAAACCAATTGATGTCATTTTAGTTGCATATGGTTCTTTAAAAAGTCCTTGTAGGATTTCATTCTGAATACAATTACAAATGTACACTAAATTCCCTAAAACCCTTTACAGCATTGGGGGTTGAATAATTTTGAACACAACTGTATATATATAGTGTATATATATAGGCCCAGGCCTAGGGCGGCAGTTTCCAGGGGGCGGAGGCCCGCACTGGGTGGCCCCACCCCTAAAAAAAAAAAATATATTATTTTTTTTACTTTTGCAAAGTATTTTACCAGGAAGGATAAATTGAGATTTCACTAATTTTCAAGTATGTCCTGGGTAGGCAAGGCCTAGGCTTTCACTTTCCAGGGGGCAGCAAAAAACCTCACCACTAAATGGGTTACTCACAGAGCACCGAAATGACGCCAACTTTTTGGTGTTCTGTAGTTCCCTGCACTTAGGAGAATAAAATTTCCCCACCCTGCAGTGAATTCACCATTCACCGCAGGGTCCCCAAAGTGCATGGAGTCGGCCGCTGACTGCTGCCACCGCAAACCCATGGCCTGCTGTTTTCAAAAGAACTACTGAACGAAAATGTCTGGAATTTACATATAATATCCTATGATTGATAATAAAAAGTTCTGTTACAAAAAAAAGAAAAACTGCTATTAAAAAAAAGGGGGGGGGGATTTTGCCCAAAAAAATCTGAAAAATGACTAAGAGGTACTAAAAAAAATAATCAATAAATAAAGACTTTTTACTGCAGATTAAAATAATAAATGATTTATTAGATATTGCATAAAAACGGTAATATTTTTAACATTGAAACCTATGGGGTTCGCCTGAATAAACCTGCTGATTGAAACCACTGAACATCAGGGCATTTCACTGCCATTTCTCTGAGTCTCAGTACCACACGACTGGCTGAACCATGTGAAACGCACGCGCGCAGCTGCCCGCCCTTTCGTTAACACAGACTCTATTCTGGAATGAACACCCACCGGGAAGGGAATCAAAGCTACAGTGCTCCCTCTGGCAGTGGCACCCCACTGCTGACAAGATGGCTCCACAGCATAATTGCTGTGTGCTCATATACACTCAGTTTGCTGGGAGTTTAATTGCAGTGGATTCTGATGCACTCATACACACCGCACATTGCATTGCTGGGAGTTTTATTGCTGTGGATTCTGATACGCTGACACACACCACACATTGCATTGCTGGGAGTTTCATTGCTATGAATTCTGATGCACTCATACACACCGCACATTGCATTGCTGGGAGTTTTATTGCTGTGGATTCTGTGATACACACTGCATATTACTGTGAGTTTTATTGCCCTGGAGCTCTGGTATACGCTCATACACACTGCACATTACTGTGAGTTTTATTGCTGTGCAGTTCTGTGATATGCTCATACACACTGCACATTTCTGTGGGTTTTATTGCTGTGCAGCTCTGATATGCTCATATGCAGTGCACGTTTCTGTGGATTTTATTGTTCAACCAATTAGAGCGGCTGTGATCCAGTATACTTGACATGCGTGGTTGTTCTTTGTAAAAATGCTTGAATTTAAACATTTCATAATTTTCTTTATCTCAATAGATACATTTGAAATGGTATACAAAATATACGCGTAGGCACTTGGTATCCACTTTTAATATAAAGAGAGGAAAAGGCGGAGCTCTAAGAGGAAAAGGTGGAGCTTTAAGATGAAGGGTGGGGATTAACCAGGAAGAGGTGTGCCCTTGACAGGAAGGGGTGCCTCAAATTTAAATTGGGGGGTGCACGAGTTTAGTCAGGCCTAGGGCAGCACAAAACCTAAATACACCACTGTATATATGTATGAAGAATACCTTGTAATTATTGAATTCAGGTGTTTCAGTCAGACCCATTGCCACAGGAGGATAAACTCAAGCTCCTAAGCAATGCAGTCTGCTTTTGTGAAAATAAGAGGTCATTCTGAAGAGCCCAGAGAATTCAAGCATGGTACTGTGACAGTATGTGTTACCCCTGCAACAAGTCAGTTCATGAAATGTCTTCCCTGCTCGAAATGCCACCGTCAGCTGTAAGTGGTATTGTTAGAAAGTCGAAGGGTTAGATTACATACTGAACGCTAGCTGTAGTGTTCATATATGTTAGCGTTAACGTCAGGATAAGTGACTTTAACGCATGACCCCCATATTACCTCTCTAATGCTAAACAAGGTAAAAATCAGTGCAACGATGATTGCGCTAGCTTGCACAAGCTTACTGTATTTTGTGTACCCTATACTTAACATGAGGAGCGCAATCATCAATTAGCATTAAGTTAAGTAAGGTATTACAAAGTCCTTGTGCTAAATACCGCACCAATGTGTTAACCTCCCCGGCGGTATTCCCGAGTGTGACTTGGGGTTAAATTTCACTACCACGAACAGTAACCCCGAGCCACATTCGGGCTGGATGCATACTCACCTCCTGGCACCCTCGCTGTCCCCCACAGTGTGATCGCGGCGCGTTGCTTCCTGGTAAGGCTCCCTGCGAGTCACATGATGCAGGGGGCGGGGCCAGCAGCAAATTTTTAAAAAAATTCTAAATCACTGTATAAGCACTACAGGATAAGAAACAGACCATGCGTAGCATGCGTAGCACGATGACGCCAGTCCTAGACTTAACCCCTAACTGCCACCAACTGTGGAGATAGGGAGTTCCAATGAACTCCCTATCTCCCGATCCGTGGCAGTTAGGGGTTAAATTTTGGTATCGTTGGATCGGCCAGAGCATGGCCGTTCCAACGATACCAAACACTACAGTGAAAATTTTTGTAAAAAAAATAAAAATAAAAATAAAAAAAATTTTTAAAAAAAATTAAAAAAAAAAATTAAACACTTTTTTTTTTTTTTTTGGTTTGTTAATGCAGCAATATTGTTCCCATTTCAATTATAATGTGAACAATGATGCTGCACTAACGATTTTTGTATGCGGTGCGTTTGTTAAAAATAGTGTCATTTTCCCCAAAAAAAAATGTAACGAGACCCCATCTCTAATTTTTTTAACAAGCGCACCCCATACAAAATATAACCGCAATTGCTTGCATGTTAAAATGTGGAAAAAAACACTTTACACATTGTAAATTATTGAAAATACATATTTTATTGCATTTTTTGTTATAATATACAGACATGACATAACGTATACATATAATAATGACATATTATGAATCTACCGAGTCTGACGGAAAGAACGATATATAATATGTCTGGGTCATATACTAAAATAAGCCTTCAAAACACGTTTAAACATGATGCGCAAAACAGGTAAAAATGACCTCAGCATAGGGGCGGGAAAAGCCTCAGCAGCGAAAGGGTTAAAGTTCTTACAACCATGTTATATCTGCTTTTCAATTAAATGATACTTAGACATCAGAACTTTCTTTGTTGGGTCCTCAGCCGCACCGTGGAATAACTTCAAACAATAAAATAGAAAAAAACAAGCAAAATATAGTGTAGCATGTTGTGAAATTAGTACAATACTCCATAACAATGAGATAATCCCACTCATGTATTTAAGAGCCTGACCACTGTGAATGTCTCCTCTATGTTCCTCACTGGCGAAAAACATTTATAGCAGAGAATGTCTGTTCCAAAAGTAAATAATAATTATAGATGCCTACTCACCAGATCTTGAGCTTTAATCCTTTACACCAGTGGTTCCCAACTGCAGTCCTCAAGTACCCCCAACAGGCCAGGTTTTAAGGATTGCCTTGGGGAATTGCAGACTGAATCCTGCAATCACTGAGCAGCAAATCATATCACCTGTGCTGTGCTTCGGATAACTGGAAAACCTGACCTGTTAGGGGGACTTGAGGAGTGGACCTCGGTTGGGAACCACTGCTTTAGGCGCTTATTGGTAAAGCATGTAACCCTTTTCTTAAGGTAGGGTCCCATCTGTCCGTGGTATATATCCTCCACTGTATCCAGAAAAACAAAAGAAGTCAAACATAACTAACATAAGAACTGTAAAAGATATCCTCCAATATATTAAAAGGTTCTGATACGAGCTTCACCGCGTTCGCAGCTTCATCAGTCAGCATATGCTAACTCGGAAAGAAAATCTCTGTAAATGTAATGATCAGGTGTCCCAATAGTTTTGTCTATACTGTGCAAAGGTTTTAGGCAGGTGTTAAAAATTTTGTAAAGTAAGAATTCTTTCAAAAATAGAAAAAAAAATGTAATTTAATAGACTGTAACATGAGTGAACAGAACAAAAAAAATTCTAAATCAAGGCAACATTTGATGTGACCACAGCTTATTTATTTTAATTTGCTTCCCTACCTTTATTATTTTACATGTCATTTGTGATAGTTGTTTATCTTTCTTTAAAATATACATATCAATACTACAAATAAGTTACCAGTGGCAGTTTAAAAGCTAAATAGAGATACAGTCCTAACCTCAACATCTGAGGAAAGGGATTTAGGGGTTATTATTGCAGAGGATCTAAAGGTAAGTAGTCAATGTAATAGAGCAGCAGGAAATGCTAGCAGAATGCTTGGTTGTGTAGGGAGAGGTATTAGCAGTAGGAAAAGGGAAGTGCTCATGCCACTGTACAGAGCACTGGTGAGACCTCACTTGGAGTACTGTGTGCAGTACTGGAGACCGTATCTCCAGAAGGATATAGACATCTTAGAGAGAGTTCAGAGAGGGGCTACTAAAATGGTGTACGGCTTGAAGGAGAAAAGTTACCAGGAAAGGCTTAATGATCTTAACATGTACAGCTTGGAAAAAAGACGAGACAGAGGAGATATGATAGAAACATTTAAATACGTAAAGGGAATCCACAAGGTAGAGGAAGGGAGTATATTTAAAAGGAAACAAAGTAGCAAAACAAGAGGACATAGTCTTAGATTAGAGGGGCAAAGGTTTAAAAGTAACATCAGAAAGCATTATTTTACTGAGAGGGTGGTGGATACATGGAACAGTCTTCCAGTTGAAGTGGTAGAGGACAAAACAGTAATTGAATTTAAGCAAGCATGGGATAGGCATAAGGCTATCCTAAACAAAAGATAAATCCAGGTAAAGTATCCATGTAATTGGGCAGACTAGATGGGCCGAAAGGTTCTTATCTGCCGACATTTTTCTATGTTTCTATGTTACCAGTGGCAGTTTAAAAGCTAAATAGAGATTTTGGTACAAACTCATGAACCACGGAAGGAAGTTCAACTTTTATAGTGTTTTGGTGATATCACACAAAGTTAAGAAGAATAATATATGTTGTCTGCAGAGTCCTTATGTAGCAATTTATTGAAGGCAAAAATATATATATATATATCAATATGAAATGATGATGCAATTAATATTGGTAGGTTACACACCAATAGACATATATTGGACAAAATAATTTTCATAAGAATGCACTGCATTATGGTTTTATGAGAAATGCCTGTCATTTAAATGTAAAACTAGTCTCTATTAGAATTTTCCGTGTAGCGTCTGTGGTGCCTTCATTAGAAAAGCAATTTTCTCTATGCACAGTGTCATTGTCTTCTTGAAATATCAACAGACATATGGTGCAACATTAAAAGGAATAAGCAAAATATGCAGACTATCCTAATATTAGATTTTAGGATTTGAAATCATTTAGACAAAATGTTTATTTTAGACTATTCTGCTGTACAGCACTCATGTATGTTAATGAAAAACTGAACATGACATATGGAATAAGGTATAATTGAATTTATGCCCTTAGGTGTTGCCAGCAATTCTGCTTTGTGCACTTCCAATATATCCCATGAGATGCATCATAATGAGCTAAAATAAAAGGAGTTCTGTATTTCCTCTGCACAATGTACAGCACACCGTTGTATTTCTTCATGTATTTTGATTTAATTTTGTATACCAGAGACATAAAAATATATCTGACTTTTTACAATTCTGGAAATTTCACTCGTCTCTGTTGTATTTTCTGTATTCTGTATTTGTGTGCTCAATGAGGCTGAGATCTGTTGCCCATCACAAAATTCTGTCATTTAATTTTATATGCATTGTTAGTTTTCTATTCATGACATATGAATAATATAATTATGCCTTTTTAAAATCATATTGACCAAAATAATACTGCGAAAATTATTTTGTTACAGAAAGTTTTAAACATGGTTTTATACTAAAAAAATTAATGAAATATATAAAATTGTACTTTTGTATTAGCTAATATATGCAAATATTTTAATTTATACAGGTAGTTTTGATCAGTGTGATTACAGAGCATTCTGCATCATTCTTACACAAATCGCTGCTGTTTCAGCTTCAGCATATTTATTATTCAGCTAATGTTTGGCCTATATTCACATCTTTTGAAGTAATACTTCTAGATACTGGTCGTGCACCCGCTATCCAGAATTCTAAAATCTTGAAGACTCACACTCCAAAGAGATTCGAAAGGTCACCGCACGTTCGGTGACTTTTCGTTCTCTTCAATTCGGTTCGTGTTGCCGATCCCATTTCGGTGACCCTGCGGTGTATTCAGCAAGCACCACAGGGCCCCGAATTGCAGGGAAAAGCTACCGCAAACCTGACGAAAACTAACCGCAAAACCTGCCGAATGCACGCCGAAAACCCCCAAAAACATCTGGATTAACCCGTCGAAGACGCCGGAAAAACCCGAGCAGGAGCCGATCACATGCAGCGAAGCTGCCGGAAAAAGCCGAGAAAAAGCCGAGACCGCAGACAGAAGGAGGTGAATAAATTAGCAAAACAGTTTGTATGAATGTGAAAGTAAAAAGCTGTTTGCAAAGAAACTACTGAGCGAAAATGTCTGAAATTTGCATATGAGGTCCAGGGAATGATAATAAAAAGGGCTGTTACAGAAAAAATAAGTAAACTTAAAAAAAAAAAATCGGACTTTTAAAAAAAAAAAAAAATGCTTAAAATATCATACAAAATCTATAAATAAAGAAACTCTTTACTGCAGAATTTTATAATGAACGGTTTATTAGATATTGAATTAAAACGGGAATATTTTTAACATTGAAACCTATGGCATTCTCCTGAATAAACTTGCCGAATTAAACCACCGAATGACAGGGCATTTCGGGAACCTTTCACTGCTGGTTTTCGTTCTCTGAATAGCCAAAGCAGTGCTTTTTCATGGGGATTTCACTGCCCTCGAACAGGCACCGAACAGGCACCGTATGTGCAGGCAATTCGCCAGGATTTGGCGAATTGCCTGCTCTTTGGATAGCCGAATGGCCAAGAAAGGTAACCGAACGCCGATTTTCAGCGTTCGGTTAACTTTCTCAAGCAATTCGGATCTCTTTGGATAACCCTGTAAGAAAACCAGACTTTTCTGAACCGGACATATTTTAGTATTTCTGGACTAAGGTTGCCCTGGACGGGTGTTGCTGCCTGGGAACTCGGCTACAGCAGTCCACAGCACACGTTGGAAGCCTCGGGACAACCCCAGAGTGTGACATGCTGCCTTGAGTCACACCGACTCTGAGAAACATGTCCACGGAGTAACCCCCACACAACGATTCCAGCATGTGGACACACTGGTGGCTGCAGCAGGAAGGGGATCGTGGCTTTCCCACTGATCTCCTTCCTCTAAAACAATGGATTCTCCCAGATTCTGAAATGAGGAAGAATCTGAAATCTGGAATGTGCAGGGTTCCAAGCAGATAGTGTGCTCTACCTGCAGTCCCAATTTACGATTATATTTTGTGTGTATAATATTTATATCTCCATTACCTTGTGTATCTCTCTACTAAATACGTATGAATCTGTGTAATATGCAGTGAAAATATGAAATTAAAAAGTCCCTAGTGACAGTTAACCCCTTCACTGCAGATGATGTGTGGGGAATGTCCTCATTGACTCCCACTATATGTGGAGGACGATCCCCACACGTCATCCACTTGCGGGAGCTCTGGGAGAGATACTCACCTCTCTCTCTCTGGGCTCACATGGCATTCTGACTTCCCTGAAGTCAGACGCTGCTCTTAAGGCCCTCCCAGCGTAAATTATGTCATCGCGTCATGCGCGATGACATCATTTTTAGGCAAACCCCCGGCAAAGCCGGGATGTCACCTGGAAGGATAGGGGGATCCTTTCGGATCCCTCTCCCTCCCGTTCGGGAGGACCTAACGGGACAAGCCAGGCACCGCTTAAAAGGGGAGAGTCTCCCCATTTAAGCGGTGCCTGACTTTAATCCCTGAGGCACCGGGCGTGATCTGGCACCATTCAGTGCCGGATCGCGGCCTAGCTCTGGTGGGGGTCGCCATCTTGGATGGTGGCTCCTCCTCCGGGTCCCCCCTCGTTACCTGACATCATCGCGCATGGCACAATGACATCAGTTACCAGGGGACAGTGGCGTAGTGTGGGTTTTCAGCACCCGGGGCCAGCCAAGAATTGTGCGTCCCCACCTGTGGACACGTTATCGATATTGCCCCAGCTCTCACATGGATTTGCCCCAGCTCATGGATTTGCCCCCAGCTCATGGATTTGCCCAGCTCATGGATTTGCCCCAGCTCATGGATTTGCCCCAGCTCATGGATTTGCCCCAGCTCACAGATGGATTTGCCCCAGCTCACACATGGATATTGCCCCAGCTCACACATGGATATGACCCAGCTCACACATGGATTTGCCCCAGCTCATGGATTTGCCCAGGTCATGGATTTGCCCCAGCTGATGGATTTGCCCCAGCTCATGGATTTGCCCCAACTCATGGATTTGCCCCCAGCTCATGGATTTGCCCCCAGCTCATGGATTTGCCCCAGCTCATGGATTTGCCCAAGCTCATGGATTTGCCCCCAGCTCATGGATTTGCCCCAGCTCATGGATTTGCCCCCAGGTCATGGATTTGCCCCAGCTTACACATGGATTTGCCCAGCTCTCACCTGGATATTGCTCCAGCTCCAGCAGGGGTTGAGGGGACCCAGATGCCGGGCAGCGCGGGAGTGCCTGCCCGGTGACCTGAAGAGTCCGTCCTGTTGAAGGGGAGGCGGCTGCGTGGCGTGCGTGCGCAGATACACAAGGTAATGGAGATATAAATATTATACACACAAAATATAATCGTAAATTGGGACTGCAGGTAGAGCACACTATCTGCTTGGAACCCTGCACATTCCAGATTTCAGATTCTTCCTCATTTCAGAATCTGGGAGAATCCATTGTTTTAGAGGAAGGAGATCACAGTGGGAAAGCCACGATCCCCTTCCTGCTGCAGCCACCAAATGCGCCCCTAACAAAACTGCGCCCGGGGCCACGGCCCCCCCAGCCCCCCCACGCTACGCCACTGCCCGGGGAACCCCTAGCTTCCCGGGGAATTCCTAAGGGAATCCCCTGGTGGAGATAGGGGGTTCCTTTGAACCCCCATATCTCCCGAACGGTGGCACAGATAGAGGGTTTGATGTTCTTCGAATGGCCAGAGCATGTCCTTTCGAATGATGCCAAACATGACCATGTTAAAAGTAAAAATAAATTAATAAAAATAATTAAAATAATAATATTTTTTTTTTTTAAAAAAAAGGGTTTTTTGTTTGTTATTTTTATTAATACAGCAATATTCTTCACATTTCAATTATAATGTCAACAATGATGCTGCAATAATTATTTGGTATGTTTGCTAAAAATCACGTAATTCCCCCCAAAAAAAGTTAACGAGTCCCCATTTCAATTTTTTTTAACACGCCCACCCCATAGAAAATATAAACGCAAAGGCTCGGATGATAAAATGTGAAAAAAACACTTTACATGCTGTAGATGATTAAAAATTTTACTTTTATTGCGTTTCTTGTTATAATATACAGGCAGGGCATGATGTATACATATAATAATGATATATTATGAATCTGCCGAGTCTGCCAAACAAAAGGATATATAATATGTTTGGGTCATATAATAAAATGTGACTTCAAATCGCGTTTAAACATGGTGAGCAAAAGCGGTAAAAATGAGCTCAGCACACAGACATGAAATGGCTCAGCAGTGAAGGGGTTAAAGTACTTAGCCTTGAACTATAAAAAAAATATGTGTGAGTCATGGGTGTCTATTCGACACATATGTATGATGCACAGCATTCATGAGTACTGACAGCTGTTCTTAGATGCAAGGAAATTAATTAAGCTTTACTGATACCATAATGGGTTGAGAAACAAAGGGCAGTATTACAAAGTTGGTGCTAACTTAACCAGAGCTGTTGTAAACTTATCAGCTCCATAGGCTATAATGGCTCTGGTAAGTTTACAACAGCTCTGGTTAAGTTAGCACCAACTTTATAATATAGCCCTTGTTGGGGCCAAATTATATACTTGGTGCTAATGTTAGCGCTCACCGGCGTGAGCGTTAACGTTAGCCCAAGTATTTTCTGCATATTACAATCCAAACGCTAACGGGTTAAGTAACCCATTTGCGTTTGGAATCTTGCGATTCTCTGTGCGAGGTTACTGTACTTTGCGCTCCCCATGTTAAGTATAGGGAGAGCAAAGTGTTAATCAGCGTTAGGATTACAAAGTCCTAATGCTGATTAACGTCTGGCCGCGGTTAACAAAAAGTTAACCAGAGCCAGGACTTGGTGTGAACAGATTCCGCTTCTGTGGAATACGTTAACACCAGCCAAGAAAATAATAAAAAGAATCAGATACTCACCTCTTGTCCCGGGGCGAGGGCTGCGGAAAAGTCCCCCAGTCTCTCCCTGCGTATCTCTACGCTGAATGGCCGGATCTCGCGAGGTAAGATCTGGCAGGTCATGTGACCGCCGGCATCTGCTTCAATGCAGTCCTATGGACTCCATTGAGAGGATGCTTGCGGTGGTGCTCATCACTGCCGTGCGCATCCTGGGGCTTTGTGCCCGTTAACAATGCAGGCAGCTTTTTTAGCGCCTGCATTGTAATCTAGCAGTAAAACGGGCGCGCTAGGGGGAAAACTGTGAGCGCAGTTTTTCCTCCCTAGCGCCCCCGTTTTACCACTAGGAATTTAATTTGGCCCATGGTTTTTAAACTTTTTTTTACAGTATAGGTTTTTCATTAAGCAACTGTCATGGGGCAGTGAGAGTATGAGCCCAAGATGCAGTGATACACAAGAGGCTTGGACACGGTGGGTAAACTGGGGTTTTGTTATATACACAGGAAACTAACGAGTGGCGATGCAGGAATACTTGTGGATTTGGGATACTGTGGGCTGGGTAACTAACAAAGGCAGCCCAGAACACAAGACAAAAACACAGGGGAAATGCAGGAGGAATAATAGACACAGGTACAAGAGGAACACTTACATGAGACACCAGACAGACCGGACAAGAAGGTAAGTCCATGGCAACTTGAGTTGTGGCAATGCAGGAGTATTTTTTGGCAAGCAGGAGTATGTGGCAAAGCAGGAATCTGTGGTAAAGCAGAAGTATCCAGAGGGGTATCCAACAAAGAAGTCTATGCCATGCCATGGGTCAAGGGCTGGTGGAGAGCAAGCAGGTCTGAGGAAAGCAAAGGGTCTGGTACACGGAAGTCAATAGAGTAAGCTGTTAGTTTCTGGCCAGGTCACACACAACTGAGCAAGTTCTATGCAGAAGCATTGGAGGAAGGGGTGTCCCTTGCCTTCTTTAAATGGAGAGTCCTGGAGTAAACAAGGAGCACAATGGTCATTGTAAGGAAGGGAGAGTCCTGAGCCATGAAAGGCAGGGCATGAATGTTGCTGACGGTTTATGGCAGAGCAGTGCCAGATTTGCCCTTCTTCCTGCCCTGGCAGCATGTGGTAACTGTGACAGCAACACTGGTTTGATCAAAAACAGTTGGATTAACTTTGGTAAATTGTGGTGGAACAACTATGTTGAAATTACAATCAAATCACTATGGGCACTAGCATGTGCCCTAAGCTAAAACGGAGATGCTAAGGGAAAAAATTTGCAGTCGCAAATTTCCCCTTAGCGT